>CM042673.1:58915529-59515529 GCA_023638005.1 Forsythia suspensa | reverse complement strand
TCAAAGTCTCTCTATTTTTGTTTTTATTAGGACATTTATTAGCAAATGTCTAGGATCTCCACAAATATAATATTAACAATCTTTTTCTATTTGTTGGTCTTTTAACATATCTATTATAATTAGGCTTCCTATTTTTATAGTATGTTCTACTTGGTCTAATATTATATCTTTTTCTATTTTTGTATTTTCTTTTATTTTTATATTATTTATCATTTTTAAAATATGTGGATAAAAATATGTTTAACCAGATTAAATTATAATATAAGTTTAGACAAACAAACTATGTTAATCGACTTATTAAAAAAAGAGTATAATAATACATAATATGTGTGTGAGTAAATTACACTTATAGTTCCATTCTTTCAGCTTTGTAACAATATCATCCCCATTCAATTTTATTTACAGATATCGTTCTCATTATTTCATTTTACACACACAGATGTCTCCCGTGACTTTTTCACAATTTTGCCCCTTATCTAAATAAATTAAAATGATATAAAAAAGAAAATACAATGAAAAAAATTGCAATTGGAACCCTAACATTTTCAAAAGTACAAATAAAATCCAAATCTTTTTATTTTTTACAGACTTCACTTAAAATAATAAAAAATGTGTCATCAAGCGATAGCATTGTGTATTGGCAGTCTCCAAGAGAAGAGGTTAGTCTGATCAATTTCCGAGTACTATGTATTCAACTCAAAAAAATCAATCACTACAAGTTTACACAATCCTATTTAACAATATAAACTAGTGAAAAAATTAATCAACTGATTAACCACTATCCTCTACATAATGCGTGCCAGTTCACCATCACTGGACTGGCACCACCATATCAGTCGATCAATTAACTTCATTGTTTTCAGGTAAGAGCTTAGATAGAGTGAAAAAGTAGAGTTCTTTCTTTATTGTTCCTTTTCTTGAGTCAGTTTTTGCTTTGCTCTAAATTGTTGTTCATAGTGAGAGAGTGATGCTTTGTTCTAATTCTTCATTTCAGTGCATCAAGCTCAATGTCGATGTAGGTCACTTGTGGTTGATGAAGGTCACTTTTGGTCGAACCAAAATTCCATTTTTCTTCTCTTCTTGGTTGTTCTCGTTGACTATAGGTTTTGAGATTGTGATTACTTCAGCAACTGCAGGAATTAGATCAGATACTTGCCAGAAGTTGGTACTGTTTACAAAATTTTAGCATATTGAATACATAAGAAGGTCGTGGATCGACATTAAACAGACGAGTGCTGAAAGAACAAAAGTGGCAGAATTTTACGATGAAGAGAATTAACATAATTAAGGAGAAGACACCCATGGCTGCTTGTCCTTATATAATCACATTGCATACACAGAGATGCATTTTCGACATTGAGTTACATTCGGGATTTTCACATTTTTTTATTCGTTTTTCTGCAAACATCTAGCAGTTCGGCTTCTCCACCAAGAATATGAAAGAACTAGGACTTCATAATTAATCCAAAACACATTGTCTTATCAAAAAATTTCACTTGTATACAAAGTTTCTAACAATTTCCACCTTGGCACGTATACAATCATTATGCCCAAGGGTTAGAAATTTCAACGCCTTCTCTCCAAGTAGAGTCTGTGGAATGAAAAGCACCCCAGTATGGAATTCTGATTATCGGTCAAAATGGTGCTCGCTGTACTTTCGAATAGGAGATCAAACCGATCAATAAGTAATATTTCTTGCTTGTCAGAAGCTAAGATGTACTTTACCAGAACACATTTTTCTTGTCAAAAACACTGAACTACTCAGCAACAGACTCGAGTCTTGTTTCTCCCATGTCACTGACCTGAAAACGAGGTTTTGAGGGGAAGATGAAGACAGTAGATGATGTAGTTGAGGGTTGAAAACCAGCATTGTATCTGACTGATGTTACGGTGACTTTGGGAAGCTGTTGAGAACCTAATCCCAAAGGTACAAGCGTGTAACTGAGAACATGCTCTGATTTTGGTAGGACAAAAATCGTATCATTGTGAGGCCCAGACGATACAAAACTTGGTGAATCAGCCAATGAATACTTGATCTCCTGGAGCAACTCAGTTTGATTTTGAATGGTAACAGAATATGTAAATGGATTCCCAACAATGGCATGAGGTGGAAATTTTAAACTCACAACTAATGGAGGTAGCTCAACATTGACATCAGAAAGCCTGTGTTTTGTAACTTGAGATGTAGTGGTGCAAGAATGAAAATCTTCTCCTACTCCAGAATCCCTCTGCCATTTCAGACTAACCGTCCCCATCTTTAGAGTTGAACAATTTCCCTTTGGAATGACAGCAAAAACCTTTCTAAAAACCTCTTCGGGCACATGAAGAACAGGTTCTCTGAATTCCTCTTCCTGGGGTTGTATGGTGCATGAATCATCGTCCTCCACCTCAAGAGACATCGATAACAACCGCAGTGGCACTTCTGAACAATTTTTTGCACTAATGATAAGAATACTTGTTTCATTAAAAGGTAGTGATGGTGTATGATCAGAATCACGATTTGCTTTGATGTTTGAAAGCAAAAGAGAATCCCGTCGAAATGGAAACATATAATGATGGCTAATTGTAACAGCAGTCTTGCCTTCAATCTGCAAGCTTTTATGTACATGAACTTTCTGCGAACTAGGTTCGCTGCTGTGAGGATGGTAACCTAGCGAGACATAAACCATTATGGGTTTGGGACGATTCCATTTAATTTTCAGTTTGCAGGACCAGGAGTCCCCCACGTTTAGAAACGGGACAGAAATCAGTCCAAAAGACGGCTGGATTTTCTGAATGTTATCAAAATTAGCTTCAGAATGATCTGCACATTTTTGCCCAGAAATACCAACAAGTTCAACGTGTAGATTGTCGGCCAAGAATGGCTCAACTTCTCTTGGACTAAGCAAGCCACCACCTTTAGTATCTACCAGATTAATCTTTAGCTCACCGGAGTGGATTGCATGTCCTTTAGAGGCAACTGTCACGGGTAAAATAAAGTTCTCTCCAACTAACGCAGGGCCGGATGAACCTAATTTTAGATCCACTTGTGGTTCTGATTCTTCAACCTGTATGGCCTTCTGACCAGAAAATGCTAGTCCTGGATCCTTAGTAGGAATAGTTTCCGTTATGTCTTCAAATTTCCAGAGTGGTAAATCATTCATTGAGGCAGGACTTTCAGCTCTGCAACATATGGTAAAGTTGGGTCCAATTCTTGCAGTTACATATATGCATTCCAGCTTTCCACTTTGATCTGCATCATTAAAGATTATATTATTTCACACTGTAACAAAACAGCATCTGTCCACTGTAAAATAAGAAAAAATTAAAGGTGAAACAAATCATGCAACTTTATTATGTTGGAATTATCAAGACTCCAGGCACATATGGCAGGGCAAAACTAACCCAAAACTGAAAATAAATACTAGAATGACAGGTCACTATGTATCTATTAACACTTTTTTCCTTCATTTTAGTCTTTGAGGGTGGCGGTACAGTAACACAAAGGCAGAAAGTAATCTGAATAACTAATGATTCTTTTGCGTTTTGGATGGGATGGGGGAGACAATTGTTCAGGCCCGCCAAACAGGAGTATGCAAGAGGACCAGTAACCAGGTCAAAATGTGTGAACCAAATAAGGAAAGCCAACTAGCATAAAATAACTATGATGTCAATCAATATCCAAGGGAGTCCAGAGTAAATATCCCCACAAAGTGAATTCAGCCTACTCCCAGTAAAAGATATACTAATGCTAGTATATAACACAATGACTATGCTCAACTTTAAACAAATATGGAAGTTCACGTGTCTAATTTCAAAGCACAATATATCATGCATTTTGGAAGAAGCAAACAAATGTAATCCACAAAAGGGTATGCAATCATCAGCAAACTCGTGTTGATTAATTAATGCTCAACTATGTTTTGCATCCAAAAATGTAGGATATAACTTCCAGGAAGCCAGATATGGCAAATCTAAAAAACAGCAATATCAATAATTAACTAACAAATTCAGACATCGTAAGATATAACTATGCACCCAGATAGATGAACCCAATAAAGCTATCAATATCAAAAATTTATTATAGTTGCAGTTTAGAATCGCAAATCAGATCTTGGTGCCAGAGAGTTGCATTTCATTCTTCTCCTATGTCAGATCTAAATATGAAAGTCAATCCTCTGCTGACTATATTTAACTGACATAAAAGAGTCATAAAGCATGTTTGGGTTAGTTACTTTTTTTTTACTTTCAAGTGAAAAAATTATTTTTCTGAAAGTGTTTAACTTACTATCAAAATAAGTAACCCATATTCAATTTTGATCAACATAAAATCACTTATCTTAAAACTTGCTTCTTTAGTTATAAGTAAACTTATAAGCTTAGCCAAACATGTCATAAGACCACCGCCAGACACAGCCTGCCTTCAGACCAGGTGGATGAATTAGTTTCCGGTCCAACGATTCAATTCCCCAGTAAGTGACAAGTAGAAATTCTAACCGCAATCCCAGTCCAGTTCGGAAACTAGTTTACCGGGTATACTGGTCAGATTTAGTAACTATGCTTCATGTGATACATTAGGAGCATGGTGGCAACCAGCACTACATTTTCTACCATGCACAATCATTTTAACAATTCGTGTTACCAACATACCAGGTTTGACATCATATGTCAATCGCAGCCATTTGTTTGTCAGAAGTTCCAGAGTAGGAGCTGTCTCCACTCGGCGACCGGGATGCACATGGGAGATTGCATCTAAGTGTGGCTTCTGATCACTAGTGATAATAAAATTACACTCTGATTGATTAAATTGCACCTCCAACTGATCTATCTCAACATTTAGTGGCAATTGTGACTGAAGCGATATTGTAATCATGGTTCGAGCACCCGGCTTAACTATATGTTCATGAAAAGCAACTGATGCAAGAAGTACCACTCTTAGGGGACTGACAAGATCAATCTCAAGATAAAGAGGACAATCACCATTTACTTTGAGGCCATTGTTCTCACTCAGTGCTGTTCCTGATTCTCCTGTGACGACCCCAAATGCTTCCTTGTGTATCTTTTCTCTCTGTGAAAGACTTGCAGGCCCAGCTGGGCCACAGTCTCTAAAATACGGGGCAACAGCATTAGATGTTATTGGCATTGCAGCCATTTCAAGTGAGTACTCTATAAAGTCTTTCACTGAACTAATTCCCCTAGAGCACTCTCGTAGATAACCTAATACCTCCCACAACAAAGTAAGCCATCCCTCTTGACGATAAAGACTTGCAATATTTTCAAAGATCTGCTTTGCATTACTGAATTCGGCCATTACAAAGTATTCTCTGGCCATCTGGACTCCACAATAGGAAGCCATCCTTGAAGCCTTTAAGTTATTGTATGCTTCGAAAGATCTTTTGAGGAGAGCAATAATTTCAAAAGAATCCTGGAACCTCTTCCCTTCAGCAAGAGTATAACGGGCATATTCGTCATCAGTTAGGCTGAAACAAAATTTATTGAAGATATTACAAATACAATTACAGAAAATGGTACATTTTATTGGGAAATATTATGGAAAGGAAACACCTCACATAAATGTAAAGCAAGATAATTTGGCCTAGTGAAACTCACGCTTGCATTGTGTATGTGCCATCATGCTCAAGTAATCTCGCAAACTGACCAATGTAAACAGAAGCTACCACAGACTCCACACTCCCATAAATCCCACCAACATCTTCTGACATAGATATTGCGAATTCCAAACATGAATTCTTTTCCTTCAGGTAGTGAGCTGATAACTGTTAAAAGATATAAGACAAAATTTATTTCAAAGTGAGCACACATACATGATTATGAACACTCAAGAGACTTTGAGAATCCAATAGAAAAAAAAAGTAATGTGGCATGTGATGGTCCAAACCATTAATTTGGACAGCTGATCCTAATTGCCATGTATGGGCCAGATACACAACCGGCCACCTGACAACATATGTGGGCACCTTTGACCTCCCCTACCCCAGACAGCCCCAATATAGCCATACGAACTGTGCAATATGGTAGATCTAAAGATTATACCAGAGAGGAGCTAAAAAAGGGGGAGGGGAAAGCAGGGGAGAGTGAAAATTAAAACATAAGCTCATATACAGTAAACCAAAGAAAGTTTGCAGGGAAAATGAGATAAAAACACAATTATATAAGTAAATTGAGTTAGTGAAAAGGTCCTGTTCATAATCTTGTTATTTTCGCTTTCTTCACTGATTTCTTTTTATCATGGGAATGGGCAAGGCAAAATGAAGTTGGGTAGCACCCAGTGTCAATAAGACAAGACAAGCAAATTTGATCTCTGTGGTGACATATTATAGAGTTCAAATCAAACAGCGACCTCCACATTCAATATATTTTATTATTTTATTATTTTATTATCTTGGTGGTGGGAGTTATACAGGAAATTTGAAAGGAAAACTACTAGCCTGATAATAGTAAGGTGGATACAACTCCCATTCGGTTAGTTTATCTGCAGGCACTGTAACTGTAGCTGGAACATTTTGAACAGTCACCGAGCATGTCTCCAATAGCTGAGCAAACACCAAATGTTGCCTGCTTAACCACTCCCAGTGAAGAAAAATAACTTCAGGAGCTCCATTAAGCCTCCTGTAGTAATTAATATGCCTGCGAAACCATGTGATTGCTTCTACAACTTTTCCACCATGCAGCAATAACATTGACATCTTAAAATGCAACTGTTCTGCGATACTCTTTATCTCAACTAAACATTGGATTGGAGGCAATCTTGTTGATATGCCAACCACCTGTGCATAAGAATGCAAATAAAATGAGTAAGAATAACCGAAAGAAAACATAGCAGACCACATAATCCAAATATAACCAATTACTTCACATTGAAGCTCAAAAGTATTAAATTTGTGCTGAACTCGAGCAACCACCATGTCAACTGATCGCTATGTCTTGAAAACTAAAGTGAGTGCAAAAATCTGAAATTAAAGGAACACCCCCCTTCCTCTTCCAGAAGTTCTCGGGACCTGAAAACGCTATTTAAAGGGGCACACATGTTGGAAATGTTCGACTGTCGAACACAAACCTCAAAAGTAAATTAAACATATGAAACAAGAAGTAAATTATTTCTGCTATGATGAAAAGAAGCTCAACAACCATACTAAACACAGATCCTAACAGTATCTTCTTGTTATGAAAGACATGTCCCCATACCTCAAATAAAAAGTGAAGACATTTGTCCAACTTTGTTCCCTCGTCAAAAATTTGAATACTAACATGTCGACACTTCAATCTGAACCCGTTTCCAAAACCCTCATTTAAGCCTGAGTACAATAATTCAAAATAAACTAACAAAAACATATGTTCTCCCCTCTTACTGCCCCCACCACCACATCAGGTTAACACAATTAACATTAGGTGCAAATCTATACAATTACTAGCTTTATATAGAGCTAAGAAACCAATCTTTAAACCTTCTCAGCCCTGCTGATACCTATTGTGCTGTCAATGCCAAGACATGATTTTGTTCAGGTGAGCCAACAGTTTTGGCCAGACTTCTCACCAAGAACTCCCTGCATTTTTCCACAAGGAAATTGCCTGGGACGTATTTCCATTGGAGAGACAAAATGATGTAAGGCCTCTTTTTGTGAACAAACCTCTTTTTTGGTACTTACAAAAGAAAAAAAAATCCCTTTCGGTAATAATCCCATTTTACCCTTGTCTTCTTCCTCACCACCCTTCCCCACTGTTTCTTTCCTAGCCTGTAACTGCCCCCCAAAAAAAAAAAAAAGAACTTATTCAATGAAAGCAAATTTGGCTCAAATCTAGTGGCAATAGAGGAGAAACCACTTCCTCCCAAATGATGGCTTTCAAGTTCATATTTGGATTCAAAGAGAAAGAAAGGTGAGCCTGAGACAGGTGGTAAAAAGTGGTGAATACAATTGGCAGATTAGTTCTAGAAAATATAAAATTGGTATAGTAAGGACACTGATTTTGCAGGAGAGCATAGGAATACCATTTCTGATGCATCAGTCCCTCCCCCACCCACCCACCCACCCACCCCCCACCCCATCCCCTCTTTTTTCTCTTTTCTTTTTTTTCTGCTCGACTCTCCACCAAGGAGAGTCAAGCAGATTCTTTTGAGGGAATGTTGGACCAGCATCTTCAGCAATGAAAAAGAAGGCCTTATTTAATATGGTTTTATTAGACATTTGATGTCTAAAGAAGGTATCTTAAACAAAAATATTATAGAGTTGATCCCTTTTTCACTTTGACTAGTGAGAAAGGCATTTTAAAAAACAAAATCGCATTTTTCCACTCCCTCCTTGGTCATTGTAAAAGTACTTAATCCCATAATCAGCATGGTGCATGCATCAACCAGTGAGAATGTGGAATCTTAAAAGAAGAGATAAACAAGAGAGAAAGAGGGGAGGGAGGGGGGGGGTTCAGTCAGTCAGTCTGACAAACAGCTAATATGTCACTTCCTCAAATATCAGCTCTTTCAGTAAAGAACAATCAGTATTCTACAAGAAAATTCATAAATCATCCAAAACAAAACCGCATTGCTAATTTTTTTTTTCCAGTTAATAAATTTGACAGTGTGACATCGAACTAAATCGAGATTCCCCATCCAGGAAAAATTAAATTTGATACAATCGAGACCAATTGATATCGATCTAATTGATGCCTTCAATAGATATAATATCATGCAAGTCATACCTTCTTTTTTCGTAGAGATAACTGTGCAAGTTATACAAGGGTCTAAGTAAAATCAGCAGTTCTGAACAACAAAAGATACAGGTGCACGGTCTTTGGACCTTGAGAAAGTTAACGCTGGTTCTATATAGAGGCAAATCAAATGGATCCTATGCAGTTTTAGGCCAACATTTTTCTCAAGTGCTGGCACAGAAATGAAATACATTCTTATCTTTTCTTGCACCGCAAGGCATCTTTGGCCAAGGGAGCAATCCAAAAACAATATGTGAATAGAATATGTTGCAGAAAGAGAAGGTAGGGAAAAACTGGAAAATAGAAGAAATAAAGAAAAAGAAGAAAGAAAAACTGAACAGAAGGCCAAAAGAAGCC
Source organism: Forsythia suspensa (assembly GCA_023638005.1). NCBI lineage: Eukaryota > Viridiplantae > Streptophyta > Magnoliopsida > Lamiales > Oleaceae > Forsythia > Forsythia suspensa. The sequence continues at coordinate 59,506,472 of CM042673.1, read as the reverse complement.
ATCTCAGAAAATACCAAGCATACAGGGGAAAAAAAAATAAACATCATGAAACTTGGGGGCAGGTAGACCGTAGCCCCTCCACAGTCCATCCCCCTCTTTTGCCAGTACAATAATCTATAGTTTTTTAAATGATATTCTAGGCACATGCCCAAGCACAACTGTGTTGAGCTGTTCCCTAGGCTAGTACTGAAGTATAGTTCCTTCCTTGAAGAGTAAAAATAGTGCACCAGAAAAAACACTTTCCCAAATTTTCGGGCTGTTGTGTCACTGTCCATGACCATCTAATCTTTAAATTCTACTTTAGGTTGTGATGTGGTACTGATTGAAACAACCGATACCTCATGACAAACTAAAATAAAAAAGTCAAGGTTTAGATAGAAAAGGACCCAATTATATTGGAAATAAAATTTAGTTTCTTCTTTTTGTTATCTACTACTGCTTCTTTAGCAATTGACATTGAACAAATTGATGGAATACATAAAAAAAAAAAGTCAGAAATTACTTCAGAGCTGATTTTGTAGATCAATGGAAAATTAAGCGATGTTTGCCAATACTAACGGAACTGCAATCTTTAAATTTTCTTAACGGTTATAATTCATTTCTACATTATATGCGCTTTGCTTATATGAATAATGTCCATCACTTTGCACCTTTCACTCAAGCCTCATGATGCCTGGGGCTTTTCATCCACTTTGTAAATAGAACAACCATGAGACTATCGAAACAAAGTCATCAAAGGTAACAAGGAAATCCAGACTAAGAGCATTTATTTGTGATGTAAATAGATAATACCTCTCGCAAAGCATGATAGGCCTCCTCGTACATCTTCAGAGCTTCAAGCCAATCTCTGCGAAACTCTGCATATACAGCAACCTAGCAGTTGATAGGTTCAGATGTATAAGTGAAAAGAATTAATAACGAAATTAGAAAATGGATGACATAATTTTCCTTCCAATTCTTTTATGATATTTAAAGAACTGAACGAACAACAAATTTCATTCACAGGAAACATCTTTTAAGAATTGAATAACCACTCGAAGATTGCGGAATACAATGATCCATCTTATAAGTTATACCTATCAAAGTAATACCTCTTGTATGCATAGCAGAGTTTTTTGTTGTCCAGGAAATTGCAGATTATCAAGGGTATAAATATCCAAAGTTCAATGGCACAGTGCAATCTCCAGGAAGAAGAAAGCACTTTTATTCTTTTATTTCTTTTATGGAGACATACAAAATTATCATAATCATGAAATGGACTGTAGGATCGTATCCAGCTTTTAAGAGGCGGCCCAAAAGGTTTAAGGCATGGCTAGTGTAGTAGAATTGTTAATTATTCATATCAAAACAAATTAGTTTAGAAAAACGAGCCAAGTTGCCCATAGGACCCCGCAATCCTGATGCAGTCGAGATTTTAGACCAAATTTGTGACATCCGGAATTTTGCCCCTAGCCATTAGATGTGAATTTAAGACTTAATAAAAGTTTAGGGACCTAGTGGTGATTAGTAGGTAGTTGAAGGACCACGGTACAATTTTTCGAAAAAAAGTACCCGATTTTATATATATATATATATATATACTTACACCCTTGATCTCCTCCCCACTAGTGGGGAGCTTATGCTCCCCCACTTGGACACTTGTCCAATTGTGGTTGGAGGAGCATAAAGTAAAATAGGATTTTACTTTATGCTCCTCCAACCACAATTGGACAAGTGTTATGCTCCCCACTAGCGGGGAGGAGATCGGTCTTGTATATACTTATATTATGTCCATTAGGTTACATTTCTATTAAATGTAAAAGAAAATTTCTCTATATGTGTATATATGTAAATAGGAAAGAAATATATAGGATTGAAGGGTGATTGAAATTAGTATGAAATTATATTACGATTTTGGTACAAATATGGAATGATGTGTGTATAATGAGGAAGATAATTTTCTTACATATCACGTAAATTAAGGGGAGACACAATTATTCTTTACCATATCAAAGCACATGCCACTTTACACCACTTTCATTACCTACTCTCTTTCTCTTTCTCTCTCTCTCTCTCTCTCTCTCACTTTCTCTCATACACACACTACACACCCACACCCACACCCACACCCACGCGCGCACACACATATATATATAATTTGTATACGCATGAATAAATCACCACCCACGCACGCATTTCAAGGTTGGAAATACAATCAACATCTTTTTCATTATTTTTTATTATCTTCAAGTAAGGTAAGTGTGTATATATGTTTAATTGTAAGTATATTGTGTTTCTTCATGTATTTCTACGGCTATAGGTCCATGTTATGTAAGAATGGACTGGAGTTTAGTAGCACTTAGGCACAAAAATTGGCACTATTTAAGTTCGGTCCAATTTTCGTGTCTCCCTATGCAAGTATAAATCTTTCTGTTGAAATATATATTATGTATGAATTAATTATATATGCACATTTATTGGGATTAATTATCATCCCTCTTATGTTTTCTTATTTCAAATTATTGATGATTCGAGACCGTTGGCACGGGGTAGTATACGGCTATAGGAATTCTCTTTCAAGAAATAAAAATATAAATAATTTGCCCATGTGGCTAATCTTATGTTTTCTCTCTTTTTAGGATTTTATGACTTTAAATTGTTAGGACGTGTTTTCCTTTTACAAAAAAACTAAATTATGTGAATTTATTGTTTGGAAGATTTATGGTTAAAATAAATGTTTTACTTACTAATTCCTTATGATTATATTCCTTGATTTATTATTTGAGTCCCCTCAACTAAATTTAAAAGTACGTTTAGTGACACTCGAGTCCTTAAAAATTTGGGTAGTCACAAAATTGTTGTTTTATTAGGTATATTTGCAAAATCAATTGGTTGAGCCTTTGAAGCATTCAACCCAGGAGTTTTAACTAATCTACTTCATCAAGTGAGACAAAAGATGTTAGATGACCGGTTCACAGACTCAGTAATCAAGAAACTATTCCCTCTTTGTATGAGTCGACAACTCTTGCCTGGAGCATATTTTAGCATCCAACCCATGGCATTAGTAAAATAAAAAATGACAAATGTAGCCAAATAAAAAGGTAGGCATTTTTTTCTTTTTTGTCACAAGGAAGTAAACGGAAAAGGATAAAAGAATCTTTTTGAAATGTTTATTGTTTCACTTTACATGGGGAGTTACAGTTCTTTTGGTATACGTCGATGATAATGATATAATTATAAGAGGAAATGATGAGAAGGAAAAGGAAGCCTTAAGAAGATGTCTAGTCAAAGAATTCGAAATAAAAGAACTTGGGAGATTGAAGTAGCTCACTCTAGAGAAGGCATCTTTATTTCGCAACAAAAATATGTGACCGATCTTCTAAAGGAGACAGCATGCAAACCAATTTCCACACCAATTGATCCGGATCACAAATTTGGAGAGGGAAATGAAGACAGTCGTATACAGAGAAATGTATAATAAGCTAGTGGGAAAGCTCATATATCTTTCCACAAAAGGCCAGACATTGCATATGTTGTGAGCATGATTAGTAGATTTATGCACAGCCTGAGAGAAGTCCACCTACAGGCAGTCTACACTCTACCGGGTACTTCAATATCTAAAGGCTAATCTCAAAAAAAACACTGGATTAGTCCTTGAAGTCTACACCGATTTAGATTATGCAGGCTCACCAGCAATCTACTATGGGTTATTGTACTTTCCTAGGAGGCAATCTTGTGACTTAGAGTAAGAAACAAAGTGTGGTAGCTAGATCAAGTACTGAGGCAGAATTCAGGGCAATAGCTCAGGGAGTGTGTGAATTACTATGGCTAAAAATAATTTTGGAGGACCTAAGGATTATATGGAAAAGACCAATAAGATTATTGATAACAAATCTACCATTAACATTGCTCACAATCTTGTTCAACATGACATAATGAAGCACATTGAAGTGGACATACACTTCATAAAGGAGAAGTTGGACGGTGAGCTAATTTGTACGCCATACGTCTCAACTAAGGGTCAACTTGGAGATGTGATCACAAAGGAGCTTATGAGTGCAACATTTCAAGAACTTATCTCCAAGATGGGAATGAAAGATGTATATTCACCGGCTTGAGGGAGAGTATTGAAAAATATAGTTTTATGGGCCCTAGCTATGATTTGTATATATTAGAAAACTTGTATCATTCCTAGAATCATAGGATTCTTAGATATAATTTGTGTATATTAAGAAACTCGTATCATTAGTAGAATCATGGGATTATTGTTAGGAAATCCCATTGATATAGAAATCTTTTCTATAATAGTTAGTTTCCTTAATTAGGAAAGAAATTATAAAGCTGTGTATATGCTTCATTCTAATATATAAGTGACTCAATTTTTCTCCCAAAATTTCTAAGTTACCTACTTGCAATATATCAGATTTCAGATTCTACGCCCCAAAACAATCCAAAGTAGGATCCTAATTTGAAAATATTGGTAGGATCTAACCTCCCAATCTATAGATCACTCCAGTATGTAAGACAAGAAGAGCATGAGATTCCGCATATAGTTTCAACAGAGAATGATGGTATGAAAATCATTTCATTTCTTTTCCACTAGACTCATATCCAGAACCCACTTCCTTAACATAAATTTAAAGGATAACAACCAAAGACTAAAGCCTGGACCGAGCAAGACCGTCGAGATGCCTACATGTGGGTATTGCCAATGCCCCTTGCTTCCAAACAATTACAATTGTGGAAATTTTGGAAATATAGTGGGGTGGGGTTTAGCAGATGGATGGGTATAGCATAATTCTGAAACTTGGAAGTAGTAATTGATTTGATCTATCTCGTGGGAGAAATAGATTGACGAGTAATGATGCAACTAATCTTCATATAAAAGGTTTATTAGTTTAGTTTACTCGTTAATCTACAATTTTCACTTATACGTAATAAATTGTGAAGAACACAGAAAAACAGCACAGACAGTGATGCAGTGACATGCCAAAGTTTGTATTGCAGAATACCAATCTACTAACTTTGAAAAGATCAAACAAGTGAATGAATTATTATAGGAACAAAGATGCATTCAACAAAAATTTCACATGAAATTGTCTTAGTAAACTGAAAAATGCAAATTGAAGGCAAACAACATGAAGAACTACATCCCGATGAAAGATAGCACTTACTTTGAAACAGTAGCGAATATTTAACTCTATTGAGCCGAAGTTTTTCCTTTCAAGACGTGCTTTAACTCTTCGCCCTTCATCTCTATAATATGTATTTGCAAGTTCTGCACATGCAGTCCCTAGCCTGCAACAGGGTAGCCACTTAGGATTCATATGTTATAACTTTTAAGAAACTTCAGACGAAAGAGTTCTTAAGAAAACATTAAAAAACGAAAAATGGGATTTTATTTCCATATCCGTACAATTTTAACTATATTTATTAAAACGGGATAAAGAAAAAAAAAATTGGATATTTTTTCCAATATAATTATCAATTAGCCTCCATTTTCTTCCAAGAAAACAGAGCCCTTATGACAGAACATAAAAATTTGAAGCAAGGCAGTCTAATAAGAACATTATCAATGTACTATACCTGTTAAGAGATTGTTTAAGCTCCAATGGATCATCTGGTACAAAGATGATAAGATTTTTCGAATCTAATTCTGCACGCTTCCTCAAGGAAATCATGCGATCTTCACTAGTGTCATCTGTGTAAAAAATTTGGTTAAGTGACCTACTAAATTGACGTAATATCAATCAAATGTACTTAAGAAAGAAAGAGAAGAAAAAAAAAGAATGAAAGCAACTCAAGCGCATGGTTCGTGAAGGGCGAGAGAGAGATGTGAAAATTATAAATGTTGATGACATGATTGGTCACATATACCTATCCTGTTTTTTGTTTTTCAATGCAGGGTAACATATGGTAGCCCACATGTAGGAAAAAAGAAAACATGTTTGTTAGCCCCCATTTTGAAAGAGCATTTATAAAAAACAGAATATAAAAATGCTTAATACAGAATTTACCTTTGGTACTCTGTCAGAATGTAATTTGACACACATGTAAATGATGAAAACAAAATTGTTTCCTATTTTTTGAGGCACATGTATAATCCATAAATGAGTAGAAAACTTATTCAGACATTTAAAAGCATAATTTTAGTCATTTTCGCAAACCATGTCCCCCCATCTTACAACAAATTGGGTAACCATTTGCTGTGCTTTTATTTGATATCCTCATAACTGAATTCATCAAGTGGCACACATGCATGGCAAGTATGTGATATAAAATCCCCTTCCTAATGCCATAACAAGTTACTATTAAAATGGTGAATAAAGCGGAAGAAATTATCTACTTGTTATCCAGAACAAATTAGTTTAGATTTCAGGTGTTTGAGTTAGTTAGAGTACACAAAAAAATAAAACCTAAAATGTATCATAAATTAAAGAAGATCAGTTCGTACTTCCATTCTTTTCCACTATCAAGGTATATTATGTCCTAACCATCAACCAAATCCAAGATTCATAACCATACACCAAAGACCCTTTAACAGATTCAGCTCAAACTGATGAATATAACAAGCTAAAACACAAAAGTCTGTAAAATTAGGAGTGGTCTTCAGTAATACAGCTAGTCAAAGAAAAACATGATCACAGACAGAGCTCATCAAACACCTTAAGTTCTAATGAACCTCAATATTCTATTTTCACACACATGTATGCACGATATGCGAACGGCGCTAATTGAGAAAGAAAGTAAGACCTCACCCTTAGAACTTGATTGTGTAACTACTACCACTAACAATTTGATGTTTCTCCCTTGTATCGTTGACCTGCCAGAAAATTTTACATAACCATAACCCATCACTAATATATATCCATGTGTCAATATACATTGAATACAAACAATTGCAGTGATATGTTTACCAACAGAGAGAATAAGAGGCGCGTACTTGAGGTTTTCGAGATCGGTGCAGACCTGAAGCCACTGAGCGGGATTACCGGAGACATGATCGGAGGTAAATAGAGCTGCCACAACAGCTGGAACTCGGGTCCGATGTTTCGAAAGCCAATCCCTTTTCAGAATGCCGCCGACAGGCTTACCCAAACCCGTAGCCGGATTCTCTTTCGCAGCCTTGGAAATCACTGAGATCTTGGAGAAATCGGGCAATGCAATCGTATTTATGGGAGGCTGCTGAGAGTGCAGGTGCCCTGTTATTAATGCGTGGAAATCTGGGCAACCCACCAAACATGCTAAAGCTACTGGCGGTGTGCGAAGCTCTTCTGGGTATTCTTCCATTAATTTGGATATTTACTCTTCTTCTAAATCCACCTGGGGTCTAGTGGGGGCAGTTGCCCCCAATGGATTTTGGTCCTGGATATTTCACCGATTATACTTGAGGAGCGGCGGGTTCTAAAGGCAAGGGGAAAACCATAAACAACCACATCAAAAATTCATGAGAGATATTGTCGAGAAAATTGATGTTGCCTAAGGAAGATTACCATCAGGAAAGAAACAACAATTTTGTTAAAAATAAATAAATTCTAAAGAGCTAGAAGATGAGAATGGCAATAAGGCTGGACGGAATCTTAGATCGAGGTTGTGTGTTGAAATTAAATCAAATCCAGTGCAAACTACCTTCAAAGTTTGGTGATTTATCCTTGTAGAATTCACTCCAGAAGCTGACTTATCCTTGTAGAATTCACTGCAACACAAAGGGGGTGATGAACACGTTTCCCTTTTTCCCTCACCTTCAAAGTTAATTGTTCACAATTTTTAGTGTAATTACCAAGGAGAAAACCCTTGACCAATTGTCCCTCCTCGGTTAATTAATTTTAATTGGGCTTTACAATGCCAAAAATATGGAATTTTAACCCGTATACCGCTTAATTAGGAGGGGTGACTGGAGCTTGGAAATTACCATTTGAGGAAAAGGATTGAGGGAATGTTTTGTTTGAAATGAGAAATTGAAAACTCATGGCATACGAATATAGTCTTTTTTCTTTTTATAGTAGAGAAAATCTCATATATGGTCGGTCATTAAGACCATATAATGGGCTTCTATCGAATTTTAATTAATTTTTATAGTTAAACTAGTATATTGTATTGTTGTAGTGGGATTCGACATTACACTCTATCATGATGATGGATTAAGGCGGTGAACAAATTTTAGATATGATTGGTAGATGGAGATGATTGGTTGAGAGAGATGGATTGAGTAGGTGTGCAGATTTTGGAGATGATCAGGAATATAGATTGAAACGATCAACAAATTATGGAGGAGATGATTTTGTGAAAAGAAAATTGAATACGTAGTGACACACGAACGTTTAAGTACTTTTTTTTTCTGTAACGAAGAAAATTTCTTACATTCGTGATTAATACATCGACTAAAATATTACAACAGACTACGTCTATAGGCCTCAAGCAAGTAAATAATAATTCAATATCAAATACATTACATGTATAATGTTATAATAATATAATTGTTTTTAAAATAAACTTTAGGCAAAAATGGGTTTTGTTGACTTGACTTTTCATGTTTTAAAATAAACTTTATGAATAAATTGACCATAATTAAATTGACCATAGTCCAGTCACAAAAATCTTTTAACATGTTCATTTGTAAAGGGGAAAAAAAAATCAACTCACAAAGATAATTAGTAATATGATAAAAGTAAAGACTAGAAGAGGGATTTTTAAAATGTGAGATTTATACAATGAAATGACATAGAAGAAAGAATAATAACACAACACTCCAATTTATATTTTAATATAAGATTTAAACATATTTGTGAATATTTACATTTATAAATATTATAGTAGTATGTTACACTCCAATTGTAACATAATTGAGAACTTACAATGCAGCCACTAAACTAAACTTTTGGCTTTGCTCATGCTTCTAATCGATCTTTGGTTGGATGTAATTAGGGTTTTTGAATTGGGGGACTGGATGAGCGACTGAGTCGGGAATGGTGACTTGATATAGTGAATTGAATTGATGGCCATATTCGATTGAGTTGACTCGGGTAAAACCGTCTCCCCGGAATAAATCGTCACATTGTGTTTAATACTTCCAATGCAATGGTTCAATCAATAAAACGGTTTATGGCGACTGGCTTTATTGCCTTTTTTTTCCTTATAAGATATATTTTGCATCTCATTTGATATCTTTTATTTTATTTTCTTTTAGATAAATAGAAATTAATTGACGAAACAACCCCACAAAGGAAACCGTGATGAAGATCTATGCTAGTGTGATTGAAAAATTAAATTTTTATATTCAGACAGAAAAATTATGAATAGAGATCTCACGCTTGCAATTTTCCCTTCCTATAATAGTTTTGAACAAATAAATATCGAAAATTCGAATCCTTACCTTCTTCTTCGTCTGAAAATCAAGAGCACTTCACTCGTGAGAAGTGCTTGGATTAAACTTTCTAGTTCACTCAAAAAAGAATGATCATTGTCGATAGATCTGCCTTAATGGAAAGATACAGTCTACACGAAACATTCACTTAGTTGATAATTCCACCAAGCAGAGATCAATCTCACTACTTTTCTCTATGAGTGGCCACCATTATCAATTATTTCAGCCACCATTTATCTTTTCTGAATAAATCGTGACACAAAAAATATTACCTAAAACTATCCCACTACCAGAAAAGGTTAGGGATTGATTGGGATGTGAAACGAATATCAACTCTAACATGAATCCAAGTTTCCTTACGAAAGCTAAACCAATATCCTTCACCAATGAAAATAGTGAAGGGTGTGGTCTCCTAAACCTATTCAACTATTTACTTTAAAATTTTATTTAGAGAAAAAATGGCTTATCGAGAAAAGTAAACAAAACTTATATATCAAAGACAATAATTAACGAAGAATAAGCTCGACTTTCTTTTTGAACCAACAACACATATTTGTGCTATTTATTTGAAATCGAATACCATCTTCCTCTTTGGAACTTTTTGACCTAATTTTCGTGATTATTGTTGGCTATAGTTGACAAATGGATGAGTTCAGCAACGGTAATGTTGGTGGTGGATGGTCGAGTTGAGTGGAGTGAGAAATGAGTTTGTATTTTCCTATTTTTTGGGTTTTTTCTTCTTTTATTTCTATTTTTTTGTTTATAATTTATTTTAACTAAAAATGAGCATAATAGTTGCGTGAGCCACCTTGGCCATGACATTATTTTTGTCATGCGAGCTATCTTTGACCGTACATTATATTATTATATAGTACATAGTTTTCCTTCTCCTATTATTTTTAATTTAATATGAGACAAATCCATATAGTAGTACCGTTTCTTTTTCCACCTCTAATTGTTTTTTATATGGGATTAGACTATCACGGGGAAGGAAGTTCTCCAACAAATATGCACCTCTCGACTCATGTATGGCCTAAACTAAGCCAATTTTGTTTTTTCGAAGATAATTTTTCAGCTTGTAGACCAATTTATTCTGGAGCACTATTTTACTCGAGCAACTTCACTAAGTTGTACGTGTCGTTCTCATGTTAATGTTTCATCTCTTCTTGAACGTCTTTCAACGACTTTTCATTCTTTTGAGTGATAAAACAATCCTGGTTCGTCTCTAGCTCAACCCCATCCGTGATCATCAGAATACTTCATAAAATGTTGTCACTTTCTAGCAAATCTTTTCAATTAACACTCAACTAATAGATTTGAAGGGCTTCCTTCACTTTTATCATTCAATCAACATCATCCAATGTGAGGGTGGTGGTACTAACACCAACACCTTGGTGTGCATCTTCCCCATTTATATTATGCATCATAGGGGTTGTGCTTGTCTATATTGAACTAAATAATTGACCATTGTATCTCTTTACCTTCATTCCTCTCGCTTTTGCGACACTCTGCTGGTGGCTCAATACTTGTGTGCCTACCTTGCTCATATGTGGATACAAGTAGGGTGTGGGCATTTGCACATTTGCTACTTGCAATTTGTGGCTCTTCAGTTGTTTGGACTTGATGGTCACAATATGGAAAATTTGAGATCTCATGGTACACGATACCAATCTTCACCCTATATGCCAAACGTTAGTTCCTCAACCGTATCACTTATGTTAAACAAAGCTGAAAAGCATAGGTAAGCTGGAGCTACATTTAAAAACTAGCATACACAGAGGAAGTCAACAGAGACCCGAAGCTCAAGGTACAATATAAGGATTAGCTGAGATGGTGTGAGGAATTACACTTGGCATAAAGCTGATAAATGTCTTGACACGCAAATTGATATGTTTGCGTTGATACGAATAAATTATACACGTATGTTAGGTCATTTCCAAGACTTTATTTAATGTTTTTTGAGCGTATATCTATTTATTTTCGCTCTGTTGTTGTATATTGTAGTGCAAAGCCAGAGTTGAGATAAGAAAATGAGGTGGTTTAGCGCATTTCGGGATGAACTTTGACCCTACAAGAGTCAAGTCTCGGGAGCTAAAAGATAGAAAAAGGAGGACATAACAAAGACGGGGAGCCACTAGTCTGTTTGCCCCTCAAGCGCTAGAAAAAGAATAGAAGGGTGGCGCTCGAGTGAGCCCTATACACTTGCTGTCAGATTTTATGCAGACTTGGTGGTTTTGGGGATAGTTTTATCTAATCTTGGCATGAAATTTGACACACTATTGAGACCCTATATAGTTAAGCTCTTGTATTTCATGAGGTTAGACTCTCTTGGGGAAAAAACACATAGATACACACACTGCAAACCTAGTTTTGGGAACAAGAAGAAGGAGAATTGAAGGTTTCGCTCGGGTTCTTTCAAGTGAGAGTTCAAGATTCAGGATGGAGCTCTACTTTTCCCTACACTTTTCTATTCTGTGTTACAGTTTTTCCTCCAATTATAAGATTTTGTATGACAATGTAAACTATATTTTGATGCTTTAATTTGAATTTTCCCGTTTAGACTTTAAATATTTGAATGACTTGTGGCTCATTTTGATTCCGAAAAGTTGAAAATAGGTTTTTTGCACCAATTAACAAACAATGTAAAGTCCAATACAAGATAAAAATATACCCGTAGGTTTTATGTCATCTCCAATTGAATGTTCTTGTTTTTAATGCAATTCTATGTGTTTGCAATTGTCGTGTGTATATATATATATATAAGAAGTTCAAAAGTGGAATAAGGTTTAACTTTATTCGAGAGAAAGCGTAGACAAAGTAGAAAAGTTGATTATCAATTCAAATTTGGATTGGTCTATTACAGAAATTTGGAGCTTAAAGCAAAAAAATATATGTGTAGTAGAAATCCTAGCACTTTCACAACGTCAAATATTCGTCAACATTGTCGAAAACATTTTAAGAATCTTCATTTTCGTAATTTTAGTGATTTTTAGTGCTTGTTTGATGGAGTTTAAAAATAATTTTTTAGAAGATTTTGAAAAAAGTTGGTGAAATATGTGGTTAAAAATTGATAAATTGTGGGTCCTATGTGGTTGAAAATCAATTTGGGAAAAAAGAATTTAAAAAAAAAAAAAGAAAAGAAAAAACTTAATGGACTGTTAAATTTTACCTAGACTTTATAGCCTATCTTTTTCAACTCCGTCGCAATTTCCATAGTTAAATGTTTCATTGGTCATTGAACTATTACTTGCGTCTTCGTTCACTTACTCAACTTCAAAATGTCTGAGTGCTTACTAAACTTTCAAAAGTTACTCACCGTTCATCACTAAAAACGATTCTGTTACGACCCAGTGACAAAAAATTCACGTGGCAGATGGAATATACATGTAGCAAACGAAATCATCCAATAACCATCTGGTGTCCTCCATGTCATAAAAAACGTGCGCCATGTCATCCCTTAAAAAACGTTTTCTACCAAAATGTGAACCACGCCTTAAATTGCTGAAACTTCCCAAATGAAATCATAAAATTTCCCGGTTAGGGCTTGGCAATTTGGGGAAAATTTCTGATTTTGGAATTTTATGAAGGATTTGATCTTTTAAAGGATGTGTTGAGTGATATCTGAAACTATAATTTTGCTTGTGTGAAGGTGGAGTTAGCAACAGCTGGGGAATTTTTCTTCATTTATGCTGCCCCAGCTGTATCTTATATCTAGTACCGCATACAAGACATGCATCTAGTCCACTATAAATTTGGGACTCTGTATCATTAGGAAGTTGAGAGAATTCATTAATTTTAGTCTTCAGTACTAGGAAGTAGGCTGATTTTCATAAGTGGATTAATGTTCCTCTGTCTGCTTATATATTTCATAACGATCGTACACAAATTCAATCCACATTATTCCTCGCCCGAGGAAATAATTAACATTTAACCTAGCAGAGAGCAGTATAATTTTAGAAACATGGGAGAAGAGAATAGAGTAACATAAGATTACTAAAACAACATTCGACAACTACAGATTTTACAAATTATCAGTGTTCATAGATTGCATTACATTAGGATTAAATATGTACATATATACTCCTGTTGTATGTACAAATCTCAGGATATAATGTACCATAAATCTTTTAACACGTTGTAAGAAACTAGAGTGTATCACCATTGAAGTACTTGTGAAAGCATTCTTCTTCCCTACAGTATGTGTACATGACTTTGTACACTTCAATCAATAGTTTCGGGAACCGAGTCGTAAAATACCTATCAAATCCTTCTGGAACCGATCCGATTATTTCCTGAATTGTAACACCACAGATAAACTTTAATTAACTTGTAAACATCATCTGGTATTATAACAGAGAAAAAAGAGAAAAACAAACAGTGCCATTACAATTTTACTTTTCGCGAAAACAATAATAGCCAATATCCATAATTTCCGTCTGCGAAAATCCAATTGGCACAAATTTCAAATGCTGTATGCTAGTATAAAGTGTCTCCTGGTATACTTTGAAGCAACATTCTTTCGAGTTAGACAAAGCAAACAAGTTTAAGGTCCAATGGTAAAAGAACAAACATCAAGGTCTTGACTCTAAGTGTATGTTTGGTACGCAGTCTTGTGGAGGACTCAACAATACAATGAATAAGATTTTAGTTTCTTTTCCATTCTTAGAGGTCTCAAGTGCAAGTCCTACCACTAGGCTAAACTTCATCAAATAAAGAGACTAAATATCAATGTGGGAGCTTCCAAAACATTTAAGGAAATGGAAACTCAAGAACAAACTCCATTAAGTTTGAACTCACAATCAGATACCGACTTGACATGTTAAAGTACCTGTATTTCTGTGGGAAGCTCTCTATAATGATTCAACTTGTTACGCATGACTCGTAATAAGTCACGAACACTGTCAAACTTATAACGTCTGTATCGTCCAATGTTATTAAGAAATGAAGGTTCCATCTTCTCATTCCACTTTGCACCTAAAGCCAGTGGGGCTGTACTTTCTAAAGCTTTTAAGAGAAGAGAATCAGTCTCTCTGTCTTCCAATTCTACCCTGTCACTCGTATCACGGAGGAAGGATAGTCGCATTTCAGCACTCCAAAATAAGGGATGGTAAAGCACCTCCGACGCCTTTGGCCTGAAATTTAAAAAATTCATGGTAATCAAAAGATGAAATTCGAAATAACAAAATATGCCTTATTAGGAATAATATTAGAGTTTAGCTACATGAATTATTTTTCGCAACTCCGTTTAGTCCAATGCTACAAATACTAAGATCCAATGCAGTCAGATTCTTCGTGCAAATATTGCTAATTCTGGAAATGAAATCATAATACAACTATATAGCAATACGATAATTTCTTTTTCTTAAATTTTCCAACAAAATAGACAAGAAGTTGGAAAATAGTATGTTATTAATAGATTCATGAATATATTGGGCTGTTTTCTTCCATTTGAGGTAACTCTTTTTTATGGTCAAAAGAACACTCAACAATTTATGGAACAAGATCATAAATTCTTTACTTTTTTTTTCTTTTTTAAATCGGAAAGATCATATTCTACAGCTAGAGAATGAAAGAACCTTTTTCCAGATTTTCGGTAAGTAATGCATACTAAATATCCAAAAGTATAGGGCAATCTTGTCCTTGTAGCAGAAATTTGTTCATGTTCATCTGAAAAAAATGGAATTGCTCCATTTTGCAGAAAAACCTTCTACAAGATCGAAAAATAATACTAACAGATTGATTGAATTCTAGACACTCTTTTAAGGTAAAAACTTCCTTTGCATCAAGGGACAATCATTAGTAAGAGGCAGTTCAAATTGTCACCACAATGTTTATTACCTCATTTCAGCATTAGGATTTAATAATTGCAAAAACAGATCCACTGCTTCCGGAATATGTTCCACCAGGAAAAGGTCAACTTTATTCTTTGTGATATTGATATCACGTTCAAGAGGGTTACCAAAGGGATGTCTACCACCAGTAAAGCAGAAAAACAGAACGCAACCTAGACTAAACACATCAACTGCCCTTGTTTGACGCTGATGGAGAAGCTGTTCAGGAGCTTGCCATCCTGAACTTCCACAGCCTGCAATAATTCATAGTTAAAGCAGAAAAACAGAACGCAACCTAGACTAAACACATCAACTGCCCTTGTTTGACGCTGATGCAACAAAAGGAAATAATTGCCTTTTCATAGTTAATATAAGCAAACCAGTGGCAATGCCATATGACAAGTGAAGGCCACATAGATTGCCAAATATCTGGTCATTAAATTATACGATTAAAATTTTAAAAAGTTAACTTTCTGAGTCTTCGACTAAATATGTTTCCCTCTGACCAGTAAGGATGAAATTGGAATAAGAAAGACAACAAGGTGGTTGCATGCAGGATCTACATACAATCATAAGATTTGCAAAATCGGACCAAGATGCAAATGCTTTACCTGTAGCATGATGCCCCAACGAAGATGTGTCTTCAACAAGACGTTTACTAATACCCATGTCAGAAAGCTTCGCACACAAAGACCTATCTTGGAATATTAACACATTTTGCGGCTTCAGATCGCGGTGGACAATTCCCAATTCATGGAGATGTACAAGTCCACATATCACATCCCTGTTTTCCAATAGGAGTAAATTTTGAATTTGAAAAGAAAAAATATAACAGTTAGAAGATCATAAAACGGCAGCGTGTTCTTTAAAAGTTCTTTTTCCGGGTAAAAGTGTTATGTAGAACATTTAATAACCTCATCAGCTTCAACAAAACAGGTGAAGGATAGCCATCTGCCTTCCACAGTTCAACATCCTGCATAGCGCCTTTTATAGATTCCAAATGGACCCTGTACTCCATCAAAAACTCTGTATCCATGTTTTTGCTAAGAATTACGTCTATAGAGGACTCTGAATACATGTGAATAAGATCATTCAAGCTGCAAGCACTGCGCTCTAGAGCAAGATACACAAAATCTTGGTCTAGCTCCACTCCGTACCATCTAACAATATTTGGATGTTGGTCAGACACCACAAGATTTTGAATCTCCTTAGAGGCAATATCATGATGGGCCCTCACAAGGCGTTTCACAGCAACTGGACGGCCTTCATAAATCCCTTCAAGGACAATGGTACCATTGCTACCTTTTGCAATCTCTTTGCTTGAGACAAATAACTTACCAATGGTGCGTCCATCTGTGTAAGAATTCGGTTGATTGAGGTTCAGAAAGTCAACATCATCCTCATTAAAAGTGTTATTAACCTCATTTTCTTCTTTGTCTATTTTCTCACTGTTAGTTCTGCCCTTCCCAGATCTCCGAGTTCTCTTCCTTTTTGAAGGTACGTTTATAGCAGTAACATCAGCAGGCTGTGCAATTAACTTTTTTTCCCCAGTGATCAGATTATAATGGTAGACAACAAAAGCTAGAAGACTAATAGAAAAAATAATGAGCTGAAATGAGCTGAAGTTGCCAGGAAACAACATAGAACCATCATTAGAAGGCAATTTCACGTCTTGCACATGAGATTTTCGACTATTGTCATCCAACATTTGCAAAGGAGGAACAGCCTCAGGGTCCTGGCAGTAATGTACGTCCAGAAATTTATCACTACTGCGTGATGAAGGAAGAAGTTCAAGAATTTTATCAATATTTGGTTGTGAAGGAAGAGCATCTGATTTTGACGCTGGAAGCATGAGATCTTGACCAGGAGGCTCTGGCAGCCAATTAGGCCTGGAGAAAGGTTCAAATATATTATGTGTGCGAAAGCGATAGACGCGAGCTCTTGATCGACACTTCAACGGCATAGTAAAAGGAAGACTAGGTTCAGAAGAGTCTGAATCCAAAGTAGTCTGCTCAATTGATTCTTCAATGTCAGGACAGAGAAAAGCAGCACCAATCTCAGCAACAGTCATGTTCCATGAAACTTTGTTCGAGTTCGGAATAAATGATGTCAATGTATAATCTGTCCTAGTGATGTAAAGCCGTTTCTTATCTGTCTTTAGGTCAGACCCAGACTGAACCTGCTCGTCTACAGTGGTATTATAGAGGAAACCATTTCCACTGCTCTGCATTGAGGTCGGTGAATCAGATGTACTATATGTAGAGATGAGCCTTCCAGTCTTTTCATCCACTAGAAATGCAGTAGTTCTTTTGGATCCAAGTACAATTCCTCCATCCTCTGCTATCTGTGGTGTTGAACTGACGTACTCTTCTAGAGTCTTCATAAGTTTCTAAACAATATGTGATTGACGAAACAGAAGAGGCATAAATAAACACATGGATAATTAATATGATTTAAGAGTTCTTTTATTATTATTTTTTATAAAAATGTGATTTGAATTGATGTCCTTTCATTCATTCCTCCTAAATTGGCATTATTACAATAATTTCCTAATGTAATAATATATTTAATAATCAATTTTTTTTTATCAGGAACCAATTTTCATAAATGTACAAAACTGATATTTCTGCTAGGTGATAATTAATAAATTTTTCAAAAAAATCTGTAATTACTAGAGTATAGTGCTAACTCATCTTTTGAGAAGCAACTGCTTTTCCCACGTTCGAAACTTATAGGCTTAAGCATACAGTAGCTGACATTGAATAAAGTATGGAAAAATATTGGACAGTGCTACTAAATAATATTTTCTATACAGGATCTGTCACATCCGGAATTCTTATCCAATAGAATCAGGACATGAGTCTACTATTTTTTCTTTCAATCACACTGCAAATCCTAAAAGCCCCAAGATAAATCAAAGTGCTTGTGGTAATTACGATTCATTTCACTTATATTTCAAGTCGAATGATAACAATGACACTTGATAAAGATTTCAAAGCTATACGAGACATCATAGTATACCCCACTTAGAACAAACTCTTTAATTTTGTCTGCCATATCAAAAATGATATGCAGGTCTTCCATCCTTATGATTTGTGATTTAATATGACATCCATTCAGAGAATAGGTCAGCCAAGCTAAGCACAAAAATGATATGCAGGTCTTCCATCCTTATGATTTGTGATTTAATATGGCATCCATTCAGAGAATAGGTCAGCCAAGCTAAGCACACTATTCGCAAGAGCAGTGAGTTTGCAAATAAAGCACATGATTTCCAACAAAATGCAAGAAGATTCAAATAAGAAATTATATTATTGTCACACACAAAAGGAAGTCGAATAGTCCTTGTCTACCCAATCAAGTTCCATTATAGGTCTACGTTCCTATTCCCTGCAATATCAAACCTCATTTATTCAGTTATCATATCAACGCTATATGCAAAATCAACCACCCATTCGGATTGAATCTTAGTCTATGTATGAGGATTGAGGAAGGAATAGGACACTATGGATATCGAGTCTAATTGACAAATCTGGTTGCTCGAAATGCTTTTTTTGGGACCATTTTGCATTCACAATTCAAATATCGCAACTATTCATATACATCACACTATTTGTTTGGTAAATGAGATGAAGTAGCATATTTGCCTCAATGTCAAGTGAAATACATAATTGCGTAAATCCACATATTAAATGGCTCACACGTGCAGTAAAGCAAACAACAAGAGTCATATTGGAGTATGGGCAACTATGTATGTCATAAAGAGCTTGAGAGCATAATCATAACTCAATAACTATAAATAAAATTAGTTGTGGTTGAATACGTGACAAAATGATGTAAAATGATATCCTTGTTTTATCATGATAGAAGATCCCTCCAATATACACCACATTGTACACCAACAACCCTAGATTAGATATTAGCACATTCACATGATTTTCTTTCAAACAATTACACATTGTTTCCCTAATGTGACAAGAGGCTACAAGAATATAAACTAAAAAGCTACCAAAAATTTGAAGTTATGAAGAACAGAAAAGTGAGACTAACTATAGCCTCTGAGAAGACTAACAGCATATCAAATGCAGATTGCTAAACGAAAAGAATGATATTCAAATATAGCATAAAAATGATATGATTCACGAAGAAGTGTTGATTGATATGCCAGGAAATTTTTTTCTCTCCCCCTCTTTTTTTCCCGTAAAGATTTCTTATTTCCACTCATCCAGCTTATGTTCTTTCTTTGTCTCTACTTCTTCACAGATTTCTTCATCTGACACAATAACTACCATGAACTGCCACACCTCCACCAACAACAATAGCACACAATAAAAAATTTCCCCTTTTCATCTGATGCAAACACGTGTATAAATTTCAGTATGTTCTAACCATGATATAGAGGTGAGAATGGTTAAAGACCAGAGTTAGATTAAACCTTAATCAAGGATATCAGCACATTATGACATATACTTAAGAAATCACTGCCAAAGGCTTAAGGTTGTACATTTATCTTTACAAGTAGAATAAGGCGGGAATGGGAAATGCATCATTAGTAGGAACTTGATTGACCAAATCATAGCAACGAGAATCATTCTATATTTTTTTTTTCTTTTTTCTTGGTGTGGCAATGATATGATATGCTTATTTGAATCTTCTAATATACATTATGCTTTGCATTTGTTGGGAAATATGAGCTTTATATATACTTGAGCACACATTCACCATGTGAACTATATAGTCACCAGCACCTAGTTTGCGTAACCCATTCTCGGAATGGTCAACAATCTAGATTGAGGATCCTAAATACAGCGGGAGTGTGGATCATTGTGAATATGGAAAATAAAGAAGCGTTTGCTTCAAGAAGGGTATAACATCATTTATAGAGTTGAAATCTTGCATACAAAGGATGAGATCTTTATCAAATGTCATTATTCTTGTATAGCTATGAATATAATTTTAACGGAGCTTTCACCACATGAACTTTGAGTTATATGGAAGCCTGTCAGCAAAAACTCACTCTAGTTAGGGAATTGGGGACATGACGGTTTTATTGTGAACTGTTAACCCCACGAATGCAATTGCAAAATCATCAATGGAAGAGAAGTCTTTGGCATTGATGGTGCATCACATCATCAATCCATGCAGTCTCAAGCTAAAGGTTTCAAAAAGGAGTATAATAAATAGCTCAAAAGCTCAATTACATGTCTTTCGCCTAAAATCAACAAAGGCCAAACCTTCAACAAGTGTAGTTATAGAATACCAAAATGGTCAAATATGTTCGGCATTTGGCTATCAATTCTAAAATAGAGAATATCTAATTCGCCAAATAACAAAAAAATAAAAATAAATAAATAAATAAAAAAGAACCAGCTCCATGTGTATTTTTCATGTTCACGATGTGAGAAGGATTATCCACCCACTCATCTAACCCCAAGGTAGTACATATCCAATAAAAAGCACAATCATTAATAGGAAGCTTACAACTCCAATACAGCACTCATTGAAAATAGTGTTCATTGTTACAGCAGGAAAAATAATTTAATAAATCTTGCCACTTGTCACAAATGGATTGTTAGAAAATCCTATAAAAAAATTAGAAAACCAAACGTGATTTCGAAAAATACTTGTTTAGAGGAACATTGAGAAGCAATACTTCAACAAGAACTCTGTTAGTAATCAAACTTCTCCATCATAGTGAGTTTATTGCGACACCTCTCTCTAACAAATTAAAATTATATTTTAAATCTAATGCACAAATAAATGAATTACGGTTCCTACCCTCAATCAGAGGTCAACGTGATATATTACAACTTAGTGATAGTAAACACAAGGGGGGAGGCCACGATCAATACTTGGTTCAAATGTTGGACATGCATTCTAAATTTTCAAAGTTACTTCAACTTAAGTCGATATTAAGAAGAAATTTACATCAATCTCTATTTGAGTTCATGAGTCACAGTAATTATTAAAGACAAGTGTCAGTAAATCATGGTCAATAATGCAAACTGTTTGAACTTCCAAGTAATTTAGAAAAATGTAGAATTAAGGAATCCACGGACTTTGCTTCTTGAACTTAAGTAATTGTAGCAAAATGTAGAACTAAGGAATTATTAGTTAAACATACCAGTTTGCCGCCAAGGCTGTTGTACGCATATAACTCCCAGTCATCCCCACAATCAATGAAGTAACGGCCCCCTATTCCTGATACATTTTCTGTATCATTAACAGAGGCCTGATATGATGAGTAAATTGATTGTCCCGATGAAAATGACCAGAGAGGTTTCGTAGAACCAAGCTCCAATAAATAAATAGTGCCATCCAAAGCAGCCACTAATGCAGTATCAGTTTCAGTTCCCCTGATTTGGCAAAGAGGTTTATTGTAAAATCAAAAAGAAATTGGAAAGCACGACTCAGCTGAATACAAGGAACAGACCAATACAATTCCTACAAGCATTTAGAATATAGCAATCATAGAATAGAGGAAAGACACAAGTCCAGATTGCTCAAAGGAATTCAATTTATTGTCCTCCGAAGAATCCATAGAGGGAGAAAATATAGGACAAAAACACTTAATTTTGAAGTTACATACTGAAATTATCACCGACCTTGGGAGGTTTTTTCTGCTGTAGGAAGAAAAAAATACTATATCCGTGTGTCACTTCGTCTTCAATTTCTCCCTTCAAACGAAACTCTCCCTCAATCATCTCCCACAAACAAACGGTCATCTTCAAACTCTACTCACCACCTCAATCCATCATCCTAAAAATATAAATTGGGTTTTCTTCTTTCTTATTTTTATTTTGGTTACGACAATAGATTTTTCTTTGGGTTTTCTTCTTTCTTGTTTTTATTTTGGTTACGATAATAGATTTTTCTTCGTTCTTTTTCTTTTCTGGGTTTCTTATTGATATTATTTTTGTTGTCAAATTTTTTATTTGAGAACATATCATACTGTCGAATTCCACCGATTAAGCTATATACTAGTATAATTACAGTGGTAAAGGAGATATTCTATACTGGTATAATTACAAGAAGCAGTTAAAAAGCACACAAAAAAACCAACTTTGCACAGTATTCTGATTTAGAACACATCATAAACTTTCAAAATGTCCAATTATTTGTCAAATGACTAAAATAATATGAAGATTGAACTCTTGGTTTAAGATTATACAAAACCCTAATTCTACACACCCCACCAATAAATCCCAATTTCCACCAACAACTAAAATTGGCTATAAACAAAAAAAGATCAAAATTTCATAAAATATAACAGCGGCACAGACAGGAAGAGAACTTACTTTATCGTGTCGGATAATAGAGACCGGCGAGCAGGGGCTTGAAAAACGCCATTGAATTTTTTCCCAGTGACACTATTATGGGGCTTCAAATATCCTCCGGTGGAGCCAGAGTACACCACAAATATATATAAAACGCATAAAAAGATAAACACCGACCGGCGCCTCATCGATGATCGGAATGACGCCGAAGCTCAAATAAAGAACTTTATTTCCATTTCTTTTCGATTTGAAGGATAAATTAAGGCAGTAACTTGAAACGGTTGAGAATTGAAATAGGAAATGATGCACGGAAACGAAGATTCGTAGCTTTAGAGAATATTTGTTGTAATGCTATGCAGTTTTGGAATCGTCGATTGCCCAATTCTTTCTGACATGAGTTTTCTTCCGCTTGTCACTATTGTCAGTCAAAAGTCAAACCATTAACTTTTCAACTCATTTTTTGGAAAAATAGCAGAAGAGGTCCCACAATCTTTGACCAATATAGCACTTTGATCCTAAATTTTCAAAATTTAGCTTTTAAATTCTCAACCTTTCAATTGGGATAGCAGCACTTGAATCTTAGTGGTCTTTAAGTAAAAAGACAAACTCTTGCTAAAAAGACTATTTGAAATTATCTATAAATAACTTTGTTCTAAAAAGTTTGTTTAGGCGGATGTGATGCCGCTGCCTCCACACTTCACCTTCGTCTAAGTTCGAAAAACTTAAAATTCAATTTTCACGTCTAGTCGCGCTTTACGCTTTTTAAAACACTAATAAAATAACTAAAAACTAAATAATTAATGAGGAATAAAAATAAAAAGTAAAAGAAAACAGAAAAAGATAAAAATAAACTTTTTTTTTCTTTTTTATCCATCTTTTTCATCGCTGCATAATCTTTCTTAGTCAGACCCTTCAAAAAAAATATAGAATTAGCATTAACTCGAAGATTTGTTCTGGTGGTGGGTTGTAGAGTGAGGTTGGGTGTAGGGGGCAATGGATACGAAACAGAAAATTTTGTTTTCTCTTTGATTTTTTATATTTTTGTCTCTCATTTCATTTCATTTTTAAAAATTTAAATTCTTGTTTATTTAGAAGGGGTATGATTGTCTTTTTATCAATGTTCTAAAAAGTGTAAAGCTTGACTAGGCGTTGAGGCTGAATTTCAAACTTTTTGAACCTAGGCGAGAGCTAGACAATGATAAAATGAGGGCGATGCGTGAGGCGTGGCTAGCTATCGAGGCCAAGCTGAGCTTAGGCGACAATGGATACAAAACAGAAATTTTTGTTTTCTCTTTGATTTTTTATATTTTTGTCTCTCATTTTATATCATTTTTTAAAATTTAAATTCTTGTTTATTTAGAAGGGGTATGATTGTCTTTTTATCAATGTTCTAAAAAGTGTAAAGCGTGACTAGGCGTTGAGGTCGAATTTCAAGTTTTTTGGGCCCAGGCGAGAGCTAGACAAAGACAAAATGAGGACGATGCGTGAGGCGTGGCTAGGCATCGAGGCCAAACTGAGCCTATGCGAAACTTATACAGACTTTTTAAAACAGTATTTTTTATAGAAATTTTGGATTGTTAGTGAAAGACCATGATAAATTGTCTATTGAGGACTAAAGTGCTACAAAATTGACAATTTAAACGTTCCATAGTGATTGGTGACATCTAATGTAATGACAACGAACTTTCTTCTACAAGTCCCTTATTCATGGATTATTATATGCACTGTTAGCATACGTACTGTCTACTAAAAGTTTTGTCCAAGTAGATTTCTTTCGCATTTCCAGTAATTCGAACACATAATCTCATCCATTAAGAAGAATTTATGGTGAATGCTGGTACCAAAACGACCATAGACTTTCTCCTATAAGTCTTTCACCTAAGGGGAGGTCAAATATTCGAATCGTTGGGGACGCGAAAGAAATCTAGTTTGGGGCCCAACTCCAGTGAACAGTACGTAAGCTAACGATGTACGGAATAGTTCATGGGTAAAAGGCTTATACGAAAAAATATGTGGTCGTTACATCTAATGCTATTTTTCTTTATTTTCTTTCTTTCCTTTTTAATCGTAAATCATAATTGTGGTCTCATAAAGAACATTAGAGTAAGCTAATGTTTTGGGTAAAATGAAAATAGAATGATAGCATATTTTGTCTTTAACCTTTAATAGACGAAAGAGATATACTATTAATCTTTAAAAATAGCAATGGGTATCCCTAACATTTGAGGAAAATAGGCATGGTAGCTCATAATGACATAATTCGTCCATTTTTCTACGTCATCTGCCTCAAGTGCAATTCACATATTTTCTCGCCTAAAAATAAGTGCGTCAAATTTTTTGTCTTGATGAGTAAATCACGATCTTGGGGATCGAAAAATTTAACTTGTTTCTTAGAAAGTCAACTCGGATTCTATATGACTGAAATTTATGTTTGCAACTACAACTTATCATTGTCATATAAACATATCATAGCTTTTTCTCTTCAATTATGATTTTCATTCTGTGCTCAACGGGATCAAGTTGGTTGACCATAGGTTGAGTCGAGATAAGGCCTCTAAGGCACTTGGCCCTTGTTGAATTTATTGTCAAGGGCTCAAGTTAATATTTCTAGTATCTATCATTTCTGGTCTATATATATTCTAAATTAACCGTTTTAGTATATCACACTTTTTGTCTCTGTACGAATTAAGAGTTATGCTCGATATAAGCTAATGTTGTTTTTGGTCATCCACTTTCAATTTTACAGGCTGTTGACAAGTTAGAAACCAATCGTACTGGACTGCCGACACCTCCTTCATTAGCTAATGTCCTAAGCAAGGTGTTTCCAGCTGCAACAAATCATGAATCTCAACTGTCTAATAGTGAAAAGTGCAAGACTCGTCTCAAGTAGCAGTTTATGGCAGTGAGACAGTAGATTTACAAAACTCAAGATCACTCTGCATTTTACTAAAGTTATTTGTCTCTTCGTTGAAATTCAGGTCATATTACATAGTTCTATTTTGATGATGCTACATGGCTTGAAATTCGTTTTTTGGTAGCCTTAGTTTGTTGGAGATATCATTTGCCTGAAAATTATATGATGATGATAACAATAATTTGAATTTGTATTACAAGATTCTTGTTTGTATCCATTATGACTAGGAGATGATTACATACATTGTGACATTTGATTGGTTTTGTATATACCTTTGTTCAATGTTATATATTCAAGGCAAATAATTTCTACTCAAAACAAATAGTGGAAGCTACTTGATCTTTCGACAAACAAACTTTTAGATATGATGTAACTGCCAACTTGTGAAATAGTATACGAGTTTTAACTGATGCGATGGCGGTGGTAGCTGGGGATTTTGCATTCATAATTTTCATTGTGGAATGTGGGGAAGAATTCTTGCTAAAATTAATAATTTTCAGATTTAGAGTTGGTAAGTTGTTCGCTGGGCTGGGTAAAGGAAGATGGTCGTTTGGAAAAGAAGATTTGAGGATGAAGATGAGTCGTGGCAGTGACGATGGAAAGAATGGTGGTGGTAGGAAGATTTGTGTGTTTGTTGAAAATGTGGGTGGGTGGGTTGGTTTGACACTTTTACCCTTGTAATTTTGAGTGCTTATCTTTTGGTGAGAAAACGTGTGAATTGCACTTGAGGTAGATAACGAATAAAATGAACATATTCTTTCATCAGGACCTACCATGGCTATTTCCTCAAATTTTGGAGATATTCGATACTATTTTCAAATGTTAATGTTATATTCTTTACATTTTTGAAAAATTACCAACCAAAATGCTATTATCCCAATTAAAATTGGGTTTTCAGTGTAAATAATTGCAACCGGTTTCTCTTGACCTTAAACTGCCAGCTGCAAATTTTATTAATCTTGATTAATAAGTGTTACCGCCAGATTTTGATAAGGCATCCACGTCAACAAAAGCTCAATAAAGGCCAAAGTTGACCCTCGCTAAGGCCTTATACGCCCAGTAAAGGCCCTCTAGATTCATAAAGGCTTCAGACATCAAGTGAAGGTTCTCATGAATATTCTTAAGACCTAGCAGCATGTTAGCACTCGCAAATCGGAAAACAGCGAAGCCCATGGTAGGCCTCAAGTACCATAACTGATCCAGTGGGCCTTGTCGAGCTTCGAATCCCTTGTAATCCGCAGGCAACACAGTGTCTGAGAATGACCAGAGATATGCTTAAGGAAAGATCGTGTTTGATTGATGCACGAATCCTTATAAGGAAACTAATTCAAGCAGGGACTGTAATCTAGGAGATTACCTTGACAACCGATCATCCATATCCCATAAGGAAGAATGATCTGATTAGATATCTATTTAATTGTTTTCTAAAATCAATTAGAACTCTTGTGCTATAAATACAATGTTTCCGGTTATTTTAAGGTACACTCTTTTTACGCATCAATTTCACACCTAAAATCTGTTCAAATCTCTGTTTGCTTGTTCCTCTCACACCTAATTGTTTTCATCCCCCCGTGTATTATTCTATATACTGGAAGTTAATTTGATCGTCGGAGTACCAACGATCGATGGACCCTTTTTTTCAGAGATCTTGGTGCCTAACGATTGTCTGAGTGTGTAGGTAACATACATGTTGGCAGAGGAGTGACTGAAAATCTGTTGACGCGTAGACAGTGCAAGTTTCGACGTCAACAATAAGTTAAAATAAATCCTACAACAAAACTAAGTGACATTCAACGGTACAAAAGAGTGAAAAAAAATATATATAGTTAATTTATAATTTATTGTATCGAATAATGCAAACAAATGTACTTATAAAGTAGTATTTCAATATATACCCAAGCACGCACACAAAAATGACCTCAATTTACAAAAATAAATTATTTAAAGTTTACTTACTCGAAATAGTCCATAGGTAAGAGTAGCCATATAGACAAAGCACCGTAATTAAGAGATTTGACCCAAACATTAATCCAATTAAAATATCGAATCACTAGTTCAACCGCTAACTCAATGATTGAGTTTATGGCTACTTGTTAAAGACTTATATAAGAATTTTCGATAGCAATTATTTGAATTTTGAATAATATAAACTATATTTGTTTATTTTATTGTTCTTGAGATAAAATAGAAGTTTTAAAATGGTTTATTGTAGAATACGATAATAAAGTATTCAAATTTTTTTTCTTTTTATAATAAGTTTTCTTTTCATAGACACGCTTTATTAAGAACATGTCTAACTTGACTAGACAACGTCAACAAAAAATAAATGATCGGGTCCCACCATTGTAAATGTTATATCACTGTTCTAAAAAGTTCGCGTAAGTGGCGCCTAGATTTAAAGTTCGGCCTCGACGCTTAGCCACGCCACACGTTTCGCCCTCGCCCTAGCATCGCACTTGTCTCGTCATCGCTTAGATCTTGCTTAGAACCAAAAAATTTGAAACTTGAACTTTACACTTAGCCACACTTTATATTTTAATTTTTTTTAAAACACTGGTATATACCAACAATGGTCAAGTTCATTACTTATACCTATGCAATTCCAGAATTGTCCATCCATTTACACTTTGAAATGATTGTGTTGCCCTCCCATAACACGAATTGCAATTTGCACATCAGTTTTTAGATTTTAGAAAACTCTTTCTTCTTCCAGCAACCATTATAACTGTGTATGATAAGTACAATTTTGTATTTATCTGAGCTCACAAAAAGGGACAATTATGAGTCATATTATTTGATTTCAGTTTAATTGCATACTATTTTCTTATTAATTTAGGAAATAATCAAGTTCAAGTATCACTCGGATGAAAAGAGAGCAAAATGAAGAAAATAGGACTTAATTGCTAAGAAAATAGACTTCAGGGGCTTGACGTGCAATTATTAAGGAGGGAAATTCAAATTCAGCACCAAATCAACCATGCGATCGCATGGAATAAATTTGGTGCGATCGCAGGAAGAACAAAAAATATGCAGAATATCCTTCATGAATACCATGCGATCGCATGGGCCAAACGTAGCAGAAATTTACAGTTTTCTGATAGAATTGAAAGACTATCAAGCCCATATTGATCCAACTTCCTCAACCACATTTTGGAGAGTTGGGAGACGCTTATAAAAGCAAGAAGAGAAGCATCTCACGGGAGACAAATTTTGGGAACAAGATACAAGAGGAGAATCGAAGATCGAGGTATGAGATTGAAGATTCTTCAGTCAAGATCACAGATTTTATCTACTTTTTCTTTTTCTTTCGTCAGATCATAATTTATCCAATACTTGTATTATTCTACATAATCATGTCCGGCTAATTTACTTATTTTCTAAGATGAACGATGAAACCTCGCGTTTTTAATTAATTAGAAGTTTTTCCTTTTTAGTAATTGATTGCTATCGGGTTGATTATTCTTTATTTATTTTTTATATTATTTTAATGCTTGATCGCCATTAGAATATATTGTGATATATATTGAAGTCGAGAGATTCAATATAGATTAAGCACGTGGTATTGAATAATATAGGGTCCAATAATAGATAGAGATTACTATTATGCTTTATGAAATACATGTAAGTGTTCTTGAGATTCGAAACTTAATTAGAGATAATTAGGTTCACATAACATATAGAATTGATTGACCATCAAGAGAGGCTTTCGATTAATTTAAGAACACCGATTTTCAATCCAAGGTAATTAAAAGCTAAAAAGTGATTAACGAATAATTGATTATAAAACGTGTAGGTGGATTTGTGAATCTTAGGGTTAGTAATTTTTGATTTCGTTCTCATATTTTAAAGTTGCTTATTGTTATTTTCAATTTAACTCAAATAGTTAAATTAGTTTTGAGTCACAAATCAAAATTAAATTTGTATTTCGTTTTATTGTTAGAATTTGAATTATAAATTAATTGGTTAAATTAATATCTGATCCTCGTGGGTTCGATACTCTATTTATTACTATATTACTTGTCAACGATCCGTTCACTTGCGGGACATAAATCGCACAACAGTGTACATCTTGTAAACCCAAAATCATAGACAAGTGCGGCCACCGCAATAGAATCCAACTCCTTACAAACAATTGCATGTTACCTTTGTTTCTTCGATTCAATCATTTTCCAGATTGGGCTTCGTCTACACCGAAGGCGCGTGAAAAATCTGACAAGAACAAATTACACATGTATAATCCAACCCAAACAGTACTTATCTATTTGTTTTTGTCCGTTAATCTTGGATTTATTTGTGTTTCTCAGTCGATAGTTGAACGAAATTGCAAGGATTTGAAGCTGCGTTGTGACCTAACATTCGTTGAACCTCCCTCGCTATGTAAAAATCAAATTAGTGTTATTTGTTCTTTGTTTTTCCAACTGTTGCTCAGAGCGAAGTTGGTAAGAGCACCAGAAAGGCCAAGGCTGGAACATTGTCATCTCCCGCCAGGAGGAATGCCAAATGGGCCTCACAAAGGGTCACCACAAGGAGAAGTGCTTTAGCAAACACGGGTGACAGAGGTTGCTAACTCTGTTCAACAACTCGGCTGAATGTAGGTATGTGTAAACAATAAGAGGAAGAGAATAACAGTCCACATAAAAAGCTCAAATTTAAGTCATCAATACATAGAAATGAAAATATTTATTCGAATGTAAAAAATTTCAAAAATAATTCAATAGCAAGTAAAAAAATTAGTTAAGTAGAACAAATAAATTGATTTTTACCCAATGTGCATTTTCTTGAGAAATGGCTAGTGCAGAAGTGAACACATTGGCTTCAAAAGAGAAAAATGTGTGTTTGGAGAGTAGAGGAAGAATGAAATATGTATTATAGGTTTAGGATAGATTTGGAAGTAATTGTTTTAGAGAGGGTAAAATTGGAAGAAGATTTGAAAAACGACTAAAAACCACTGATTTGGAAGTTGAAAAATACGCTCTAAATCACTACACTAGTTTTGGGTAGTTTTTAAATTACTTAAAACCAGTGCTAATAAAAACTAACAAACTCCGATTTATCAACTCTCATAAATGGTGCTACCCAAAACTGGTCAAAACGAGTCGGAAAAAAACTTACAAGCAGGCCCTTAACGTCGGCCCTAATGAGGTGTTCTTTTAGTTGGTTCCTAGAGTCCAAGAAGTTTAGGTTGGGCAGTTCCCTCATACCTTCCTCTCTCATTTCCTCCACCGGGATCATGTCCTACCTTCCTCCTTCACTTCCTCCGAAACCTCGGCCCTAACCTCTTCACTAGAGTCAAAGTCAGAAGAGTCATCCCCCAGGTAGTAGGCTCACTCTCTTCTCCATGTTCAAGTTCTTAGTCGTCTAGCCCAAATTCCCTTCGTACCATTGTAATAGAAGAAAAGCATTAAGTTAAAAAGTCGACCCTTACCGATAAAGTCAATGTTGAATTGTTTAACCAATCTTTTTATCACAACATTCCGAGCTCTCTTAAGTCAGATCTAAGAAAATGTAAAGTAACAAATGAAATGAAATCAATAACTATTTATAGGGGAAAAGGCGGAATTTTTTTTAACTTGGACGTTGATTCTTGCCACGCGTAATCCATTCTCAAGTCCTTACACGCCATCATTACGCCACCCCCAATGATGATGCTTGACCTTTCAAAATCTAGACACCTCTACATGGGTGTGGGATGACAATGACAGTGTCTCGAGGTTTTTCCCCGACCTTAAACGAACGGGGGCCAATGATCATGCTAGAAGTTACATAGCCGACCTGACCTGACCTAGGGTTCGAGGCCTAGGCACCTCTCCTAGATTGATGGTATCTCGATCCTTGAGGTGCACACGAAAACCCGACCCTGTGACCTGAAGGCTCAACCTAGCCCATGCCTACATTCAGAGTCGGGTATGGCCAGCCACTATCTGATGACATCATTTACCGACTCAAGGACCAATTGTTCCTGCCACCTAAATAATACCCCGACCATGGCCAGATAACTAATGACTGGTCGATCCGGACGGTTACCTAGTCCTACTCAACTTGTACTTATGCTTGCCCTAATCCTTATCCATTGAGAGGCCTAGTCTCTCTACAATTGGTATATTGGCTTGGAGGTAGACTCTTACTCAGATGCAGCTTCCTAGGCCCATGGGCCTATCTATGTCCCCAATCAGGAGCACTTTTCATTATCAGACTTCGCTCGATCACCCAGCTTAGGCATCAGGCCGACCATAGGTCATCCTCGATACGATTTTGGTAGCATAAGTTGTTTTACAAATTTATACTCAAATGAATTTCAAATAAAGGAAAATTTTGTAACATCATTGAACTTGTTATACCCAAACCATTAATGTGGGAAGAGAAAAAAGGTTGATGTATGCATTATTTATCAGTAAACAAAATTAACAATCCATTATTTATCAGAACAGGGAAAGCAAGACAGAATATATCATCAATGATCAGGTACAAAGAATGAAAACAAACTTCATTTTACTCAAAAAGCCGCCAACTGTACGACAGTAATCACAACTGCAACAGCATAACAAATTCAGCATGTCATGCACGGTCGTGGTGTTTCTGAGAACAAATGTAATCTGCATTACTTGTCAAGGTCAAGAAGAAATCTCACTATGAGATAGTTTGGCTTCTACTACACTTTCACTTGGTTAAGTGTCTATACCATGAGGAGAAAGAATAGGTTGTTAGCCTGTCATGTTGAAGTCGTCTGGTTGTAGGTAAGAATTATAGTCCCCTGGAACTTCCATCTTTCCGATTAAGTGGTCGATTCCTGCATTCGCTAATTTCACATTCAATTAAAGCATGAACATCAGGAAAAAGAATATAATTTCAATCATCTCCATATCATCAAATACAACCACACACATACAAACCGAACAGTGAATTTATTTTAATTGTTTATTTTTCTAGCAACCCTAAGTACTTGCTTCTTCAAAATAACACGGCAGAATTTTGGGTAAAGAGCAAGATTTTAGCTTCTGGCAGATCATTCTAAGCTAGAAAAGTCTATGAAGCATTTTGGAAAATCACCCAAAACTACTTTTAGCTCAAGTAAAAGGCCTATTCTTAAGCAAAATAAAACAAGCTATTTCTGCCACACTAAGTTCTTCTATAAGAGTAAGAGTTCAATTTTGAGGTAATTAGAAGAGCAATTCAAATTTCTAATTGCTTTGCATGCAAGAAATTTTCATTCACTCATCATTTGGCTACTCAACCCCACTTTTTCCTCATATAGTTTATCGTAAATCAAATGGAATATGTTCCGTCATTTGGAAAGATGTCTGGTGCTCCGTCATTCATTTATTAACTACAAATGGGTTAGCCATGCAGTATACCTCAGATTTTTGAAGCCAACATAATGTCATATCTTCCAAATGTGTGTTATAGCTGTTGTAACATTTTTCTTGAGATAATCCAGACCCAATTTCTCTTTATATAAATGGAGTATGTTCGTAATTCGTACAATGACTGTTAGGGAAGGGGAGGAAGAGATTCTGATGATATTTGTATTCCAACTTTGCTCACTAGAAGTCATCTTCTTCTGGTCCACTTTTATCATATTTACATTTACACTTACCTTTGCAAAGTTCCATATTTGATGAGTATGTACAAGGGTTTATTAGGCTTAAAATATTCTCTTCTAAACTTTGCTACCTAGGCACTTGATACTTGCTTAAACATTTGGCCAACTTTTTTTTGCTCTTATCTGGTTGTACCCTATAATAGCAAACAGATGGTTCATTAAATGTAGTGTATCTCAAGAGGGGGTTATATGGAAGAGCAGTTGCTCATTAAGCTTCCCTACTTAGTTAAACACCCTTATTGACCTAAGAGCATCTGGTTTTCACGTGCCTTGCTTATGTAAGTTAAATTGAGGTGTGACTTTCCACTCGTCTCAATATTCAAGTATATTTCTAGTAATTGGTGCTCAAATTTTTTAATCTCTAAATTCTCTTCATGTTTGTCTTCAGATAACGTCATTAATTGCTTGGCATCACTCAAACAATCAGTACATTGAATTGTGGTGCAACTTTTTAATGCTGGGTCCAATTGTCATGTGAAGAAAGGATAAAAGATCTCTAATCAATCTAACAACACATCAAGCAAGATGATGCATCAGAAAACGGTGTCCCTTCCTAGTGTGATGCAAAAGAGAAGGAAAAAACTGCTAGGAAGTTTCCGCAGATTTCCATGTGGCAACACCTAAAGGCAAAAGTTGATTGAAATGTAAAAAGGTCCGAGTGTCAAATGACTGAAACGTTATAGAGCCAACAGTGGAGGAAAATCCACTCTTTGGTTCCAAGAAGAACTAGAGGACATGGCTTCAACATGCAATTTGATCAACATTAATACACAATAAGGCCTACTCATGTGTAATTATTTGTATCATAATAGTAGACAAAATTAGAGAAATTGGGTAGACAATATCGTGTAGTCAGAGTTTCATATTTACACACAAAAAGTAGAAAAATATTTCTACATAAATGCCATATATCTAAGTAAAATTGACTCTGGTTTTCAAATTGTTATTATATGATAGGGAATTGGAAAAAAAGAAATAAAAAAAAAAAAAAAAAAATTGTGTTCGCAAGAAAGAATTGTTACCTGGGTTAGATAACATGTTTCCATACGGCACTTGACCAAAACTCCCACCATGCTTCAAACTGCCTTCTGGAGGCAACATGGTTTCAGGCTTCCTGGTTCGTGGTGGATCCATGGACTGCATTGCAGAACTAGCTTCGGGGTTTTGGAAGCAGAGATCTTCAGTTCTTGAACTAGGGACATGCTGAGGCTGAAAATCCTCTGGCTTTGTCTTCTCATTTGGTGACTCAACATCTTTCTCCAATTCTTGTTCAGCGTTATTTGGTGGTGCAGCCTGTTGCTTCCTTTTTGATCGAGCACGCCTATTTTGAAACCAATTATAAACATTAGTCTCAGAAATTTGGCCATGTTGAGACAATTCAGATGTTATCTCTTTGATTTTCTGCTTGCTTGGAGTTCCATTCCCTTGATCGAATATACGCTCAAGAATCTGAAGTTGAACCGGCGTTGGAGTCCACCGCTGTCTGCCAGTAATTCTATGGCCGCCAGGGGTCATTAAGGGATCATAATACAGATTTCCAAACCTCGATCCTGATACACAATGTTCATCAGAAACAAAACACGATAATTTATCCAAATATATAATCCGAAGGCTTGGAAAATGAATGATCCCATTTACTTGCAGCTATTGATGAGTTTGGATGAATGAAATCATGGTATGGTTCAACTACACCAATTGCCCATAGCCATCTAGCCTATAAGATCAAGCACTCATAGTGGTCACACAGAAATCATAGTTACTACAGGCCAAATAGGCAAATATATACGTTTTATTGATCAAGTTCATCAATTGATCCACACTTTGAAGGCAAAAGAGTCACAATTGAATTAAAAAGTATAGTATATTTTACTACATACGAAAATCAACATATTATTTAATAAATCCCAAAAGGATAATATGGAATTGAGTGTGATGCAGAGCCTTCAGCAGCAGTGTAATTATAAAAACAGTTGAGGGAAAAATCAACAACTTTGACAAAATGCAGCATTAACCCAACAATCAAAATCTTTTCCGCAATTCCGCTCTATGTAACGAATGTTTCTAGTTAATAATTTTGAATTAAAACTGGCCGAACAAGCAATCAAGGAAACAAATAGAAAATCAAAAGTATTGACGATCATAATTAACAGTTTAATTGAATTGAGACCTGAAAAATCGTGTTGAAGAGTGAGGGATTTGTGAAGATGGACAAGCTGTTCACAAATGGCTGTGTAAACAGCGATCTGCTTGCGGAGGATTTCAATTTGTTCATCTGTCATCACCTTCACAAAAATTCCTCCATTGTTAACTTCCTCTGCAACTTGTTGATTTTCCCACTCCATTATTAACTTCGATTCTCATTACACACTCAAAAAGCCAGTCTCTATTTACGTCAAACAGAGAAAAGATTGTTGAGAGAATTTGTAAAAGTGAAGCCAGGATATATACGAATACAAACAAAAAAAGATCTTCACCGCAAACTTTAAATTATTTTATAGGAATTTGGCGCAAATAGTCCCTAACATTTTCCCTCAGTGCAACAATAGTCCCTAATGTTTAGTTTTTGGCATCGTCATCTAATATATGTTTTTTGATGTGCAATTGATTCTTAGTTGATGTAAAAAATTAATATACCCTTAATTTTAATTACGAAAAATTACAATTGAATTCTTAACATTTGCAAAATATGTAAATGAGTCCAATATCTTTATATAATAATATTTAATTTAATATACTAAATATATCATTATAATTGTGTTAATTAAATTTTTGCATAGGAGAAAAAAATGTTAAATTATTGTGATTTAAATATATATACTTGCTATGTGATGTGAAAAATTTGAGTAAAAATTAAGATAAATAAATTATAAAATGACGTATATAATTTTATGACATTCAACCAATCTTATTATGTTTTTTTAATATAAAATTACTACTAATAATAATTTTAAAAAGAGTTTGTTCTTTATTTTTGAATAATAATAAAATGATAAATTAAAATATAAAAAATACAGTTGGAACTCTTATATTTATAGTAATAAATGAATAGTTCAATTAAATAAAAGTATTTGATGATGAAGTTTGTGACAAAGTATTTTTTTTCTTTTTTAATTATAACCATAAAGTAAAAGTTTAAATTTTAAATAATGTAATTATTTAATAATAAAATTAAAATTTTTATTTAACACGTTTGTAAATAATTCTGAGCTTAAATTTTAATTATTTCATAATATTTCGTAACACATAAAAAAATTTAGGTGTATTAACAATTTAGTCAATAAAGTTTAAATTTTTTTTAAAAAAAGTAATAGTTAATTTTCTTTACTTTTTTTTTTTATTAAAAATTAAGGGTACTTCACCAATTTGCACATTTTGTAAAGATTAGGAACTCAACTATAATTTTTTAAAATTAAAATTAAGGGCATATTGATATTTTTCATCAAATAAGGATTAATTTCCCTCCAAGACATACATGATTAATTTCGCACTAATGGAAGTGTTAGAGGGATCATTTATGCCAATTTTTCTTATTTTATTTATATTAGCAAATCTGCATACACATCTCGACGACGGTGTGACTTGTACCAAAGTGACACGACTAAATGATGAATACTAACTAATTTTTGGACCTACTATCAAAACAATTGTGATGTATTACGAATTACACGATAAATAAAAGAATATCATTTCCAACTTTCCAAATGTGCTTTTACATTCAATTTATATATTCCAATTGAGTTGATTATATAGACATTCTTTTGTCTATCGTCTATAAGTAACATATGGCATTTAGTTGGTACAATGGTATAAATAAAAGAATTTTTAAAATTTTGTCACATAAATGAAACAATTGAAAGTTTATTGGTCAAAGTTAGGTATCACTTTTTTGTTATTTATTAAGCCCTCAATATTTAACTATTTCAATTTTGGACAAAAAATATAAAAATAAAATAAAGATCCTATAATAATAATAGAGACTTTCAATTTAGGTGTTCAACATGGAAAGATAATAGATTTATAAATTAATTTTCCCAAATTAAACTTAGATGAATAATTTGGTAAGTATTTATAAATTGATTCAGTGATTCAAAGAAAATGGAAAGAAATCTTATATTTTAGTACATAGTATTGGACTTGAATAGATAATATTACGAATAATTTTTTTTTTTTTTTTTATACTATACAATATTGTTTAATTTTTCTTCATAACATACACTATATACATAGCTCGATAAATGCGCTAGGTTTAATACAGTTCACAAAAGGGGGAGTGCAAGATCATAGCAAAGTTACAAAATTACTAAAGACTTTGATTAACATTTTTTAAATAACTCATTCTTATGGATTTTATTAACTTTTATATATTTTAATAGATGTCTATAGACTTTTATAGATTTTGAAATTATTCTAGACTTTTACAGACTTTTATGCACTTTTATGTACTTTTATTTTTTCAATTAAATATTGAATTTAAAAATATAATATCGTACAATTAAAAAAAATAATAATCTAGCAATAATTTATTTAATTACATTAATATTATTAAATTTATAAAAAAATTAAATTTATAATATTCTATTTATTTGTTACAAATAAACTACGTCAATAATATAAATTATTATATCACTCTTTTCTTTATTTTGGGTAAAACTATGAAATTCCAAATGGTTTGCGGATAAATTTTTTTTTAAAAAAATGGTATGTGACTCCTTATAAAAATATTTTCGAAAAAATGAATGGAGAAAAAATTATTAATATTTTTTCATAAAAAATATTGATAATTAGTCATGGCTATAGAGTTCGTAGAAGGAAAAAAAAAAAAAAAAAAAAAATGGTTACGAGAAAACTGAAGAGATAAAAAAAAAAATATATTGAAGAAAGAAAAAAAACAATTTTTTTTTTTTCCCTAAAAAAATCTTGATATTAATCTCAACTCTAGAGTTTGTAGAAGGGGAAAATTGCATAAAGCAAAAAAAAAAAGTCTAGAATTTTGAGAAAATAATTTTTCACAGTTATGGTGATGAAAGGAAGAGAAATTATTATATTTTTATTTATATATTGTGCTTTAACATTTATACATACAAAATTTTATAAAATGTCATTGCTATTTTAAATATATTTGAATTTCGTAGGATTTTTAAAAGTCTGAATTAAATAGTATATGACTCTTAAAAGTCTATATCGAATACAACAAGACTTTTATAGAGTTCAAAAAGTCTGTATTAAATAAATATAAAATTTTAAAATCCATTTTAATTTTATAAAGTCTTAATTAAATAAACCCTCCCAAGTATCAATAGGCAAGATGGACCAAATGAGTCTAAAGGTTGATAGACGAATGACGAGTATAAAGATTAACAATGTCAAGATATAAATGTGTTTGATGGTTAAGGTCAATATGACAATATTGTATTAGACATTAAGCTTAATCTAACATCAACAACTATTCCTAAAGATGATGAGATATCCCTCAAAGAGTATCAAGGTGGATTAAAGCAATTAAACCATCGGATGATACATGCTATATCTTCCTCAATGAACACTTTGCAAAATGGTCTCTAAAAATATTTATGCTTACAAAGAGACTTCATTACATGTTTGTATTTATATATTCTATATTGAAAAGATTATGCTAACTTAGATTATCGGAGCCGAATCGGTCGCCTTCACCATCTTTTGACAATAGAGAAGACTAGTCATCACATATTTTGTAATTATGAGTGCGAAGAAAAAGATGAGGAAAAAAAGAAAAGTCTCTTAATTAGTTCAATTCGATCCAATTCACATGGCCTTAACGAGTAAGCGTTTGACAATTTTCACCTTGGATCAAGCAAGAAAGCCATTTTTTTAGGCTTTTTCACTCCATTATCTCCAATTCTATAAAATATTAATTGAAAAGACACCTAGGCAAAAAAAAAAAAAAAAAAAAAAAAAACCTAGAATAGGGAGAGGTTAAATTGGTTTTTATCAAATTTTAATAATTCGCACAAATACAAATAAAATAAGAGCACGTTTGGTCAGTTATATTTCATACTCTTTTTTTTTTATTCTTAAGTGATTTTTAACTACATATTTCATGAGACCCACAAATTTTATTAATTTTTCAACCACACATTTCACTAATATTTTTAAAATTAAAAAAAAATACTTTTAAACTCCACCAAATAAACACTAAATATTGTTGTTTTGTTGAGTTCGAATACGTGTGAACTCTCTAAAAATCATATTCAACAACAGTGAAGTGACAGTTCAAACCTTAGATTGAAGACATGTATGAACACACGAAATACATGATTGTGAAGCACAATAACATCATATAACTTGACAAAAATTGTCTCTGAATATTTTAAAATTTTAACAAAATTCTCAATTAGTTAACGTTGTTAGAGTGTTTGATCAAGCACGAAAGCGTACCATAATGAAAAATTAATAAAGTATTTGTGCAGTTTTTTCTTAGCACATAGGAGTAAGTTTTTTAGAATGAAGTAAATAAACTTTTATGGATAAGTAAAGGCACATTTTCAACCAACATTTCAAAATCAGTTATAATTGAGCAAACTTTTTCCATATCTTACAAAAATGATAAATTTGATTAGGGTTTTTATTTGGAGATTACGAGTATATGAGTTGGGGATTTTATTTGTGTTTACATAAATATATGGGTGTACAATGTGTTGGTTATTTATGTCATTTTACTTCTAAAACAGTTTTCGTAAATAAAGAAAAATGTTTAAAAATGTAGCGTAACAAAAGAAAATAGCAGTGTCAATATAAAGGTAACATTGTTGTAACTTTTCAAACACGAAGAAGTATTTGTATTTATCAGAAACAAAAATAATGTTTTGAAGTCGAACAAGTGACTATTGAGATCTCATTTGGAGTCGATAACTTTTATTCTAGTCATCACTTTGAACAAGAGATTCAATCCCAAGTATACGTTATCTACAGTTGTTGGGATGTCACATTATAGAGTTGAGTCAGTCGAACTCACAAAGGTAACATTCGTCGTTACTAGCAAGACCCACGCTAAATCTTGTGAAAACCGAGAACACAAACATGAAAAAAGGACTGCGAAAATGGTTTTTTAGGCTCCAATTTACAAGAGAACAAGCAGAAAGTGAAATTCCAAATGACAGCATAAATAAATCTGTGAAATCATCATAAACAGAAGATGAGACTGAATTTATTCGTAGTCGCAATACTTTATAGGAAAAAAGTACAGTACAAATACATAATAAGGCGCGGAAGATATTGCTCATTATTTAGGATTCAACGCGGAAGAGATCAAGAGCGTCACCTGCATTTAAATGTTTAAAGAATCTCGTCTTTCTAAAATCTTCAAACTTGAAAGGAACATAAAGACGAGGATGTTCAGAATCCACCAACTCGGGTGGAGCTTCGACCATTGTCTCCCTTGGTCCTAAGAGAAACGTAGCAATTGACATCCTTATTCCTTCTTCCTTGCATACTACACGATGCTTCACATTGTAGAATCTCCCGTTGCTCCATGCCTTTTCAAGCAAACAGATGTTCATGAGATCGTCAATTTTTATTTTTTTTAATTTTGTTCTTTTAAATTATCACATAGTGAAAAGAATTCACTTACTACAGCAATGTCTCCAAGAGTGACAAGAAGGGCGCCCGGACAAGGATCAACAGCCACAAATTTTCCAGATTTTTCCATTACTTCAAGACCACTAAGAATTTCGTCGTCCTGTACTATAGTAAGAAACCCATTGTCCGTGTGCGTTTTTAGACCTGCGGAACCTATTGCGTCATGTGTGAAGGGGTATTTGTTAATCCTAAACTGGCAAGGCCAAGCTTCAAATGGAACACTTTTGAGACCCAATCCT
The DNA here is from genome assembly GCA_023638005.1 of Forsythia suspensa. Taxonomy (NCBI): domain Eukaryota; kingdom Viridiplantae; phylum Streptophyta; class Magnoliopsida; order Lamiales; family Oleaceae; genus Forsythia; species Forsythia suspensa. Next base: position 59,465,654 of record CM042673.1, on the reverse strand, counting down.
TCTCCTATTTTATGCCCAATATCTGTAATAAGTTCATGTACTGCTTGAGCATACCTTCCAATTGTCTCCCTGTTGATAACACAAGTCCACAATTAGCAGTTAACAGAGAGTTTTGGACAATAAGTTGATGCAAAGAAAAAAGTAAAAATCAGTAAGTAGACTACATCCTAGCTTATATTAATATTGCTAGGACCAATACCAACCGAAAATAAATATATACTGAAATTATGTGACTTCTCCCATCCTCATTCTCTCGAGACTCGTGATACTCCATGGATTACTATTTCAAAGGTTTACATACTTGGGATACTTGTGATATTTTGATCCAAATTAGGACAAATGTCAAATGGCTTTGTGACTTCTCACATCCTCATTCTCTCAAGACTCGTGATACTACATGGATTGGTATGTCAAAAGTTTACAAACTCGTGATATTTTGATCCAAATTAGGACAAATGTCAAATGACTTTGTGAATTCTCACATCCTCATTCTCTCAAGACTTGTGATACTACATGGATTACTATGTCAAATGTTCGCAGACTCGTGATATTTTGGTCCAAATTAGGCCAAATGTCAAATGACTTCATGACTTCTCACCCTGTTACTTGCCTTCCCCGCGCCTTCCTCAATAAAGAGAAGGAGGTCATTTTCCTCTCCCAATCCACCCCACCAAACAAAGAGTAAGTGCTTTCTGCAAGGCTTGCCATCAAATCTTGTTCCTGTGTTTTTATTCTATTTCTCTTCATCTAAAACCTCAACTTATTTAGACTACACACTTCGTTACACTTGTATCAACTGAATGTTTAACTAATCAATTCGATGCATAATTACTTAACATATCTGACCTCGAAAAATTCATACACGACTACACGAGTACAAATGCATATTCACTAGATTTATTGAATCTCATTGTGATCCAAATCCACCTCAATTGCTGCTCCTACAATATTATTCCTGTTAACTCACATTCAATCAAACTTGGTTTTCGGTTTCTGCTATATTTTCATATTGCAAAGGTCCAAATTAACACTTGAATCAGAGAATAAATTAAATAGCCGCATCCCACATCTGCAGTCTTCGTGTTCAAGTTAAAATAGTAAATGTGGCAGAACTGAGAGCAAGGAGAAACAGAATAAAACCCTGTAAAATCTCCATTTTTAACTCAAAAGGTTTCATACCTAAATGGATAAATGCAAATCCTTGAGCAAAACCATCAATCACTTTATAATCGTTTTTTCTTTTTCTTTTTTGTAATTCTACCGAAATTCGAGTAATTTCAAATCATCTTCATCTATAATCCTTGTTTTCACCTAAATCTACCACATAATTACATCTAAGTTAACAATTGGTGCAAATTTGAATCCAGAAATTCAAACCTTTGCTGAGGAGTTGCATCCAATTGATTACAAAACTCATCAACAGATCGAGAAGATACAATATCATAGAGCCCTAAACCCTCGTGAATAGAGTTGATTTCGCCCGGCTTTTTGTACCCACTGCCTACAATCACATCCACATTGCGCTGTTTGATCTCCAATGGAAGCTCGAAAAGTTCAGTCACCACCGCCTTCATTTCATACAGTAGTGAAACTGGTAGAATACTATCGAAATTCACAATCCTGAAGCATCCATTTTCTTCACATGCCTTGATCAACTCCGGTATCTGTGCCGGAAAATGCAGCATATCTATGACCGGAAAACCATTACTTGCCGGTGCATCAGCCATTTTGGGTCAGATTTATGCCAGAAGTTAACCAAACTCCAAAAACAATACAAAAAATGTGAAATGAAAATGTGGGTGGCATCTTTTTCATGAACCAGTATCGGGACTTGGGACAGTGTTCGAATCGTACGAAGTTATTACAATTGAAGTACCACCTAATTACGTATACATCACTTCTCATCAAAAAAATCTTACTCCATTTTCCATATATTTGTCCTTTTCCAAATTAATAAAATGGTTTTTTGTTCTCTCTTTTACGTTCTGGTGCGTTTTGCTAACATTTAAACACCTCAATATTATAATCAAGTGTCGACATATGGGTAAAACTAGTATAATGTTTCGATCGGACTGTTGGTTCTATTACGAAAATAGATTGAAATAGTAAACAGATTTTGGTGATGATCAATTGAGGGAGTGAGCAGGTTTTGGAAATGATCGATTGAGATAGATGATCGGATTATGTGATGATTTTGTAAAAGAAAAAATTGAAGACGTAGAGAAGTGTGAGATACAGACGTTTAAACACTTTTTTCTTCCTACAGGGGAGAAAACTTTATACGATCATAATTAATTAATGATTAATTAGTGCTTATTGAACTAAGTTTCTACTTAATCATCAAACTTTAAAAGATATCTCAACGTCTCTCAATATTTAACACAGTTTCTCATTCATCTCTCATAACTATTCACTTGTAATATCTGACGGAATATCGTAAGTGGCAAACGATAAGCATTGTAACGATGTTAAATCTTTTCCAATCCAACAAAAGTGCACTGCCCAAACACGTCATTTCTCAAAAAAATTGAAAACGCTTTCAATTTTCCACAACTTGAACTCAAAGTGTTTCCAATTTTTTTTTTAAGAATGGCGTGTTTCAGTTGTTTTGACTGGGAGAGATTTAACACTGTTACTATGCTACGTCAAAAAATCGTTTGCTACATAGGATTTTCTGTCAGATATTGCAAACGAAACAGTAATTGGTGATGAATGAGAATCTTAGTTAAAAATTGAATCAGCGCTGAGATACCTTTTAAAATTCATTAGTTTAATAGAAACATAGGTGACAGCTGGTTGATTTTAATCTTCAGAATATTAGTGGGGAGAGAGAGAGAGAGAGAGAGAGCAATAACACAAATCAATAGATTTGAACTCGATGGACAGAGAAAATACACTTGGTCCATGATTTTTTTACAACTTCGAATCTTGCCAAATTAAGGATCCACTCCATGAAATAATTGTACCATTTGTATTTGAATAATACTATTTATCATCACCATTACTAGTAATGACGACCTATCTATGTGTTAGTGAAGTCCATCACAATTAATTCATTCTACTGTGTTCTCAAACTAATTAACCCGACTGATGCATAGACGAGCGATCATCAAGACTAATAATAAAAAAGATTAGTCTTTATTTCTGCCATTTTTCGTATCAACTTCATCAAACCATTGATAAATTGTTACTTTTTGTACTAAAATGTCACACAGTTTGTTACTTTTTCATGAAATCTAATAGAACAAAGAGATTTAAGTTTAAAATAGATAAGAAATGTCAATGTAATAGGTAACATTTTAATTAAACAGTTCAAAAGTAAAAAAGAATATACAAATGTAGGACAATAAAACCCTCAAACTCAATGGAACTTTGATAGTTAGAAGAATACATATAAGAATTCCAGTTCATAGTGTATGAAATCATATAATACAACACATTGTTACTGTACAAAACCCACCTAAACCACCCTTTTCAAACAACAAAATTTTCTTAACAAGATGATATGCTTTGTGATCATCTGCTTATATTCTGGATGTAACCAATCCCTTACGCGAGATAAATAACCACTACGTGAAGATAAATTTAATTCAGGAATAACGACCATCTGTTTTCTCTTTCCTGGTTCGCTCTTCTTGGATTTCTTCCAGATCCTCATCATCGCCCCTTTGACCGACCTGCTCCTTCCAATATGCCACCAGCCTTTTCAAATGAGCCACTTCTTTAGAAGATATATTTTTATTCGGGTCATTCACAATTGATCTTACTCTTGATGCATACCTAAATTACATAATATAAAAGACTGTCAAGGATAGAGTTAACCACCACCTTCAATCCTCGAAGGTGTAACAATTCGACATCATCTTGAGAATTGGTCACTAAATCTCACAGCTTATCCCGCAAGAATTTTACCAAGATACGGTATTCCTTACAGAGAGGAAATCATAATGAAACTACAAAATATAGCACTTTTCTAACTTTTCATAAACATGATGCCATCCAAACAAAATATTAGCAAGGGATACATCCATATATATTAGAGAGAGAGAGAGGGAGAGAGACATACATTAAAGAGTTGTACGTCTCGTCCAAATTTGATTCAGCCTGAGATATGTTTACAGACATAAGTGTTTTAGCATTGCCACCTAGAGAATCACTCATCAACATGGTCAGTTTGTGATTTCTATAGGGAATGTGTTGATTGCTAGAAGACAAAGCACCAATTACATCCCCAAGAGCTGAAAGTGATTTGTTAATGGTTTGAGCTTCCTTCAGTTGACCACAAGAAGAGCCAGACTTTTTCACTCTTTCAGAACCAGCAAGATCCACAAAGCTTAACTGCATGATGATCAGAATACAAAGTAAAAGTAAGAAAAACAATACTAAACACGTGTTTAGGAAAATAGTTTTTGGCATTATGAACTCTCGAGTCTTGTGAAAAATCATTATGCACCCAAAGCCTCACGTCTCAATTTCATTTAGGAGCACTCACGTGATGACTGATGACCTATTCTACTGAATAAATTACACCCCCCCCCCACACACACCCAAACAACAACACACATACACCCAAAAAACAGAAGAAGAAGAAAATTTAAATTGGTAGCCCCACTGTTCCTGGCATGCTAAGATGAGCCACTTTTACACATTCTGCATGAAGGGCGTACAAGAATATCCTAAGCTTCATTGTAATTTCATAGCAATCTGAGTTATATCTTGATATTTCCATATAGACTGAAGATGAAGCTGGAAGCATACACAGTTTATTAGATTTATAACAAACACACACCGGAAAGGTACAAAGCACGTGTTATCTAGTCAAAGTTGTGTGCATCTTTACACACACACACACACACAAGGTACTAAAATAAATTTGTCAATACCTTTCCTCTAGCTACAGATTGAGTTTGAAGATTGGTACTCTCTATAAAAACTGATAGTATAAGATGAGATCTTGAACTCTGCGAATTCGTTAAAGTCCCAGTAGTATGACGCTGTTCAGATCCTCTCTGGATAATAGTTCTTAGTTCATCATACGATGAAATGGATACAACTGTTACATTTTCCACAGAAACCATGCCCTGTGTACACGGAAGAGCCAAATTTGCAATCAAACCATCAAGAAATGGACTGAAATTAACTAAAGACATGAAGATTCAATTTGGAAAAGAAGTAGCAAGAAGATTAACATGGAATGGAACTCACAAGAATAATCCCACATTCCATCCCAAAGCATATTGAATTTCATAAAAAGGTTTAGGAAAGTATTGTAACTATAAGTGAGAAAATCGAAAAAGAAATGTGAGAGACAAACTGTCATCTGATTTCTATATATGACAATAAGATTTGAAGGAAATTACCTTCGCATCTTTTTTGATATCCAATTTCAAACGCTTGCATGCTTTGGTAGTAGAAGATCTATAAGTGTATCTTGATATAACTCCAACATGTACGCCTGCATAGATTCATATAATCTAACAACATGTCATTCATCTTATTGAAATAAAAAGGACAAAATGAAAAAAGAAAAATGACATTTGCATACATCTTTTGATCTCAAGACCACATCACATCTAAGGAATTATTTAGATAATTAAATATAACCGAATCAAATTCATAAAAGATATTAACAATCATTATGAGCAACCATCAGATCTCCCATCCTTCACAAATCATTACCTTCAAATTAAATGAAAACTTATTACTATCTCTTTTAATAATTCTAATAAGTTCAGAAATAGCACGTGGAGTGAGTCCAGGATTGCTCTCAGATCCATAAATCATCAATGTCTTCCCTGAACCAGTTTGTCCTAATGCAAATATACAGACATTGTATCCATCAACGGCAGATTGTACCAAGTACTGTATTAACAGGGAAACAAATAGGAAAATTAATTGAATATATTCAAATTAATGAGAATAAATGCAAAATTATCAAAGAAATTGCAAAGTAAAAAAGTTAATACAGAATTTTATCAAACTTGCCTTTGTATCCTCAAAAACGTCCTCTTGTGTGGCATTCCCATCGAAAACATGATCATACATGTGTCGTTTTACTTTATCATCCCTCCACATATGCTCAACTGTGAATTCATCAACATTTGTTAGAACAGATCTTTCCTTCTCTGAGATTTCTTTCCCACTAAGAGGCCTCAATTGACAGTAAACTCGAACTTTGCCTTTCATGTCTGAGAATAAAATGAAGACCATAGGGAAATTATACATTAATATATAGAAATCACTCAAAAATAAAATTTCCAAATTACATATATATATAATCCAGTCATAAAATTAATGAAAACAGGTTCAAGAGAAAATGAATAACAACCTAAAAGGAGAAACAGAAAAGAGAAGAAGAAGCCAATGTTACCTTCAATGATGTTAAAATAGCGTTTCCTTAAAACTTGCTCTTCCTTGTAAAGTGCCTCCATCTCAACCAATTGAGCACCTTGCATCTTTAAGATTGCAGCAGTTTGCTCATTTTTCTGATCAATATCCTAAACAGGTAATTACTGATAAGAATTTTGATCATGTAACATACGACGATCATAATCAAAAAGGTAAGGTGTCTATGAGTGCAACTTGATAATAGGAAAGTACTAGCAAAATGATTCACCTCCTTCATTTCTCTCAGGTCCTCCAATTCCCTCAGATTATTTTGTAAGGAAGACAACTCAGTGTCTTTAGCTCCAAGAGCTGATTGTACAACTGCCAAATCTTTTGTGACCTCTTCCAACTTCATTTCAAGTTCCAAAATGCGAAGCTTCAAGGCCTTGCGTTCCTTTTCAAAGCTTCCCTCTATTACTCCAATCTGCATTTGAAGAATCGCCAGAGACCATGTTTCACGTGATCAAGAAAAAAAAAAGATTTGTCAAAATCAAGGACTAAACTCAGATTCTTACCTCATCAGCATTCTTCATTTCAAGCCTTGTAATTATTTCTTGAAAAAATGCTTTCTCACTTGTAAGTTTCCTTTTAGATTCTTCTACTGCATGCAACTCTGCACTACGTGCTTTCAGTTCATCTTGAGTCTTATTTAACACCTATATATAACCATTAAAATCGTTCATCAAAAATATTAAGAAAAACTAAACAATATGAACATGTACACAATATTAAAAAATATACAAGATAACTCTTTTCATGTGATAGATAGGGCCAAATTCAGAAAAAAAATTAAATTAGGTTTATCAGAGCAATAATCACCATAAAATCAGACAACTTAATGTTAACTTCTCCACCAAGAAGATGAAGTCCTAGTCACAGATATACCTGGTTATTTGCTTCTGTTAACTCCTTTGTTAACTCCTTCCTCATATTGTTCTCCAATCCTTGACTACTTACCTTAGCAAGCCTGACTTCAATGCTCTGTTTCTCCAAGATTGTAGCCTACAGACAAACAATATCATGATGTGCTGCAAAGCAGAACGAGAGGCGTATTCATTTATGTTTCATTGCGATTACCTGAAGTGCTGAATCCTTTTCCTCACATGATGCTCTCAGTTTATCGTGTTCATTGATAATTTCTTCCAAATATTGCTTTTGAGACCTCAATTCGTCTTTCAAACTCTCCAGTTCTTCTTTCATCTTAATTTCTTGCTTTTGCTTTTCATGGACATCTTCTTGCAACTGTTTAACCAGACAACAACTATAATTGAACAAACTTGGAAAAGAAACTTAGACAACAAATTATGACTCCCACTAGCAGAGTACAATCTGAAGTAGGAAATAATACAAATTTATTCACACATGTTCCATTTATTTCAGCAACTCTACCGAATGCCACAGTAAAATTTGTCAAGAAGTTGGCAAGGCAAGGTGAGCACTTGCCATGAACAAATTAACCATAATAATAAAATAATAGGAATTTACACCCAGTCCTGTTTTACATACTTTTTCGTGTTCAAGTTAAAATAGTAAATGTGGCAGAACTGAAAGCAAGGAGAAACAGAATAAGACCCTGTAAAATCTCCATTTTTAACTCAAAAGGATTCATACCTAAATGGATAAATGCAAATCCTTGAGTAAAACCATCAATCACTTTATAATAATTTTTTCTTTTTGTTGTAATTCTACCGAAAGTCGAGTAATTTCAAATCATCAATAATCCTTGCTGTAACCTAAATCAACATGAATTTCAATTAACCAAATAATTACATCTAATGTTAGCAATTGCAGCAAATTTGAATCCAGAAATTCAAACCTTTGCTGAGGAGTCACGGTTAGTTTTCTTTGAAAATTACTAGCTAGTAAAGTCTTGCCAATTTCAATATAAGAAATCTGACAATTATTTTTTGTGATGCTTGATTGAGCAGATATCAATGAATGCGAAAAATCTAATAAATGTGTCTCATTTGGGACCTACACTAATACTATGGTTTCTTATACGTGTTCGTGCCTTGACGGTTATCATGGTGATGGCAAAAAATATGGTATCGATTGTATTCCGGTGACACCTCTCCCATAGCAAATTAGCATTAGGTAATTTACAATTTATCTCTTGCATATTAAATATTTTTCTTCCTTTCAACTATTATTATGCTTTTGTCGTTATCACAATATCAAATAAGCAAACAAACAAAAAAATCAATATTTTGACACTTTTAGGAGTGGGCTTGGGCACTAGAATAGGATTACTACTACTGTTATTAACTTGCTTTTGGCTGTACAAGTTTCACAAGAAGAGAAAGACAAAAAACGCAAAGAAAAATTCTTCAAACGAAATAGTGGTCTCTTGCTACAAAAACAAATATTGACAGACCAAGGTATACTTGAAAAAATGTGGCTTTTCACTATTAAAGAGCTAGAAAAAGCCACTCATAACTACAATGAAAGTCGAATACTTGGTCAAGGAGATCAAGGGACAGTCTATAAAGCAATGTCATCCGACGGGAAAATTGTAGTAATAAAAAAATCTAAGTTAGTTGATGAAAATCAAGTGGAGCAATTCATTAATGAGGTTGTCATCCTTTCACAAATTATTCACGGAAATGTTGTTAAACTATTAGGTTGTTGCCTAGAAACAGAGGTTTCCTTACTAGTTTATGAATTCATTTTCAATGGAACCCTTTTCGATCATATCCACAACAAGACTGATGAGTTCTCACTGTCATGGAACATGCGTTTGAGAATTGCTATAAAAGTGGCAGAAGCATTTGCGTATCTTCTTTCTGCAACTTTTTTTTCCATCTATCACAGAGACGTAAAGTCAACTAACATATTGATTGATGAAAAATATGTAGCCAAAGTCTCCGACTTTGGAACTTCAAGGTCAAACGCAGGGATCATACTTATCTAACTACCCTTGTAAAAGAAACATTCGAATACTTAGATCATGAATACTTCCAGTCAAGTCAATTTACGGAGGTGATGTTTACAGTTTTAGAGTTGTTCTTGTCGAGCTCTTGACTGAAAAAATGGCAATATCTTCTGCTAGATAGGAGAGGAAAGAAGTTTAGCAACAAGATTTTTGTTGTGTATGGAAGCAGAAAATCTTGAAAAAATTATTGACCTCAAAGTTTTAGAGCAGGGTAAGAGAGAAGAACTTACTATAGTTTTGTGATGTTTACAGTTTTGGAGTTGTTCTTGTCAAGCTCTTGACTAGAAACAGAAAGTTCTCTTACTAGTTTATGAATTCATTTTCAATGGAACCCTTTTCGACATTCTAATTATCTCCAACTCCATAGCAACTTCTTTTATAGTTGGCCTTTTCTTTCCATTCAAATTTAAGCACCTTTGTGCAAGTTTGGCCACTGTAGTAAGTTCTTCTCTCTTACCCTACTCTAAAACTTTGGGGTCAATAATTTTTTCAAGATTTTCTACTTCCATATACAACAAAAATCTCGTTGCTAAACTTCTTTCTCTCCCTGCTCAGCGTAAGATATCGGCATTTCTCCGGTCAAGAGCTCGACAAGAACAACTCTAAAATCAGAAACATCACCTCCGTAAATTGACTTGACTGGAAGTATTCATGATCTAAATATCCGAATGTTCCTTTTACAAAGGTAGTTAGATAAGTATGATCCACTGCGTTTGACATTGAAGTTCTAAAGTCGGAGACTTTGGCTATATATTTTTCATCAATCAATATGTTAGTTGACTTTACGTCTCTATGATAGATGGAAAAAAAGTTGCAAAATGAAGATAGGCAAATGCTTCTGCCAATTCTATAGCAATTCTCAAACGCATGTTCTATGACAGTAGGAACTCATCAGTCTTGTTGTAGATATGATCGAAAAGAGTTCCATTAAAAATAAATTCATAAACTAGTAAGGAAACCTCTGTTTCTAGGCAACAACCTAATAGTTTAACAATATTTCTGTGAATAATTTGTGAAAGCATGACAACCTCATTAATGAATTGCTCCACTTGATTTTTATCAACTAACTTAGATTTTTTTATTGCTACGATATTCCCGTCGGATAATATTACTTTATAGACTATCCTTGATCTCCTTGACCAAGTATTCGACTTTCATTGTAGTTATCAGTGGCTTTCTCTAGCTCTTTAATAGTGAAAAGCCATATTTTTTCAAGTATACTTTAGTCTATTAATATTTATTTTCGTAGCAAGAGACTACCATTTCGTTTGAAGAATTTTTCTTTGCGTTTTTTGTCTTTTCTCTTTTTGTGAAACTTATACAGCCAAAAGTAAGTTGGTAACAGTAGTAGTAATCCCATTCGAGTGCCCAAGCCGACTCCTGAAAATGTCAAATTATTGATCTTTTTTGTTTGTTTACTTATTTGATATTATGATATCGACAAAAGCATAATAATAATTAAAAGGAATAAAAATATTTAATATGCAAGAAATAAATTGAAAATTACCTAATGCTAGTTTGCTATGGGAGAGATGTACCGTATTACAACCAATACCATATTTTTGCCATCACCTTGACAACCGTCACGGCACGAACAGGTATAAGAACCAGGAGTATTAGTGCGGGTCCCAAATGAGACACATTCGTTAGATTTTTCGCATTCATTGATATCTGCTCAATCAAGCATCACAAAAAATAATTGTTAGATTTCTTATATTGAAATTGGCAAGACTTTACTAGCTAGTAATTTTCAAAGAAAACTGACCGTGACATGTTCCTAGGTAAGGATTGCCCTCGTATCATCAGCAGATCGAGAAGATGCAATATCAAAGAGCCCTAAACCCTCGTGAATAGAGTTGATTTCGCCCGGCTTTTTGTACCCACTGCCTACAATCACATCCACATTGCGCTGTTTGATCTCCAAAGGAAGCTCGAAAAGTTCAGTCACCACCGCCTTCATTTCATACAGTAGTGAAACTGGTAGAATACTATCGAAATTCACAATCCTGAAGCATCCATTTTCTTCACATGCCTTGATCAACTCCGGTAACTGCGACGGAAAATGCAGCATATTTATGACCGGAAAACCATTACTCGCCGGTGCATCAGCCATTTTAGGTCAGATTTATGACAGAAGTGAACCAAACTCCAAAAACAATAGAAAAAATGTAATGTGGGTGGCATCTTTTTCATGGAGCCGTATCGGGACTTCTAATTTCCTTGGGGACAGTGTTCGAATCGTACGAATTTATTACAATTGAAGTACCACCTAATTACGTATACGTCACTTCTCATGAAAAAAATCTTACTCCATTTTCCATATATTTGTCCTTTTCCAAATTGTGTGAGCATTGGAATATCTTTAAAATTCAGTAGTTAAATAAAAACACATGTGGCAACTGGTTGATTTTACCCGTCAAAATATTAGTGGAGAGAGAGCCAACAAGGCAATAAGATAGAATCAATAAATTTGAACTCGATTAATAGAGAAAGTACGATTGGTCCATGATTTTTTTACTACTTCGAATCTTGCCAAATTAAAGATCCACTCCACGAAATAGTTGTATCATTTGTATTTGAATAATACTATTTATCATCAATGTAATAATCACCTATCTAATATCTATAAGTTAGTGGAGTCCATCACAATTAATTAATACTACGTAATTATGTTGTGTTTTCAAACTAATTAATTAACCCTAGTGATGCATAGACGTGTAATGATCTAGACTAATGATAAATAAGATCAATCTTTATTTCTGCCATTTTTCATGTCAACTTCATCAAACCAAAAAGATTTTGTTACTTTGGTATAAAAATGTCACACAATTTGTTACTTTTTCATGAAATCTAATACGAAAAAAGAGATTCAAGTTTAAAATAGATAAGAAATGTCAATGTAATAGGTAACATTTTTAATTAATCTGTTCAAAAGGAAAAAAAAGAATATACAAAATGTGGGACATTAAACCCTCAAACTCAATGGAACTTTGATAGTCAGAAGAATACAGAAAAGAATTCCAATTCATAGTGTATGAAATCATATAATACAACACATTGCTACTGTACAAAACCCACCTAAACCTCCCTTTTCCAAAAACAAAATTTTCTTAACAAGATGATATGCTTTGTGATCATCTGCTTATATTCTGGATGTAACCAATCTCTTCAATCCGCGAGATAAATCCCCGTTACGTGAAGATAAATTTACTTCAAGAATAACGACCATCAGTTTTCTCTTTTCTGGTTCGCTCTTCTTGGATTTCTTCGAGATCCTCATCATCGCCCCTTTGACCGGCTTGCTCCTTCCAATATGCCACCAGCCTTTTCAAACGAGCCACTTCTTTAGAAGATACATTTTTATTCGGGTCATTCACAATTGATCTTACTCTTGATGCATACCTGAATTACATAATATAAAAGATTGTCAAGGATAGATTCAACCACCACCTTCAATCCTCGAAGGTGTAACAATTCGACGTCATCTTGATAATTGGACACTCAATCTCACAGCTTATCCCGCAAAAATTTTACCCAGATACGGTATTCCATACCGAGAGGCAATCATAATGAAACTACAAAATATAGCACTTCTATAATTTTTCATAAACATGATGCCATCCAAACAAAATATTAGCAAGGGATACATCCACATATATTTTAGAGAGAGGGAGAGGGAGACATACATTAAAGAGTTGTACGTCTCATCCAAATTTGATTCAGCCTGAGATATGTTTACAAACATAAGTGTTTTAGCATTGCCACCTAGAGAATCACTCATCAACATGGTCAGTTTGTGATTTCTATAGGGAATGTGTTGATTGCTAGAAGACAAAGCACCAATTACATCCCCAAGAGCTGAAAGTGATTTGTTAATGCTTTGAGCTTCCTTTAGTTGACCACCAGAAGAGCCAGACTTTTTCACTCTTTCAGAACCAGCAAGATCCACAAAGCTTAACTGCATGATGATCAGAATACAAAGTAAAGGAAAAAAAATTAAATTGGTACCCCACTGTTCCTGGCATGCTAAGATGAGCCACTTTTACACATTCTGCATTAAGGGCGTACTAGAATATCCTAAGCTTCATTGTTTAATTTCATAGCAATCTGAGTTATATCTTTATATTTCCATACAGACTGAAGATGAAGCTGGAAGCATTCACAGTTTATTAGATTTAGAACAAACACACAATGAAAAGGTACAAAGCACGTATTATCTAGTCAAAGTTGTGTGCATCTTTACACAGACACACACACACACACAAGGTACTAAAATAAATTTGTCAATACCTTTCCTCTAGCTACAGATTGAGTTTGAAGATTGGTACTCTCTATAACAACTGATAGTATAAGATGAGATCTTGAACTCTGCTCATTCATTAAAGTCCCAGTAGTATGACGCTGTTCGGATCCTCTCTGGATAATAGTTCTTAGTTCGTCATACGATGAAATGGATACAACTGTTACATTTTCCACAGCAACCATGCCCTGCGTACACGGAAGAGCCAAATTTGCAATCAAACCATCAAGATATGGATTGAAATTAACTAGAGACATGAAGAATCAATTTGGAAAAGAAGTAGCAAGAAGATTAACTTGGAATGGAACTCACAAGAATAATCCCACATTCCATCCCAAAGCATTTTGAATTTCATAAAAAGGTTAACAAATTTATTGTAACTATAAGTGTGAAAATCGAAAAAGAAATGTGAGAGACAAATTGTCATCTGATTTCTATATATGACAATAAGATTTGAAGGAAATTACCTTCGCATCTTTTTTGATATCCAATTTCAAACGCTTTGCATGCTTTGGTAGGAGAAGATCTATAAGTGTATCTTGATATAACTCCAACATGTATGCCTGCATAGATTCATATAATCTAACAACATGTCATTCATCTTATTGAAATAAAAAGGACAAAATGAAAAAAGAAAAATGACATTTGCATACATCTTTTGATCTCAAGACCACATCACATCTAAGGAACTATTTAAATAATTAAATATACAATATAACCCAAACAAATTCATAAAAGATATTAACAATTATTATGAGCAACCATCAGATCTCCCATCCTTCAGAAATCATTACCTTCAAAGTAAATGAAAACTTATTACTATCTCTTTTAATAATTCTAAAAAGTTCAGAAATAGCACGTGGAGTGAGTCCAGGATTGCTCTCAGATCCATAAATCGTGAATGTCTTCCCTGAACCAGTTTGTCCGTATGCAAATATACAGACATTGTATCCATCAACGGCAGATTGTACCAAGTACTGCATTAACAGGGGAAAAAATAGGAAAAATTAATTGAATATATTCAAATTAATGAGAATAAGATGCAAAATTATCAAAGAAATTGCAAAGTAAAAAAGTTACTATAGAATTTTATCGAACATGCCTTTGTATCCTCAAAAACGTCCTCTTGTGTTGCATTCCCATCGAAAACATGATCATACATGTGTTGTTTTACTTTATCATCTCTCCACATATGCTCAACTGTGAATTCATCAACATTTGTTAGAACAGATCTTTCCTTCTCTGAGATTTCTTTCCCACTAAGAGGCCTCAATCGACAGTAGACTCGAACTTTGCCTTTCATGTCTGAGAATAAAATGAAGACCATAGGGAAATTATACATTAATTTATAGAAATCACTCAAAAATAAAATTTCCAAATTACATATATATAACTCAGTCATAAAATAAATGAAAACAGGTTCAAGAGAAAATGACTAACAACCTAAAAGGAGAAACAGAAAAGAGAAGAAGAAGCCAATGTTACCTTCAATGATGTTAAAATATCGTTTCCTCAAAACTTGCTCTTCCTTGTAAAGTGCCTCCATCTCAACCAATTGAGCACCTTGCATCTTTAAGATCGCAGCAGTTTGCTCATTTTTCCGATCAATATCCTAAACAAGTAATTGCTGATAAGAATTTTGATCATGTAACATATGACGATCATAATCATAAAGGAAAGGTGTACTGTTTATGAGGGCAACTTGATAATAGGAAAATACTAGCAAAATGATTCACCTCCTTCATTTCTCTCAGGTCCTCCAATTCCCTCAGATTATTTTGTAAGGAAGACAACTCAGTGTCTTTAGCTCCAAGAGCTGATTGCATAACAGCCAAATCTTTTGTGACCTCTTCCAACTTCATTTCAAGGTCCAAAATGCGAAGCTTCAAGGCCTTGCGTTCCTTTTCGAAGCTTCCCTCGATTACTGCAATCTGCATTTGAAGAATCGCAAGAGACCATGTTTCACATGATCAAGAAAAAAAAGATTTGTCAAAATCAAGGACTAAGCTCAGATTCTTACCTCATCAGCATTCTTCCTTTCAAGCCTTGTAATTCTTTCTTGAAGAGATGCTTTCTCACTGGTAAGTTTCCTTTTTGATTCTTCGACTGCATGCAACTCTGCACTACGTGCTTTCAGTTCATCTTGAGTCTTATGTAACACCTATATATAACCATTAAAATCGTTCATCAAAAATAATAAGAAAAACTAAACAATATGAACGTGTACACAATATTAAAAAAATATACAAGATAACTCTTTCATGTGATAGATAGGACCAAATTCAGAAAAAATTAAATTAGGTTTATCAGAGCAATAATCCCCATAAAATCAGACAACTTAATGTTAACTTCTCCACCAAGAAGATGAAGTCCTAGTCACAGATATACCTGGGTATTTGCTTCTGTCAACTCCTTCCTCGTATTGTTCTCCATTCCTTGACTACTTACCTTAGCAAGCCTGACTTCAATGCTTTGTTTCTCCAAGATTGTAGCCTACAGACAAACAATATCACGATGTGCTGCAAAGCAGAACAAGAGGCATATTCATTTATGTTTCATTGCGATTACCTGAAGTGCTGAATCCTTTTCATCACATGATGCTCTCAGTTTATCACGTTCATTGATAATTTCTTCCAAATATTGCTTTTGAGACCTCAATTCGTCTTTCAAACTCTCCAGTTCTTCTTTCATCTTAATTTCTTTCTTTTGCTTTTCATGGACATCTTCTTGCAACTGGTTAACCAGACAACAAAAATAATTGAACAAACTTGGAAAAGAAAGTTAGACAACAAATTATGACTCCAATTAGCAGAGCACAACCTGAAGTAGGAAATAATACAAATTTATTCACACATGTTCCATTTATTTCAGCAACTCTACCGAATGCCACAGTAAAATTTGTCAAGAAGTTGGCAAGGCAAGGTGAGCACTTGCCACGAACAAATTAACCATAATAATAAAATAACAGGAAATTTACACCCAGTCCTGTTTTACGTACTCAAGAACAGTACGCTAATCTTTTCTATGACAACCAAATGCTACTTAGTGAATATATTGCCAGGTGTATATATGCAAGTGTAAACACAAGATGATGCACGGAGCATTACCTAATGTTTGCCTGTGACATAATTATATTAGCTTAACTCCCGGCCTCTAATTGTTCAATTATTGTTTTTCTGCTACCAAAATGATAGCAGTAGTATCAAAAAGTCACCCAGTAGTTCATGTAGATTGTGATCTTTTTTTTTTTTGTTAAGATCTTTTTTTTTTCTTAGCAAAAAATTTAATCTTTTATACTAAAGGGAAGTGCTATTCTATTAGCTAACTCAAATTAGTAGCATCTTTTGTATAATTGGAAGAATTCCATTTTTGTCAGGAAAATTCCAGACACATTACAGTTTGTGTTCATCTCTCTAGTTTAGACATTTGGAAACATTATTTATGCACAAAGAATTTATCTAATTCTAGTTACCAAGAAAGCAAGACATGGCTTTAATTTCGACATTTTACAGAGTTGGTTTTGTCACTTGTATGAGTATTTATCTAAGGCAAAAAAGAAAAGAAGAGGTAAGTCAAACAGAAAAGCAAGTTGGAAACCTAAAGGTTCGGTTGGAATAAAGTAACTAAATAAAAGGCTTTTGGACTAGGGCAACAATATTTAAATGTAAGATACTAAAAGGTTTAGTAAGAATTAGCTGTCCGTGACTGTACAACTAATGTGTAAGTTTACAACAAAAAAGGGGGAAAAACACTTTTAGTAATAAGGTATTTACGAGCATGTACAGTGGGCTTTCAATGAGTTATTCTACATAAGGACATTTCACTATTCACAAAATATCATCTTCAATCCATAGTTTTAAAAATTGGATCTCTTTCTTTAAACTAGTACTCACTTGGCTAGCTTTTTTCTCCGATTCTTCAAGAGATTTAGACAACTCCTGAACACGTTTCTCATTGATGTCCACGGTGGGAGATCTAACATTATCAGGAAGATGTCCATTACTTGAACCATTGGCAACAGCACGTGCTTTGGAGTAACGCCGTAGCATAACATCGTTTATATGTGTTTGAAGAGCGACACAAATTTCTTCTCCCTGCATTTCATGAATGTCAATGCTAAATGACAAATAATCATAGTGCTTAGAGAAAAAACTTAAGAACAAAATGCAAAAAGCTTAGTTCCCAATCACCCTACACCCTACCTGCTTAGTTTCAAACTGAAATATGTGCAAGATGCCAGCAACTCTCATTTTAAAGAATACAGCGGAGTTACTGCTGCCAAATTGCATTATGTCCCTCAATTCTGCAGAATGTAGGTACTCCTTTGGAACTGGGCGAAAGAAATGAATCTGTGGACAATGAGGAATCATACTCAGGTTTCTGCTTCAGCTACAAAAAGTACATGTTAATGTGAAAATAACAAAAATCACCACTTACTCCACGCTTATTAATCCCTAGAATTATTCTTCCAGGCAAAAGACCAATGGGATCATCAATCTTACGAACAGCAAAGAAAACTGAGTTCCCATAAGGGAGTGTTCTCAAGATTCGCAGAAATTGGTGTCTAGCATCATCTTTTGTCAAATTTTCCTGCACAACAAACAAAACATTACCAAATATTTTCAAGATTTTTATTAGTGTTGAAGTATTTTGCTCAAAGCTCTTCACATATTCTTAAAATGATAAACCTCGCCTAAAAACTTCTGAAAAATAAAAGCTTATAACAATAAATGGATAGAAGAGGAAATGGTGAGGAGTATCATCGAACATACCATAATTGGTTTATGATAAAAATGCATAACTATCTTGAGGAGTCTTTTCAGTTACAGGGGGAAAGGTTTTGGTAATGGAAGGATAAGTTGGAAAGGATATAATGAAAATAGAAATTTTGTTCAAATTTAGATTTCCAATAGAGATTTTTCAAACATTTGTAACATATATAAGAAACAAGTAAAGAATCGAAAGATACTACTGTGTTGTTTTTCTATTTTCCTTTGAGCAAATTATCAGTGAAAATGGAATTTCATATTAAGGGTTCACCATTGAGCGGTAACGAGAGAGAATATCTACTTCCCAGTCCCTCTTCGCTCGAGTAATAGCAATTTGTCTGGGTAGAAATCGTTCTAGCAGTGATGTCCAGTCCCTGAACACATAAATAGAAACATTTATAAGGAAATAACTAATGTGTTGTCTTCACAAAACCTGAGAAAAGATGCTAAAAGCATCATGCCATACATTATCAATCAAGACAGACGTTACAGATTGAACAGAAAAAGGCAAAAGAAAATGAGTAAATTGACTAACGTGCATGATTCTGGAGAAACAATGTATCCAATCTCAACCAAAATCTGCAGAGCAGATAGCTGTGCAGCATCATCCCTTCCAACAGGATAATTGCCTTGTACATAATCATGTTGTAACTGTAACACAAGAACCAAATAGTGCCAAGAAAATAATTAAGAAATATATTTTAACTTCAAAAATAATATCACTGAGTGCAACAATAACGAAAAATAAATTTTGATTGAAACAATAAATACGCACTTGAACGTAGGATAACTGCACAAACATTGGGTCTGTAACAGCTTCATCTGATTCCCGAAATAACTTCTTTTTGAAAGTTAATTTACAATGCAGAATCTCCCTTTGCTCCGGTCTTTTGATGACTTAAAGTCCGCAAGTAGATCCCCAATATATCTATTATCATCTAAACCAATGTGCTCCTCTACAGAGTAGAAAGAAACCTATTATAAGATAATATGTTGGAAAGGTGGAAGCAGATTCATCGATGCCTCTAATAAGAGATTAGAAACTGTGATAACAATATTATGTTACAGTTGAAATTAGTACCATTTCCAGGCTCTGGTGATCTAGAACCAGCAACTGCCTTGCGACACTCAAACAAACTAAAGCTAGAATATGCTGATAATTTGATTATCCCTGCGAGTTCCTGAAGCATATCCACCAACAACCAAAGAAATTATTGTGTTAAGGGAATTTACTAAGAGTGATAAAAACTTGCTTTCAGATGTCTGTATGAAAACAAGAGCAATTTGCATTTTCCACTTGAAAAAGAGACGATAACTATTCTGCTCCTGCCAAATCTAGAATGCATACAAACTAAATAAATCATTGATGAAAAATAAACTTCAGGTGCCAAAAACCCGGCCAGATTTGGCACAATTATGTCAACTTTTCCACTATATTGTGGAAAAACAAAAAAGTGTGTCCATTTTTATAAATGGAGCTGGGAAAACCACCATTTTAGGCATAAAACAACTTGACCAACTATCCAGAGATTGTAATTCCATTCTGAGCTAATTTAAATAAGAAATGACCAACAACAGTATCGGCCACATTGACATCTTTTCTATTAATAAATCTCTTTAATTTATTAATAGAAAATCTCTATTAATAAAATCCCTTAATTTATAAAATGTGTCTGCCATTCTCAGAAGAAAAGTAACATGATATTCATCCTATCTGTAAAATTAAAATTGCAACATTGGCTTCTTTTTTTTTTTTTTTTTTTAATTGTACTGCAGGTATACAGTAGCATGTGAAAAGACGAGTGAGAGAGAGCTCATCACCCTCTTTCGACCAGTTTTCATCTCCTTTTGCATCGATTTAAGATAAGATGGAGATACAATTGTCATCACCAAATATTGGAGGAAGTCTGGTGGTATAAAGAATTTATGAACATGCTTCAAATTCAGTGGTTCTACGTTGAATTTTAGCAAAATTTAAAATCTGAAAATAATAGAAAATATTGAAAAAAAATCAGATTTGCACTTGATTTATATTTGTTGTGATTTCATAAACTCACAATTGGTTGCCATAAATCACTTCGTAAGAACATAAAGAATGATGAGAGTAAAAGCTGCCCAAAACTTAGCACTGCTTGGAGACGATGGTGGTTGAAAATAATTAATAACGAAAATTTATTACAGCAATTATACACAATATTATCTACAATCTTTATATAAGCTTAAACACACAGATAGGCCAAGATTGATCTTAATCCTACTCACCTTTGTATACTTTCTGAATTTCTAGAAAGTTTCAGCTGATAGCTCAGACCAAATGTTATCTTCAATGTTAAGAAAACATTTATTCAACAAAAAGATGAGAATTAAGGCAGAGCATATACTTTTCACTGATCTGTACGAAAAGCTAGCAACAAGGAATTAGGTTATGTAAACATGTTTTTATCAATCCAACAAATACAAGCATTTTAAAGTGTAATTTCAATAGAATTACAGATTGTTTCAATTTAATGGTCTAAAAAGGCATCTACATTGCAAAGTTGCACTAATGTCCTTTGTCAGCCTTAAGAAACAAATTAAATTGGATTGTAGTAATTGACAGACTTTCTCTAACATGCATACATAGGAACAACAGGAGAACATTACAGTACCTCAACAGCATCAGCTACAGTTGTGGTCATGTCGTATGTAATCTCTTCGAAAGTTTCATCCAGAAAGAATACTATAGTTGTAAGCTTTTTACCAGTCAAAAGAGCTTCAATCTCCTCACGTCCAGGTATTATATGCCTTGGCCCAGACTTAACAGAACGCTTCAAAGCGTTTAAAGTATTCATTGCAAGTACTTGAACCTCAGAATCAATACTGACACTATGTGCTACAGTATGTACATACTCCGACAAATAGCCACCAACTTCCTTGCTAGGAGGCATGCAAGACGCACATAAATACATTAGTTCCCAAGCTTTGATCAAAGATTGCCTGCCAATAATAGAACCAATAGGCCAACTAAGATCATCAAGTAACTTGGAAACTACGAAAAATTTAGTGATGAAACAGTTTTCAAACCCTAATAAAAGATGAACCTCTTGACAACACGGCAAAAGTGAATGAATCAGTTTTTGCAAACCTCATAAAAAGTCTATGTGCATACCTATCAGGATTATGTCTTGTCTGTTTTGAAACTTGTGTAAAAAGTTCATCTCTCAGTTCAGAACGCTTCATAGCATGCTTGTATAATTTGCTAACAAGCTCAGTGCGTTCATCTAAGCTTGTTGGAGTCACTCGATCAGAGGAATCAACTCCCATATACTTCAAGATAATCTGGAACAGCTTAACTGCTCTACTTACAAGATCACTGTTTAGTTTCAGCAGGGAAGTTGGGATGGGGTCCTGCAAAAAGGTGCAACTTACCTTTGATAATGAGTTTATAAAGCACGACAAGGATTGTCATCAAAACGCATTGAATTACCTTCTGGAAGCACAACATATCCTCAAATGTGAATTTTTCTCGAAGTTGTGATCCTGTTGTTCTCTTAGAGAAGAAACCACGCTTACCAGCAGAATGAATCTGTTTCTGCATGGCCCTCAGGAAACCCTCCACCTGAAAAATGAAAAAGATAACTAAAAACTAAAATTTTGTGCATTCAATACCCAAGAGCACGACGAATTGTAAACCTAGTACAAAGTTCAGTTAATATAAAATCTAACAGATAAACTAAAATAGAAATATAAATTTACTATGGTCTATTAATTGCATGTTCCTATAAGGAAAAATATAGTTTTCACCTGGAATTTATCAAGCAATGGTATAGCACCGGCAAGTTCAGACGGTATTCCTGACGACAGGGTGTTGGGTGTGCTGCAAGTCAAATGAGGTAAAAGCTGATAAATTCTTGTAGGCTTGACATAATTAATATACAATGAAACTAACTTCTAGCCTTCTCGGTATAAATGCAGGTGGCATCCATCAAGCACATTTTGAAAGTCCAAATGCAACACAAAAGGAAAGGAAGAAACTTACGGCGGGGCAAAATTGGAACCATCTGAATCATAGTCGTCTCCATTTGACGTGGCAAAGGAGTTGTGTGAAGGGGTTTCAAATCCATTGGCAGAACCAAATGAAGACCTACTTGATCTCAAACTTTGTGCCATATCAGAAGTCATTTCCCCAAACTACCACTAATTGTCCAACGCTTTTCAAAATTCCATATAATCAGCCAATTTGAAGGTGCTTCTCTCCCCCAACACGGTTTCCTTTTTTTAATTTTTCCTCAATTATATTTAACAATGAAGGCGATTCTGTTAAAGAAATACAACAAAGCATCAATGTGGGACTCCAAAACTTGACCAAAAAAAACTATTTAAATAAATTGAAGCCTAAAATGACAAATGCCCAAAATAGAAACTATAAATTAAGAAAAAAAAATCAGAAATAAAGTCAAAAAAATTTAAAAAAAATTCCGAACTCAAAAGCCCTGTTGAATCGCAACAAATTACGAGCTAAAAAAGCCATAAAATCCAAGCCCAGAGATCCAAAAGAATATTAAGCACAAGAAAAAAAATTGACAACATTAAAAGTCTAAAACTTTGAAAAAACAACATTTGTCACCACAAAAATTATTCGTAGAAAAATAATCATAACACAGATCGAAAGAAAAGAAATGAAGTGGATATCAATTACAGACAATGGCGAAGAAAATCAGTGCAACTCAACAACACACACGTCACCCGTGCATACATCAAAAACATATACGAGCAAAAATACGAAAATGGGGGAGCAAAAGATACCACAGGATTACGAATGCTGATAAAGGGATGCTGATGAACCTGGTAGAGAAAGAGATGAGAGAGAGTGGTCAGTGGAGCGAAGGAGGGAGAATCAGAAAGCAGAGGGTGAGGGTCACGAGAGTTTTTTAAATTCTTTTTTAGCTCAGCTCAAATCAAAACGCGAAAATGTTATTGCACAACTGATTCTCAATCTATTGACACGGTAACAAATTAGTCCCCCAACATTTATCATCTACCGTAAAAAAAACTTTTCACCTCCACTTACACAAACAAAAAAGTAATATACATCTATCTTCACTCTTTCAAAAAAATCTTTCCTTCTCAATTCTCTTTTTCTTCACCATTATTCTCCAAATTTTCTTTCCCAACCTCGTACCTCTTCATTATTTATCATCGGTCACTCTATTTATTTTTTTACGATCGAGTTCTACCAATAAGCAGTATATTAGTCAAAATTACATTGCACACTTAGTAGTCATTACGAAAATGTCAAATCTTCATTAAATTGTTATATACCACGTATCAAAACATGCCTTGTTGACTCAAATTGTAAAGCAAAAGCTAATTTTTAATGTTAGATGTTAATGTGTTGATTTAACCCAAATTTTGGACACTTTCCGTTATTGAAGACTAATTGATGTGATATCTCGAAATCTTGGAGATAAATTTTCTATGTTTGTAATATATCTTATTACGATTTGTTAACTTGTACCTAGTTTTAACTCTTATGTATTTTTCTTTAATTAATTTTAATAATTATGTTGGATGGTTATATGATGAGGGTATTATCAAGATGCAAATACTTATTTTTGTCACAAGCAATATTTATTTTAGGAAAAAATACTATTTTTATTTTTTGGGTTTTCAATAATTTAAAAACCATAAATAATTATTACAAAAAGAAAAGGCAAAGATTTTTACTAAACAAAATGTTAATAAATTTGGTATTTGTCTCTTCTCAAAAATATTTTGATCCAACCAAAAAAAAAAAAAAAAAAAAACTAGCTATTAGTGAATAGCGACATTTTACACAAAACACAAATATGTTTGATAAATAAAGTTAGAAAGAATCACAGATTACGGCACATTATTATAAGATAATATCTTAAGTAATGTATTACAATTATTAATTAATCATTGTCCTAAGACACTAAATTAACATATTTTATCTCATAAAAATATTTATTTACTTAAAGAAAATGTAACCATATGCAATTTAAACAATTATAAATTAAGTTTTTTTCATAAAAATTTGAGTCGAATACATAAATCTTTTTATATCGTATGTATTAAATAATTTTGATGTAGTTGATAATGATTGAAATGTAGTGCATCCAGATGGAAAGACCCCAATAATGCAGGCTTCAAACACAAAGGCTATATTGTTTTTACCAATAAAAACACTCCCCACCCCACGCCCACCCCCACACCCACACCAATCCACCCCATCCTACCCTACTCTACTTTACCCTATCCTATCCCACCCCCAAAAAAGCAACTATTGTACACGGATTAAGACATCCCACCTTGAGTTAGTTAGTTGGGCTGATATCATGATCATTCCATATATTTTCAAGATTTTCAGTTATATATTTTTTGTACATTTTAAGAACAGGAGAATATTAAAATGTTACCCACCCCCACACACCAAAGAAAATAATAAAAGTAGATGTTTCCATGGTTTTATGTAACAAGGCATTTAATAAGTTCACATGTTTCTTCAAGTAGTTAAACCAAATTTATGGGCTATGTTTCATATTCTCTCCTCTCCTATGCGTCGTACGGGTTGAGATATTGTCGTCTCAATATATTTTTGATATCTCGATGTCAAAAAAAAGTGCTGGTTTCTTTTTAATAATGAAACAAGTGTCAAATTGTTAAAGATATATAGACAATAATTTTTAACAAACTTTTTTAACGGTTATAACTTTTATCTTAAAAAACCTCTTGACAATCTTTTTTCCAATTTTTTACAACTAAAAAAGAAGAAAGAAGAATGAGTCCGAGTTGACATATTATCGTCTCAATACATTTTTGACACCTCGACTATTCATTTCTTCTTAGCAAATAAGAAGACATCGAGATGTAAAGTGTCAAGGTGTCAAACACAAGTGTTGGTAAGAAAAAGTTGAGGTGTCAAGTATCAAAATATATTGGAGGGATGTCAAATTCAAAAAATGTACGTAATACAATTTTTAAAGATTATAACTTTTATCTTAAAAGGTCTTTCATGCACAAAAGAAGAATGAGTCCGAGAAAATAGGGGAGTAGATTGTAAAATGGTTGAAATGCCGGCCATGCCGGCTAGATCAAGGAAAATATAAAGGAGTTATGATTAGGTTTATACCAAGTCACGAGAATTGCCCCATTTATTTATTGTAAAAGATAGTGAAAAATGAAAAGGTGTGCAAATCCTAATTAATTGTAATTAAGTATAAATTATTATTAGTAGGTCCCACAATTTATGCTCTAGTCCAACAGTTTAATGACAAATTAGTTTAACAAATTTGTAATGTAACTTGCATGTCCATCACATATCAAACACATAATGTCTTTATTACCATAATTTTTGATGATGCAATCTTACGTAGTGTTACATCTTCGTGATTGATAATTTCTTTAATAAGGTAGTATTTTCTTTATATATATTTACCTTTTTTATAATTTCTCAAGTTCTTCAATTACTACGATATTATTAGTATTATCACAATGAATTATTATACTCTAACCCGTTGTCATTTCTACCGATATATAAAAACTCATTTCATATTCTATACCCCGTCTAAAGTCTTAGGGGATTACTCTTTTGCGAAGATGGATAGTGCGAAAAGCAATAAACATTTTTTTGAAAGGGTAAATTACAATCACAATCACTTTTTAAATAATCGCAAAAACCATTAATACTAGACACATAAAAATCACTATAAGTGTGCCATTTAAGAACTGCTAAACATGACTACAATTGATATCTTCTGAGAATATGTCTAGAAAGATAATATCATATGATGGCTAACTAATGTTTTGTCCAAGTTCTAAAATTTTAATAATGCTGGAGATGTGCTCAATTGAATAGCAAAATAACTATATGACATTCTCATTGGCAATAGAATTTCCCAAAGGAAATAACTTTCATAATACATTTAACATTTTCACAAAACATTTCTGATCTATCAATCCATGGCTTCTTTCATTTTGGGACAATTGAACTCTCATTTTATACTCCAAAATAGACCCAATCATTTAAATGATTTTAAAAGATGTAATGCTAGTACATCTGAGAATTTTACTTAGAAAGTTGAAAATATCCCCAAAGCTATAGAATAAATGATTATCCTCGACTTACACCGAGATAGTGACGATGACTTTCGAATCTCACATAACAAAATGCCATACGATCAGATATAAACAAAGAAAAGGAATATGCTACATATGCCGAAATCTCTCAATAAAGCAGTAAACGACATTCAAAAAGACATAAAAAGTTCTAAATTATATACCACATGCTCCCAAGTTATCCATCTATAACATATCAAAATTTCAGAACATAATTATTCCAATAAAATCCTCCAAAATAACTAGTAAAAACAAGCAAGGCAAATTCCTAGCCAAAACTGTACACCATTACCAAAACATGCATTTCTTCCTCCATAGTCGTCCTATTGATGTGATTCTGAATCTTAGAGGCAAGAAACTTGTCATGATATCAAGTCCGACTAGTTTCATCTTCAAATTATAAGAAGGGTATATTCAATTAAAAATTGATAAGACTTTTGTAGAGTTTAAAAATCTAAGTATATTAAATTCAAACTTTTTAAACTCCATAAAAATATTGGGACATTCAATATAGATTTTTAAAGACTTTTAAAAAGTCTTATAAAGTTATGCGATATTCAATTCAGACTTTTTAAAATCATACGAAATTCGAAAATGTCGATAACTTTTAATGACTTTATAGAGATTTTTTTAATGTACTAACTTTAAAACACATGGTATAAATAAAAAATATCACAATTTCACATTCACCCATCAAACCAAATGTTCCCTGATATAGAGGCTTGCTTCTATAAATGGACCACTGTAATGTCTAGATTTTATTTTCGTCCTACAAACTCATGTGGTTGCTTCTTTCATATCCTTTCCACTCCCCACTACGAACAGAGAAAAATGAGAATATATAAGACCTATGTATGATTTCAAATGCACAAACTTGATATAAGCCGCAAGTTAGGAAAAAAATGCCTTGGGCCCTCAACTTTGTCTTCTAATAAAAATTCTCAAACGCCCCCAATGGAAAATGGGGTTTAAAATTGATAGACCTGCTAAATCTCTTTGATGTTTTGAAAATTATTGAGCTTCAGTCTTTTGTTTCATGATAAGATTTGCAAATTTTCCGCAACCTTTCCATGACTGTTCGTATTTGGTTAGATATACCCATATAAAGACATCTTTGTGCTGCCTCGTCTAGTCCACAAGTGTTCGGCCACCCGATAGGGCTAAATGATAGATCATTAGACATGTCTACAGCCATCTTCTTCAATTTGGGAATGTCAAATTCCATTGGTTCACCAATCACTATTCTAATATCCCTATTACACAACGGCAAAGGTGGCCTTCTACCAAACATAAATTTCTCAGGCATAACCTGCAAATAGGTAAATCATTACCTAGTGTCAAATACAAAATGCATAACTGAATTAAGATGTGTCATGAGTAACGAAAGCTTTCAAATTTGAAGTACTGTTTTTCTTTAAAAATGGAAGATACTAAGAGAATGAAAGTAAACCTAGTCATACTTTTATTAGCATTTGTTTGCAAGTCAACCTCTTTTTACATAGTTACAGAAGAAACCATTAATACCATACAAGTAAAAATCTCTACAAGTGTGCCAATTAAGAAGTGCCAAACACAACTGCAACAAATATTCAGCAATTGATGTCATCTAAGAGCATGTCTAGAAAGATACTATCATATGATGGCTAATTAATGTTTTGTCCAAGTTCTAAAATTTCAATAATGCTGGGGATGTGCTCATATGAAACACAAAATAAATATTCGGCATTCTCATTGGCAACAGAATTTCCCAAAGGGAATATCATTCATAACACATTTTTTCACAAAACATTTCTTATCAGTCAATCCATGTTTTCTTTCACTTCGAGACAAATGAACTCTCATTTTGTAATCCAAAAAAATCCCAATTATTTAAATCATTCTAAAAGATGTAGTGATAGTTTATCTGAGAATTTTACTTAGAAAGTTACAAATAACCCCAGGGCTATAGAATAAAGGATTATCATGGACGTACACCAAGGTATTGAGAGTGACTTCCGAATCTGACAGAACATAATGCGATACGATGATACAAACAAAGAAAAGAAACATGTTACCCATGCTGAAATCTCTCAATAAAGCTACAAACAAAGAAAAGAAACATGTTACCCATGCTGAAATCTCTCAATAAAGCAGCTAGGCTGTTTTCCTACTTGGGATCTTCAATAGCTAGATTTCTAGGGAATCTTTGTGTAACTTTTCTCTAGATTACCAACTACTGGTTATTTCAATTTATTTTACAAGCTATCCTAGGCCAAAGTACTCTAGAAAATCCATAGATTTATAGTAATCAGATTTTAGGCTTGTCATTTTGCATGCCATTGTGTCTTTATTAATATTGGGAGTTTTAGCAGAGTCAAGGAAGAATAAAAATGAAGCGGTGATCAGGGTGTAAGTTCTAGTTGGAGTAGGAGACCAATTGAAATCTCTCAAATTAATAGTGCTCAGTTTTAAGAGAATGTTTGAAAGCTTTTGAAGCTTCTTCCATGCTGAGTAATGCAACCCAAACTGTATGACCAATGCCTAATATCTTACTTCCTTACTCTCTGTTTCTCGAATTTTAGTCTTTAAATTTCAAATCACAAATAGTCAGACTACAAATTATCAACAATCAAAAGAAAGAAGATTATGACTGGATTTTACCTTTTGCAAACACAAATCAATAATTCCCGTTTTCATAACCCTAGAAAACTGAAAAACTAAGGCCCAAAATCCCAAATGACAAAGCTCTCAAGTAAATCTTCACCAGCTTCAAGAACAGTCTCGTGTTTGATCTTTTTCTCGGACTCTTGGTGCTCCAGAAGTTATCCATTCTCTTACTATCTTAAATAATTTTTCAAGCCCACATTTTCTTTTTTTTTTTTTTTACAGGCTTTCAGCCAAAGAAGTGGAAGAACACATTCTTAAGATCCTAATTCCTTTAGAAACCAAAATTGTGGATTATGTTAATTCTATTAATTGGAACCTCGACTCCTGGATTAGGTAGCTTCATTTGGTGAGCATCCAAGCACAAGTTTGCTTAAGCCAGGGATCTAGTCAAACTCAGGAAATTGGGTTTCTTTACCATTTTGCTTAACTAGGAAGTTTTGATTGGATATGAACATGGCTGTTACCAGAAAATCTGGTATAATATCTTTCTTTGTGCTTTAGAAAAGCTGATGAATCAAAGGCATTAAAAACTAATTAAATGTAATGGATTATCAGGATTCAATTTCGAACATGGTTGGTGACATTTCGTGTAGCAAAAGAGATGACAACACCAAAATTTTGGAACTAAGTTTTACTAATCTTATGGTAAAATTGATTGATGACATCAAGTAAATACCTTTTCAAAACCATGGTGAACAATTGGCAGAACTATTGGCATTACAGGAGCACGAGCAATGAGACTGGCAGTTCCCCATTTCAATCGTCTTATTGGTGCATCTTCCTGACACACCTTCCCCTCTGGAAATGTATGCAACTGTTCATTTGAGATAAAGAAATAAAAGAACTTTAGAACAACTATAGCCTCTGCTCTAGATTGAATAAATTATTGGTTAAAAGTAACTCCTATTATTCATATTTTCAAATTTTAACACCACCAAAGTTCTTCGGTGATTATATCTACAACAACAATAAGAGGAAGAAGAAGCTATTCATAATTCCCAACAAAAGTGGAGTAAGCTAAAATCCTTTTTGCTCTGGTCGTTGGATCCAAAGTCATCTCAAAAAGAGATGCATCAAAATCAAATGCTTTGTAACCATGTGAAATTATATTAGTTGTGGTTATGATCTATCTCCCTCTCTTTTCAACTTGTGCTACTGAAATCAAGTCACTTTTGAAAATTTATTTAGGTCTGCAAGATAGATCTCAATAATTCAATTCATCCTATTCATAATTGTCCTTAATTGACTTCCACTTGTTGGCATATAATATATGAAAATAGGAGATTAGAAATAATACGATACCAATTAACCACTTAATGAGCGCACAAAATTAGTCAATGTCAAATATTATGCGCATTATTTGAATAATGTCCTATCATGGTTTATCATGTTTCATGAATGCAGGCAGTGGTGTCAGGTGCCAGCATGCATTCAAATGTTTGGACTCATCAAAGTTGAAATGAGTAGAAGGGACCAATGCATATTATCGGACCTAAATCCCAGAGGGAAATGCTTGCACGAGCACATCAATATACTTGGAACAGATCATCCAAGATAGGAAATTTGATGAATTGAAATGTGAACTGATCACATAATAGCAATCAATTGACTTTTAACCAGTAACAAAATTCTATTTGAAGCTAAATTAGCAGATAATTGAACTTGGTAAGTAGTAATGCGGTGAAAAAGTTTTAGTATAAAAGGAAAATATTTTGAAATAAGTATGGCAGTAGAAAGAATACCCAAGCTCCATCACTCAAGCGATCAAGGGCCTCAGTCATGTGCTCCTGATAGATTCCGCCTCCCCTTGTTATAGGAATACATTTCCCTGCAAATTTTAAGCTTGAGTGAGTGAGACACCTTAATGAATGAGATTGTGCATAGTCTCGTAATGATGCAAATATTCTAAAAGAAAATTATGTTTAAGAAAAGAATGTACATTAAAATGTTAATAAATTGCTCCAATGACTATTCCCTTCCACATGCATGACTTGCTCTGAACCACTTTTATAAACATTATGGACAAGTTTGGTATGCTAAACTGGATGAGTGAATGAGATTGGACACAACTACTCAAAAACACATTTCAAGTGACTTTCTTCCTCAATCCTGTCCAATCTTGTTAATTTCAGAGTAACAGACACACCTAAGGTTACTAATTCAATTTTCCGTTGGCTACTAAAACTTATAGTCTGATCTTCCTTACGTCAAACCTCTTTGTCCCACCCTCACATCCAAACTTTGTTTTCTTATCATATTTCAATTTTAGTTCATTAGTGATCTTTGTGTTCCCATAGCTAGGAAATCTGCGTCGTGGCAATAGCATACTAGGCGTAGATCAGCGAGTCACAAAGCATTTGACCTCCTTTCTAACAAAGTGCCTACCGCAAGATGAAATATTTGGATACCACATATCCATTGAGTGAAGTAAATAGAGCCCTATCAACCATCAATCATAGCACCAATATAACTCAAGTGGACTCAGCAAAAGTATCAAAATCAGCTCAGATGAACAAGACATTTACACACCAAGCCGGAAAAAATATGACAGCACCATATTTTTAAAGCATATATCTTCCGCTGCTAGTACCCATCTTCCCAATTTTGCATCTGTTATAGGAAAACCCTTGAATCCCCACATTACTGGATCATCCAACCTGAAGAGGTGGAAACAATTGCAAATGGAGTAATTAGTAATGATCAGCTCTGACAAGTAGTAGTCAGTAGTAGCAAAAAATTTACTCCAGTTAACAAATGACACTCTAAAGAAACAAAATCTTCCAATTGGAGCCTGCACATCATTACTACTATTCCACATTTCTCATTCATGCTAAGATCAAAAACAAAATTATGAAAAATATGGAATCTTCACTGTGTAATTCAAGCATGTAACTACTTTAATTGCGAGAAAGACTGACGTGGACATGTGATTGCTGACGGTGAGGAGAGGGACGCCAGGTGGGCGGTATCGGACGAGGCGGATGAGGGTGTCGGCGTTGTGCACGGTAGTTGTGTTGAACAGATTGGACACCGCCTTCGCGAATGCTCCCACCGCCATGAATATCATCTTGCGGGGTATCCCACCCAGGTGTTCGGCTCTAGCTGCCCATTGCATTGTCTTCATACCCCTCGCTATACGTTACAGCCGCCGCCGCCGCCGCCTGTAGGCTGTTGGCCGTGGCCCTTCCCAGCTAGGAATGAAATTTTGACCACAATGGCAAGTCAAATGAAAGTCACTTAGGGCGAAATTGTTATGAGCATTTCCAATGCATGATTGGAAAAAAACATTTGACAAATCATCAAATACACAATATTTATTAAAAATACTTATCTTATGTACAATGTAGGATACTATGTCAGGCTGACATGGTTCTAAAAAAAATAGAATATGTGAGATATTCTTCTTCATTTAGACGTTATGTGAGATTAAATCAGTCAACAATTTTTTAAATATTTGATTTAATTTTTTAAATTCTGTTAAGTAGATTAATTTTATTAGTTTTTAGTTTAAAAAAATAAATGCTATATAATCAATATTATTGGATTGGAGAAGGAATCTATTGGAGAGAATTTTTGGACTTCACCGCCTATTCATTTTACATTATCTAGAAGTTCATCTATTTAATTGCCACATCAACCACAATTCATTGAGTGTATTGAAGATCCTCTAAGAATATCAACTTAAAGGTCAATGAATTGAGGCACAATTAGGCGCTTTGGCTAAAAGGCCTAGTGAAATAAGCTCAATCGGAAAAGAGCTTAAATTATAAAATTGAAGTTGAAAAAAATTGTTTACTAAAAAAAAATTTAAATACTCTCACTAATAAGGCCAGTTAACAAACTTTTTTAACAGTGTGGATTAACATTAATAAGTCTATAAGTCTATTAAGTTCAAAATTGGTTTTAACGACACAACATGTGGTCTGCATTAACATACCGATATATTATAATCTTGGATTTCTAGCCAACACTAGAAAATAATCTTAATAGAAATTGATTAGATGGAAAAGAAAGAAAGATTCGCAATTTGTAAAATTAATTAGATTATAACATGAAATGTTATACACGGTCATTTACCACTATTTTCCAACACAGATAAATTTTGATTTTACCCACAAACAAATATTACAATTCATACAATTCAAGAAATATGAATGATAAAGAAATATATATATTTTCATTTTATATATATATAAATATCTATAATTTTATAAAATATGTATAAATTAAAAGAAAATGAAATAATCATATATTTTACAAGAATTTAGATTGATTAGATTCTAACCAATATGAAATCTATTTCAAATTTTCTCTGATGATATACTAGATTAGCCAATATGTATTGTAATATAAATGAATTATATTACAACCATGAAATGGGTTATATTATAATCTTGGATATAAGTGGTGGCAAGAATACACAATATCCCATAACCGACCGTCGTGTAGTAATATTACTAGCCGCAATTTTCCACTTGACGGGAAATATAATCCTCGTCCCCGGTACTCCTTTCAAGTATCGGAGCAATCGTGTGAACCGCATCAAGATGGAGTTGTCTAGGTACCGCATGAATGGGCTCGTCGAATCAATATGAGATTTTCGGTCTAATAATGGTGAGATAAATGAGCTTCCCTACCAACCGTCGATAATATGTGAGATCTTTCAACAATTTTCCATCTGTCGAATTAAATTTTGATGACTGCTCCATAGAAAATGCTGCAGGTTTTGCTCCAAGTAATCCGACCTCTTGAAGAATGTCAAAAGTATACTTCTTTTGATTTATCGAGATCCCTGATCTCGAGCGAGCAATTTCTACTCCAAGAAAGTATTTTAGTGTGCTAAGGTCCTTCAACTTGAA
The DNA here is from genome assembly GCA_023638005.1 of Forsythia suspensa. NCBI lineage: Eukaryota > Viridiplantae > Streptophyta > Magnoliopsida > Lamiales > Oleaceae > Forsythia > Forsythia suspensa. Next base: position 59,431,643 of record CM042673.1, on the reverse strand, counting down.
TTGAGATGCAATAAACGCTTTCGTGGAAGAAATCGCTTTATAGTTTCTGTGACAATCATATCATCTACATATAATAGAACAAATTGAAATGAATCACCATTGACCTTGATAAAGAGTGAATAATCTGCATGTAACTGCTTGAACCCAAATCCTAATAACAAAGAGATACAAATTTTTGAAACCAAGAACGAGATGCCTAAGTCATATAGACTTCTTCATCAAGGGCACCATGAAGAAAGGCATTGTATACATCCATCCGATGAAGCGCCCGCTATGAATAGAGACGAGTAAGCATCTCGATCGTTGTTAACTTTGCAACCCGAGCAAAAGTTTCATTATAATCAATCCATTCTCGCTGTGTAAACCCCTTCGCCACCAAATGGCTTTGTAACGCTCAACAGCATCGATCTGCCGTAATTAAATTTGACTTTAAACACTCACTTACAACTAATATGATGAGAACCCGGAGGAAGTGGGACAAGGGACCAAGTGTTGTTTTCTTCCAATGCACTAATTTCATCATTCATATGCACTATCCAGGGATCCCGACATGCTTCAAATGTTGGTCGGGTTCAACAATATGTGAAATATTGTCGTAAAGGCAGCAATGAAGAAAGATTGCTATACCACATACCTTGATATAGGATGTCGAGCTTTGACCCAAGAGACCCAGTTTGAGTAGGCGAGCATGATTGATATAGTAATCTTTCGTGAATTGGGGTTTGAATTGATCTTGTGGATCGTCGAATTTGGTCATCGGGTATGACAGAGGTTGGATGGGCAGTCCACCGTGAAGGTGGAAAATCGCTCAACCCACGATCGAAAAATGTGGAGACAGGTCGACCGCTTGAGCTCTCAGTAAAAGATGAAGAAACCAACCCGACTCGGCTCTCTCATTGAAATGGATGATGGAACCGCTGACCGTGCGTCGATCGGTGAACTCTCTGTTGAAACGGATAATGGTCGACCATTTTTTTTTTTTTTTGTATTTTCCGGTTGAATTTCATTATTTTTTTTAATAAATACTCTTATTCTTAAGGATGAGTGTTACTCCATTTTGTCGATATTTAATTTTTTTGATCAAAATAAAAAGATAAAAACTCTTGACCATTATCGATATTTTATTTCTTTCTCATTTCAAAATTTATGAGGTGTACCCAAGATAACGAGAAAAGTCATCAACAATGGTAAGGAAATATCTAGCACCGTAATAAGAATAAATTCTATGAGGTCCCCAAATATCACAATGAATCAAATCAAATGGTTTATTGCTAGAAATTTGACTAACCTTAAATGGAAATACTTTGTGCTAGGAATTGAAGAGGTGAGGCGGAAGGGTGCCCAAGACGTTTATGCCATAGGTTGGTGGATCTCACCGGTAGTATGATGTATTTGTGGTTTTTGTGAAAGGTAATATAGACCGTTGCTCGCCTTCCCAAGCCAATTGTCTTCTTCGTAGTCAAATCCTTCATGACACAAAAATCGTGGTAAAATATCACATAGCAACCTAATCCTCCTGGTAAGTTTGATAGATAATAGATTAACTTTGAAGTTGGGAACATAGCATCAACGTAATTATTCCCAAGTCAATCGTCGATTTAATAAGAGCATGACCCCATCCCAGAATTGAATTTTATTCTCAACGATCCCATCCTTCGTCAATGGAAATAAATAATCCATGGAAAAAGAAAGTAGAAGATAGATATATATTTGGCAATTTGTTGGGTTAAACGCGTGTCATGATTCGCCAGATTCTCGGTCATGGCGCTCTTCCTTCCTTTGTTAAGTGTAGAAGCGGTAACAATATTTGTGAAGCGTTTGTTTCGCGGCTTCACATCCTTCCCATGAAATGTGCCCATAGAGGGAAGCCATGTATGAAATAATTATCAACAATGGGCGGCCAACCATCCTGGTCATCGTCATCGCCTAGTTTTGTTTCGAAACGGTCGACCGGTAAGATGAAACGGTCATTTACCACTTCATTTCCAGCTCGATCTCCAATTGATTGAATGTTGTTCTAGTGCTTTGATCTTCTCATCAAGTGGTTTAGAAACGGGATTAAGCCGGATGATCGGATTGTTGTAGAATTGACCCAATCATTGATTCGGTCAAGTCAGTGATTCGTTGTTTGAAAAATTATATAATAATTTTACAAGTGTAAAAAATAAAAAATTTACGCGACAAACTATGGCAAAACTTACCCTCAAACATTTATCAAAATTACAAGTTACATGGTTTGCTCTCCGTTAATCATCATTGTATTTTTAATTTTATAAGTGTAAAAATAAAAATTTACGTCTCACTTTTCATCGAGGACGATTCTCCCTTATTATCAATACTTTCGTTGGTGACCAACCATGTTGGTGTTGCTGGCACTCTCCGAGTACTCACAAGAAGCTAGAAACATTCCAGCCCAAAAATGCATAAACGTTTCCACAGTGACTCCATTGCGTAACCAAATAATCAACATAAAAATAGCCAGCCAAATGAGTCTATTGACTTGGTTTGATATTGTTGTGATTTTAAAAGAATCAATTTTGGCTGACTTAGAGAAAGAATCTGGGAAATTAATTCAATGTTTGGTAAACTTTTATTTTATCCGATTAACATTCTGACTCGATTCTTTTTAGGGTTTTGATAATTTGCCCGTCAAAAAAGAGCCTGGTCCACTCATGGCTCGTGGGCCACACGGGCCGAGCCACGGGCCACACATGAAATTTTTAATTTTTAATTTTTTTTTAGTTTAAAAAGTTATGATAAAATTGACATTTTTTTTAGTGAAGAATATAGAAAGTTTAAGAGTAAATTTATAGGGGGACAAAAAGAGCCGTTTGAAAAAAAAAAAAAAAAAAAGTTAAAGGACCAAATTAAATGGGCCAATCCACGGACCGGTCTGTGGATTAGCTTGGCCTTTTTTTTTCAACCTGGCACGGGCCCGTCGTTAGACGAGCCTGACCCCATAACGGGCCGGGCTTCTCATGGGTCCGGCCTTTTGCTATCCCTAGATCTAACTATTACCGAGGAGGGTTTTCAGTTCAAGTTTTTTTGGGCTTGAGGTCGAGTTTCTTATTTCAAAGTAAAAAAATCGAATAAGTTAAAAGACTCTTGAGACTTGAGGTGCCAAATAGAAGAGACTTTGATGGTGTGTTTGGTGTCATAAAATTAGAGGCTCCAAATTAGAATTCTTACGAAAGTATTTCAAGCTTAAATATAATTAGGTATGGGCGTTGGGTTGGTCGATTCTAGTATTTCAATATTTAGAACTACTCGTTATACTTTGAGTATTTTGCAAATAAAACTATTCGGGTCCACGTAATTATTGGAACCAAACTCGAATCAGAACTGTCAGTTTCGGTTCGGGTTGAGTTCTACCCATAACATTTTTTTTTTTTTAAATCAAGAGTTGACAGCATGTTCTTGAAAAAAAAAAATTATAAATTACATACCCATTGACACTAAAATGCGTTAGATAATATATATTTTTTTTTTTTGCATATAAACAATAAATAATAAATACCAAAATTGCAAATCCATAAATTAGAATTAGAAAAAAGGAAATTACCTCTAAAAATTGAGTATTCGTTTCAATTACATAGGAGTTTCAGTTTCATCGTTCACTATGTGTTGAATGAGAGAGAGAGAGAGAGAGAGAGATGAGAACGAAAGTGCGAGACACATGACAATGTTTGTATTGAATATCTAAGCAAATAACGATTGAAAATTTGAGATTTAAGTATTTGAAATTGTGTCGAGTTCGAGTCTAGGATTTGAGTAGACCTGGGCGTCGGGTGGTTCGATTCGGGTATTTCAATACCCGGAACTTTTGGTTCTAGTTCGGGTATTTCATAAATAGAACCGTTCGAATCCACGTAATTTTTGGAACCAAACTCAAACCCGAACCGTCAGTTCGGGTTCAGGTTTGGTTCTACCCATAACTTTTAACACTTTCTTAATCTAATGCATAAAATATGAATATAGCATCCAATAGATAGCATAATACAACATTCAATATCTAGCAAAATAAGCCACAAAATAGTATCCATTAGCAGAGTATAAACATTAAACACCAAATTACATACCCAAAAAACAAACAAAAAAAAAAAATACTAAATTTTACAAATGCTAAAAATAACATAATTTTTTCCTCTCAAAACAACATAACAATAAATATTGTCGAATTTTCCTTTCATCCCGTCATTTTATTTGCTTTACCATTCATCAACATTTCAAAAAAGAGTGAATTGTAAAGTTAGAAACAATATAAATGAAATATTTTTTAATTTGTATAGAACTACTTAACATTTACCAACCAACCATTTAAAGACCCATTTTAATTATCTTATTTAGTTGGTGTTGGACCATTGAATAAATTGTAAAAAAAAAAAAAAAAAAAATTCCAGTTCGGGTACCCACGGTTCTTGTTCAAGAACTAAGAACCAACCCGAACTCGATTGATTATCGATTTCCGGTTCCGGTTCTTAATTTTTTTTTTTTTTTGGAACCGGACCAAAACCTCCAGTTCCAATTCAGGAGGTTCGATTCCGATTAAAATACTCACCCCTAGATTTGAGGGTTTTGCACTTTTGGTTTAATTCTTGGGCAGTTTAACTTTTGTCTGTGGTATTGTGGTATTAGATTGAGATTAATTGAGTTAGAGTAAATAAATTATATAAAATAAAATAAAAAATGACGAATCCAATTCCAAATTCGGGGTTCTCACAGTTTTAGTTAAAGAACCAAGAACCGACCCAAAACTGGTCGGTTCTCAGTTCGATTCCAATTCGAGAGGTTAAGTTCTAATTAAAATGTCGACTCCTAAATGTAATTGTTTCTATACTAGAAGAAGAGATGCGTAGGTAAAGATTAACATGACCTATCATAACTGTGTAGCAACAGGATGATAGAATATAAAAAATTCAACCTTAAGTTTACCGAGAATACAACCTAAAAACTATGCAAACATTGCTAGTAAACAGTAGTAAGTAATGTCCATTGACTCTTAGTTTACGAATACATTGACCAAGTAAGGTTCCGGATTCTTAGTCAAAATGACATATGCTTAAACTTTAAATGAGTTCGTGTTCACTAACAAAACATTGTCATTGCAATGAAATTGTATATAACAGTGCTGCACACAACGAATGCACAACATAATGAAAAGGCCAGATCCTATGAAGCCATATAGAATGTATAAATGAGCAACGTCTAGAGGCACTGCAGAAGAAAGAGTCGGGATCCAGTGTCTTGAGAGAAGCATCCATCTATCAGTACTCAAGTGATCCTATAGACGGGAGTCCAACAAGGTCATGACCATCAGTATCATTTATCCTTTCGGTTGCACTTCGACTCAAGGATCGAGCCTCTTGTTCTCCCAGTTTCTGCACATCCTCGGGAGAAAGGATCTTGATATACCAGACATTATTCACAAATGCCCTGTAAATTTCATGTATTATGGTCAGTTTCAAAGAAGCCATCTTTCAAAATCTCAAAGTGAACATTTATGTGGCTGACTAGGGATGAAACAGAAAATGAAACAGGGTAGACAATTTAAGTTTCATTTATGTGATCTGACTTCAATAATTTTATTCTTAGACAAAAGTGGGGGTGAACAAAGAAAAAGATCAAGCAATGATAAGTATTTTCCTATTGCTTTAACAAAAGCACAAAACTGGAAATTAGAGGCTACTCAATGCCTAACAACCGACTCACTGAGAAGGCAAAAAGCTTGGACTATCAAGATACTTACTCCCATGGATCGTCACCAAGGAGAAGCACATCGTTCTCCCTGTCGACGAATACAAGCTGCCAGCCTGATCTTTTAGGGTCTTCAAGCAACCCTTCAATCCCGAACATCTGACCCAGTTCCTGACGCAGCTCCTGATAGCTGTTGAACCGGGCGATGTCCAGTGACCTACCAACCGACCCTGATTTATAAACCTGCACCAAAAAAAAATTAAAAAAAAACAAAAAAAAAACCGTAACTTACCCAACACAAAAGCAGAATGTTTAGAAGTATAAATACACCCTCGAACTAACACCTTGACAAAGGTACAGGTTGCGGCTGGTTGGTCAACTTGTCCTGTGTTATGCAACAACTCAGAAGAATTTTGCACATAACCATATAGAGGACTCTGAAACCCAGAAGCCCCCAACTGCATAGAGGACATCTCAGCATGAACCGAAGAAGTGGCGATACTAGACACAACGGTAGGAAGCAAGAGTCCCGCAGTGTCAATATTAGCACCAAAAAGAGAATGATTTTGGACATCCAAGCTACATGTTCCCTGCTCAGCAGAAGCATCTTTTCCCGTATACGGTGGAAGTGGCGTTGAATTGGAACAATTACTGTTTGGTGACTGAGAGAATTTTGCCACCCAGGATTGTTGGGGTGACTGCTCTTTGTGTATTGACTCATCAGGTCTTGAGAAACTTAAAAGATTACCACTCCCTTCGGAACAAAGTGAACCAAGCATATTTTGCATTCCAGGAGCAATAGATGCTGCAAATTTACTGTTCGAATTTGTGAAGTCTGATTTTGTAAATGAAGGGGAAGGAATTTCAGATGGCTGCCTCTGTTGAAGCTGGTCACGTTGGAGTAAAAATGATTCCTGATAATTGTGTCGTTGCTGATGTTCTTCGGACGCATTATTAACTTGCTGTTGTGTTGGCCTCTGCAAATTATCTGACAGCATTTGGGTTTGTGGGGGGAGCATATGTGAAGATATTGATGGCTGAATTACCTGCTGCTGCTGTAACATGGGATTATGGCTGCCTGAATGCTGAAGATAGTGAACAGGCTGCTGCTGGAACTGCATGAGTTGTTCTTTGAGCAAATCTCCGCTTCCACAATGTTGCAAACCAGCTGCCAGCATAGCCTGGTATTGCTGATTAAGATCATTTCGTAGGACTGTTGGATCAACTCTCTGCTGCATCCATGGAAACATACCAACAGACTGGAAATTCATAGAATTGAGTCCTTGCTCACCAGTTTCGCCTCTCATCCACGTCATGCCATTTATTGCTTCATTACTACCATCTGTGATTGGAGCGCACACAACTTGACCATATAAAAGGACTGGAAAACTATATATTGATTCAAAAACTTTAAACATGCACTATGATAAATTACTGAACATATTAAGCAAATAGGAAGGGTGATATGGGCTTTAGTAACCCGTATCATTCTGGTTGTTACTCATGTATAAGCTTTAATTTCATTTTCACACTGGAGAATACATTGAATTATACATAATAGGACCCTTTAGAAGAATAATTAGTTGTATGTAATGTTCCTACATTACTAGAACATGTATACTGCAAAAGAAACATGTAAACTAAATAAAATTAAACTCAAAATTGTCCAAGCCCAACACCTTCATGCTGTGTACTTAAGATAAATTTGCTCCCTCTAATAGTCAGAGGTCTGGAGGATAGAAGCAGCATGTCGATCTTGAAGGAAAGATCCAAACACTGGATTCCTGCAAATGTTGGACATATGTAGCACATTATTAAGGACGGGTTCCTTGCCAGAAGTCATATTGCATACCACTTCCCCTTGTCCTTCAACCTTAGAGCTAGAGAATTTCCCATAAACAGTTATTCTCCATTAACTTGTGTGTGAGAGAAAACATTGACTTGTTGGCACAAATGGGCGAGTAACTCCAATGTCCATCTACCATTCTCTGGAGGTACTGACTGTATTGCACTCAAAGACAACACATTCATATCTGACATTCTTCGGATTCTCAGTTTAATCAGTCACATTGGCTTGAGCATTCTTCTTCTGGAAATTTTTAGGCTTGTGATAATCTTCTGAATAATGTCATAGCTTTCGGGAGTTACAGCAATTGTTCTTCAACTAATTCAAATTCTTGTTGTTCCCCTGATTGGAACATCATGAGAATGCTTCTTCTTGTTATAGTTTTTGAACCATTCTCCATGATATTGGCTTTAGATTCCATGTGGTGACCTCAAATTGTGTCAAAATGTTTGTTATCTTCTTCAGTTCTGAAACAAATTATCGTCTCCTCAGGTTTCATCTCCTCGCATATATGCTTGAGATAATTATTGAGGTCTTTCCAAGACGGTGACAACTTCACTATTATTGCGAGTACTTGGAAGAATTCAATGATGGAATAGATGGAAAGCCTGGAATATGTGTATTCACAACTAGCAAATCGTGTGATTGGTAAACTACCAGCCAAATCAATTCATTACTTTTTATAGAATATCCTTAGCTGTTAGGGAATTATAATTAGTGATTTAGCAGATATCCCACTTTTGTAAATTAATTGTTTTCCAGTTTGTAACCCTAGAATAGGCCTATATATGTTGTAACATTTTCTTCTCTAGATAGACATTAAAATTGGTATCGGAGCTTGTAAAGAGTTCTGAGCTACCAAGTGTCAGCTGAAACCAGAAAATGTCTCTTCTCAAGTCTGAGAAAATGTAAGAAGTCACCTCAGAGAAATCCGAAACAACACCTTCTCTTCCCTGAGAGAATCACACGCTAACAAATTATTACCCATAAACTAAATGGCCAGAACTTCTAAAATGGTCACAATCTGTCAAATTCTTTGTACAAGGCAGAGGAAAAATGGGACTACTAGATGGTTCCAGGTTTGTACGAGACTTGTATGATCCGGCTTATGCACCGGGGGATGCTGAGAATTTTACCATGATGGCTTGCCTCCATGGAACCAATAATTAGTCAAAGCTACTTGTTTCTCACATCGGCCAAGGAGATCTGGGACGTTGTGACACTTATCCATTCAAACAAAGGAAATGATGCTCAGTTGTATGAATTAAGGGGGAAGGTTCGAAGGATGAGGCAATGTAGTTCAATGTTTTTGATCATCTTTGGCAAGAAATGGATGTTTATAAGTAGGAGTTGGAGAAGGAAATGGTATCTTCACAGGTTTGAATAAATACCCATTTAAAGTAGGAGTGCCAGGTGAAGAATTGATTCCATCGATAAGAGTAGTCTTTGCTGCAATTAGAAAAGAAGAAAGAAGATTTCATTTGATGATGGAAAGTACAAGGAAGGGACAACTGCTGGCAGTTGTATTTTGAAAACTTAGCGTCGGCGGCAAACAGGAAGGAGGCTACCTTTTTTGGTCGTGGACCGAGGAATGAAGGTAAGAAACATTTTGTCAAAGATAGAGTTTGATGTTATTAGTGCAACAGATCAGACCACTGAACGAGATGTGCTGGAACTTGGAAGCTGAATCCCAAAATGAGAAGAACCAATGGACCAAATCCAAAAAACTTAAGTTATCAAGCTGTATAAGAGACAAGAATCCAAGCTGCTTCTCCCTTCACGACCTTAACTAAATAGCAATTGGAGTTCCTTTACAGGATTATGAGTCAACCCTAATCTCTCCAAAATCCTTCATCTCATCTAGTTTGTCACACTCGTTTGTTTCGTATATTCCATGTTCTGGTTTCCAGAAAGTCACAACTGTAGATGTGTTCTTTGTCAGCCATTGGAGAAAAAGGTTCAATTAAAATCTCAGAAAATTTAATTTTAAATTCAGTTCTTCATATCCATAATTTGTCTTGCAATTTGATCTCTGGTAGAACACTTTCTCAAGTGAAGCTAAATTTTTCTACACTTTCTGTGGATTCAGGACTAGTGTATGGGAAGAAAGATTGGTAGTGCTAAGTTGATTATGGCCTTCGTGTTCTATAAGAAAAATTTTGAAAGTCAATTCAAAGAGTGCAAGAATGTGCCTCATGTTTGTGAGGCTTTTGTAAGAATGAAATTAAGTTGTGCTTTGAGGTTAGTACATTATGAATCATCTCATCTAAAAGCTCAAGCTAATACAGATGGGCCATTTTTATTCAACACCTCAATTTTAAGAAATTGGTGGAGGTTAGTACTACTGTTATTTCTTAAGTTGTGCTTTGAGGTTAGTACTACTGTTATTTCTTAAATTTTTTTTTATAATGACCATGAACCCAAAATTTCACTTTCAAATGTGTGCAAGACAGTCTTGCTAAGACACGAACGAGTCAAACCCAGCTGCCAGCTGCCAGCTGCCTCCTATTTTAACTTTTAACAAGCTCTTGCTTCTTCAACAAGGAGCAAAAAAGAAATATATATGGAAGTAAAACATAAAAATACTTGGTATAATTCCTCCACAGTTGAAAACCTTTCATATCAATACACGAAGAGCTCTAAGAGAAGACACGTAAAAAGAAATCAAACTAAAGTAGTTCAGTATTGCATGATGCACTAGGTATAAATGATTGAGGTGCCGCTGCTTGTTTCATGATATGCTTCCCCACAGTTGTATGATTACCTTTTGAAAAAGACTGTAATGTAAATTTGGGGGCAGGAAGTATACCTTGAAAAGATGATCCCCCTGAATACCACGGTCGTTTCAGCCTGAGGGGAAATAAAGAGGGATACATTGGAAATGTTGTCAAGGGTTCAATTTCCCATAATGACACCCGTGGCTGCCTCTCTCCTGCTGTGGATTCATCCCAGCCAACCTACAAATTCGAAGAAATAAGTGAGCAAGAGACAGTAAGTAATAGGTAACAAAAGTACTACTAGTCAGCCTTATGGTTCATCTATAGCTACAGGTAGGGCACAAGTACAATATTACTGGTGAGAATATTTGGATCACATTTGTACATGCACTTAACTGGGAAGTTAATTACTTCAAACCAAACAATTGCAAATAAAACTAATGCTTTTATTAACATTACACCTAGATAGTCTTCAGTAGTTGATGTTGTGGGTGGCAGAGTGAATTGAATAGCAAAATAAAGTGACAAAAATAACAACAGTTAAACAGATACCATGGTCATTATAAAAAAAATACAGTAAGGCAATATATTCCAATATACAATATTGGTCACTAGGTTCCGATGGCAATCGCATGTAGCCTTTTAGCCATTAGATAATATAAGTTGTCATCCTGATGTTCATTCCTCCAAAATTATCTATTTTTGTTCGCTTGCACACAGAAAACCAAATAAATGATCTTCACACCAATTGTTGATTTCAAACCAATCTTATCTATTAGTTTAAAAGTAGTGGTTTATACTAGATTTTTACTATATGTAAAACTCTGTCCTATATGTTGGTTGTATAAATAAGTGACCCTTCTTTCTTCCAAAAAAAGGGAACCCACCAGATACCAAAAACCACCTCACCCCACGTGTGCTGGCTGCATCAATTGCTCTTCCATTTGTGAATTTGTTCCCTGCCATTTTCTTGGTGTTCTTTCCGTGTTTGAAAATGGTGTTTCTCTTCCACTATATTTTCTTAGTGAATAGTCCATTTTTCTTCGTGAAATTTTCCTTTTGAGCGTTTGGTCAAGATTGTTACACTTAGTGTGGGATTAGGGTTTGATCTGAGCCTTGTTTGAATTTTTTTTCTTTCACCAACGATTTATTATTTGTTCAACAAATTGATATTAGAGCTTGGGTTGGATGTTTAGATTAGAAATCAATAGAGAAAAATTTTTGGTGAAACTTTTCCAAAACCGAGCCTGAAAATCCATCTTTGGAGGCTAACAAGTCGGAGTTAAGATGCGTGGATGGTAACGTTGGAGTCCTCGTGAGATATTATAGCAGTAGCACGTGAAGGCCAGGCACAGAGGCTGTTGATGGCGCATGGAGACGCATGCGGCGGCGGCTAGACTTTGGACAAAAAGGCAGATTGTTCCTTGTGATATTTCGGACTTGCTGGTGGTGGTGATGGTTTGATCCCTTGTGCAGTGTGTTGAAATCTGGACAATTTTTCCCCCGATGGTTCGTTGGCTATTGCTGTTTCTGCGAGTTGAGTCGACCTCTAATTAAAATTAAAATTAAAATTCGCATCTCTCCAGTAACATTTGATCCTTATTCAATTTTTTAGTTAAAAATAGCTAGCTTGTCGGCTGCTATTAACTATTTGGGATTACATGTTTAATATAACTACCTTACTAGTAGTAAACTGCTTTGTTGTTTAATTGCTATTGTTTGTGGTTTGTTTTTTTGTTTAAACTTTATTCGTTGGCATAATTATTAGTTAATTATATTATTCTGCTTTGTATTGCTTAAATTAGTAGTTAACAAATCTCCAAATTTGCATGTTCTATATTTATCATTGACATGAGAACCTAATTCTCATAAATTCTATAGAAGTATATGTGTTACTATCAATTGCAAGATTAAGTTTTTGTATTGGTTACTTATTTTTATTGTGGCTACGTGTTACAATTGGTTTGAGTCATGTCTGATTATTTTGTGTGAGTTTGTTTGATTTGTTAAAAATCTAAAAATGATGACTACTCATAATTTTGATTTGTTTGATGTTTAATAGAATAAAAATGAACTCAATTTGGTATTTTAATAGAATAAAAAAAGTTTCTAAAAAGTTTCTAAAACTATAAATGATTCTTTAGCTATAATTGTTAGTGATGAACAGAAAAATAAATTTGATGAACTATCTTACACTTCAATAATTTTACACTTGTCTGATGTTGCTTTGAAAAAAATTGGTAAACTTGATTCCATACAAAAACTTTGGATAAAGTTAGAAGAGCTGTATTTGTCAAAATCTTCTTCTAATAAAAAAAATTTGCTTTGAATGTTTCTCTAGTTTTAAAATTGACTATTCTAAAGACATGAATGATAATTTGAATGTCTTTAACAAAAGCTGGTTCAAGTTATTGTTAATTAAAGTGAAATTGTATCTGATAAATATAAATCAATTATTTTGTTAAATACTATACCTGAAACTTATAGGGGGTTAAAAATACCATTAAGTATGGTAGAGACACGCTATTGATTCTTTGAGAAGTAAAGAGTTAGAATTAAAAGCTGCGAGAATGAAAAAAAGAGGTGAAGAAGTCCATATGGTAAAGGGTAGATTAGCTCAGATGATGCACACAAGTGGCATGGTAGATTAGCTTATGTAAGCAATAAGGGACTTAAGCTCATTAATAAAAAATATATTTTTGGTAAAGATTGTGTGTCTGTAACCATTGTGTGCTTGGTAAACAATATAAAATGTCTTTCTCTTCAGTGTTCATAAAACAAATAAAATTTTTTACTATGTACATTCTGATTTGTGGAGTTCTTCCATTAATCCTACTTTGGATGAGAATATATTTTCTATCTATTATTGATGACTATTCTAGGAGAGTGTATTTATCTTTTAAAAGATAAATCGGATATGTTTGATAGTTATAATAATTAAAGAAAACAGATTAAAAATATAACTAGTAAAAAGATAAAATTTCTTTGGATTGATAATGGATTAGAATTTTACAATGTTGAATTCGATAGAATGTGTTGAAAATGGAATAACAAAACATAAAATATTCCTTACACTTCTCAACAAAATGGGATAGCTGAAAAGGATGAATAGAACATTTCTTGCTAAAATTAGATGCATGATGATTAGCTCTGATGTCCCTAAATCTTTTTAGGGTGAAACTGTGATTATTGCTTGTTATTTAATTAATATTACTCCGACTACTGCTTTGAATGGTGATACTCTTTATGAAAAATAATATAATAAATGTGCTAACTATTCTATGCTTCGTACTTTTCGATGTGTTGCTTTTTCTCATCAAAGTGAGAGAACTTGAACTTAGAGCTAGAAAATGTGTTTTTAGGTTATCCCAAGGGTGTGAAAGGGCTATAAGTTGTGGGATAGAAGCCAGAAGGGATGGAAAGTCATAGTGAGTAAAGATGTTACATTTATTGAATTGAAATGCCTTATTTAGGACTTGATTTAGAGAAATTAGGTGAAGATCAACAAGGGAGTGATAGTAGATAGTTGGAGACTATTAAGACTAGTACACATATCCCTAGTACCTCTAGTGAAATGGAGATTCAACAATCCGAAAGAAATGATAGAGGTGAGACTGTCGTTGAGAAATATTTAGATGAGGAAGATTCTTTAAAAGACTATCAATTGACTAGAGATATGGTGAGAAGACCTCATAGAGAGCCTCAGAGGTTTGGGTATGAGTCGAACGTGGCATTTGCTTATGCTAGTTTTAAAAAATTAGTCGATATGAAGCCAAAATCATATCATGAGGCTTTTAAGAGTAATCAATCAAATTAGTGGTTAGAGGTAATGAAGGAGGAGATAGTTTCCTATAGAGAAATCAAACTTAGGATTTAGTTCCTTGGCCTAAAAACAAATTTTTAGTAGGTTGTAAATGGATTCTTAAGGTCAAAGAGGGCACCACTAAGGATGATCCTTTAAGATTTAAAATTACGTTAGTAGTTAAGGAGTTCACACAAGAGAGAAGATAGATTATAATGAAATTTTCTTGCAGGTTGTTAAATATACTATAATTAGAGTCATGCTTGCTTTAGTTGCTTATTTTGACTGAGAACTTGAACAACTTGATGTGAAATCTGCTTTTTTACATGGCGAAATTGAAGAATTTTTTCATGTATCATTTTATGGCTTAAAACAGTCCTCGAGACAGTGGTACAAAAGATTTGATTTGTTTGTTTTTTCTATTAGCTTCAATAGAAGTAAATTTGATAATTACTTATATTACCATCATAAAAATAATGACTGTGTTCTTTTATTATATGTGGATGATATATTATTGATTGCTTCATATATTATCTTGATTAATAAAATAAAAATTGCTCTAAGTAGAGAACTTGATATGAAAAACCTAGTTAAAGCAAAGCAAATCCTAAGCATAGAAATAAAAAGGGATAGATCAAATTCTTCGTTGCATCAAACATGTGTTAAAAGTATTGAAAAAATTTGGTATGAATGAGAATAAACCTGTTACTTTACCTTTAACAAATTATTTTGTTTTGTCTAAACATCAATCTCCAATAAGTGATGAAAATGTGGAATACATAAATAGAATTCTTTACTCTAATACGATAAGATCTATTATGTATTTAATGGTGTGCAATAGACCTGACCTTGCCTATATTGTGAGCACACTTAGTAGGTTTTTTATGTCAAATCCAAGTTCAAATCATTGGAAAGCACTTAAGTGGGTGTTAAGATATTTGAGGGGTCTTTTGATACAAACTTAGTATTTAAAAAAAATCTAAAGAGTTATGTTAAAGATTTCTATTGATACTCGATTATGCAGGTGATATAGACAATAGAAAGTTTACTACTTCTTATGTGCTTATTTTATATAATTCTTGTGTGAGTTGAAAATCTCAATTGCAGCGTATAGTTGCTTTATCCATTACGATCTAAGAACATTGCTACAACATAAGCTATTAAAGAGTTTGTGGCTTAATGGTCTTCTAAATGAATTATATGTTTTATATGGTAATTTAATTGTGTTCTCCGACAAAAATCCTATTTTTCATGAACGCACTAAGCATATAGATATTTCAAATGCATTTTATTCGAGATATTGTATCACATGGAACTATTAACCTTGAAAACGTACTCTCTCAATTTAATCCCAAAGTTATGGATACAAAAGTATTGCCTTGGTAAAATTCAAGTGTTGTTTAAATCTCTTGAATATTGATAAAAGTTAGTAAATTTTTAATTTTACTAATTCTCTTTGTGATTAAATCACTAATTCGGTATCTATTGATCCAGATTTTGCATTGTGCAAAAGGAAAAAACTAACATAACCAACTCAAGAAGCTAAGCAAGAAAAATGAGATGAAAAGACATTTCCGCAAAGATTTGTCTAACTCTGTCTTTTATGAGCAATTGACAAGATAGAAATTATAGCAAAAACATTCAGCTCTTTAAATACAGCATTAAGTGCATTCATGTGATAAAAAAAATAGAATATATGAAAATTAAGAGCAAAATACTTGACAATTATATCTTGTGCAGTAAAGGCATGTCTTGTACCTTACAGAGAACGCCAGTGAGAGTTCGGCCAACGAACAGGATCTAGGTCACCAATGCCAGTAATTGTGCCCATATATCTGGACATGCAATCATCCAAGCATAATAAGACCAAAGGTCCAGAAACGAAAAAATCCATGCGAACATTTTATAGGCCAATTCCTACCATATACCAGTTTCAGTGATATTAGGACAATTTTTCACTATCTACCACAGAAGAGATTATGAGTTAATTTCATTATACAGCAGAATCTGTAAACAAATTAGTGGTGTTTCTCCACACACCACTGATATCACAGCAGTAATTTTGGCATGCATCAGGAGAACCATTTGTCCCTGCGTAATCTTAGTGAGAAGTTACATAGTAGTGAGCTGTAATAGTGTAATGTATCGGGCAAGTTAAACGTGGCAAAGCATTAATGTATGCAACAAAACTATCAATCCAGGTCAGTTTTGTCGTCTTCATATCCAAAGGTGATACAAGTCTCTATTCTTCACCTCCATGACGATGTGTTGTTAACTTACCAAATACTCAAGATGTTTAATCATCACAATAGAAGGAAAACAACAATGTGTGGCATACTGAAGATTCAAGTATTATTGTACCTGCGAACACTGGATTCTTCAGTTTCAAATAGCATCCGAAAACGCATTCCAACAGAAACACGTGTATGATAAGCAGCTTTGACATACTTTGAAAGAGGTATGACAAATTCAGAAGGACTAGCCCTGATGTAACGAGCATGTCAACAGAACTTCAGAAGCAAAAGAAAATATATAGAATATTATGTTATTAATTTATCCATAACCACCTTGGGTTATAAAATATCGTGAAGCAGCTATTAGTAGAAGCAGCATGAGCAGCAGCAGCAAGCAGTCCAATGTGCATACTGTCACTTGAAAGAACAGATGATGGCATCACAGTTTGTGGCCGAGTGGCACGACGAATTCCCAAAAGGAGCTGATTTTTCTCATTCCTGAAAAAGAATCAATGAAATCTTGAGTTAAACATATGTCATTAATAACTGAATTTGGTATTGGGAAGTGCATAATGGTAAGAGTTACCAGATAAAAAGAACAGAATCTCCTGCAACAAGTCTTTTGGCACTGACAAAAACACTCCAGCCAGTAGTAAGCAAATGCCTCTTAGGCTGGCCTGCATGAAAGAATAAAGTAAATGCAATAAAAAAACAAAAACAGAGAGAGAAAAGGGCACAGATACCATCAACTACATTGTTAGGTTCCACACCAGATACCATTAACCAGTCTAAGATTTGTAACAGTTT
The DNA here is from genome assembly GCA_023638005.1 of Forsythia suspensa. Taxonomy (NCBI): domain Eukaryota; kingdom Viridiplantae; phylum Streptophyta; class Magnoliopsida; order Lamiales; family Oleaceae; genus Forsythia; species Forsythia suspensa. The sequence continues at coordinate 59,414,543 of CM042673.1, read as the reverse complement.
GAATGTTAATAAGTTGTTTTACCCCCCAATAACATGGTGAAGTTTCCTAGAATCATAAACAACAGAGTTTTTGGATGAGATAATTTAAAAGAATCAGCACGCATATGTTCCTACATGATTGTTTCCACTTCCTTCCTCTGTACAGTCACGAGGCTTTGCAGAATGCTATTCTGCACCCTGCATCTTCTTGCAGATTGGAATTCTTGTTAACCTTTGGTGTCTCTTTGCAATGAATTAAGCTATTCAAGGTCACTATATCACTTGTCTTCATAGAAACGGCACAATGTTCAAATGCCTCGAATTTTTTTTCCTCAGCTGTAAGTAATCTTGATGGAGATTTCAATGGAAACCTAATTGAAGATTTAGCAGGATATGACATTTATTTTAGGAAAAGTGATTGTAACTTTATTGGTTTGATTTTATTTTCATAGTTATTAGTTTTAAATTAGGTAATATTCCCGGAGGAGGTTCTACCACATGGAAACTTTTCCATTTTAGTTAGTTCTGTAACTTACCTTTCACTAGGAATTTTGAGTATAAACTGAACGAAAACTAAGCATTCAGTTAATGGACACGGTAGGGGTACAGCCAGCGCCGCCACCCCCAATGGGTTTAGGTGTAGGCACAAAAACTCGATTAAGCTTTGATGGTGTTTTAATCAGAAAGAAAAAACTAAGCATTCAATTTAGGCAGAAGTTAATGCCACTATTTTTCATTTCTACCCTTAAATAAGCATTTGCCTATTGATTTCTTTTGATCTTTCATAAACACACAAGCATTGCCTGTTAATTTTGAGCTACCGATATTTAACCACAACAATCTACAATGTCGCTAAGCTTTTTTTGGTTTGAAAGAAACTCAATCTATAGTAGCCTATGTTTGTGTATGCGCCTATGTTGACTATCACATTTAACAAAGATACATTACAAATTCAAGTTGAATTGCAAAAAAGTATAGATTTGTTTTACACTACAGCTCAACTTCATTGAAAAATAAATTGGTTGCACAAATGTAAGACTACAGGACGAAAAAATTTTTAGAACTTACCTCGGAAAATATGCCTAAACTTCCATTCAACATCATGGAGATCCCTCGCAATGAGTTCTTGTGCAGGTGGTGTCTGCGAGAAATCCTGATGCACCAAATGCAAAGTTCAGAAAAGTATGACTACCGGAGGTGTCAAAATGATCACATCATGGACCATCATTACCAAAGGAGGAAAAACTTTCTCTGCAGCACGACGAGGAACAGAGAAGCCTCCATGTGTACTAGTATCACTTGCAGTCAGTGTCTTGCAAAAGTAATTTGTTGGTTGCCTGCTAGGAGTTCCCAACTCCACAGGAAGATACGTATCTTTTTGTTCTTGCTGCACTTACATCATGAAACATTAGTTCTATGACCAATTTGCAATGATAATTAGAGGATGGTTCAAAAAGCATAACTCAATCTTAGTCTAAATTGAGAATACCGGAGTCAGGGGCTGCAGTGTCATCTGAGCATACACTTCGTCTGTCTCAACATCTGCCTGAATTTTAACAAATAAACAAAACTCTCTCATGTCTAAAAACTCTCCATACGCATCAGTTCACAACAAGAATACAAGAATAACATATAAAGTTGAAAACTCACATGCATTGTAACATTGTGGAGTTGGCAGATCAACTGGGGTGGCAAACTTGGGTAATTCGGTATGTGGGCATCGATTTCTTTATTAGTAGTGGCAGCAACCTAACCAACATTTTCAAATAGAATCCATTACATACCCCACTACATAAGCTAAGAAATTGTCATTTCTTAAATAGAATATCATCTTAATCAAACACATGAAAGAAGGAAACAGAGTTTAATTAGATTATTAAAAAAGACCTGCTCACTATGACCCTGGGGGAAGTAAACCACCCGACTCCCAATTGTGGGAAGGGACACCAGGGGACCCGCACAGGCGTGCCATAGCTCGGAATTCAAGCACTTCTTCTCCCCTTCCATAACCCACAGCAAACAAACAGCTACCCATCAGTCACAATTAAACTTAATTATTTATTGAATTCTCTTATTTTTGCAATAAAACTCAGATTGAGATGTTTTTTCAAGACAATGAAAAGCGTCTAATAAATAAAGAAAACCAGTAAATAAAAAATTAACACTGAAGACATAACAGGTACCTTCATGAACTTGCTGACCCATCCCTGATGTTGAAAGCTTCATATCTTATTCAGCTTTTCACTTAAATATATTTGATCAATAATATAATATAATAATACAACTACAATTATACTTAGCAACAGAATTACAGATACTGAAAATGCTAACCCTTGCTTGCAATTCGAAAAATCTCAAACCCTAAACCCCAACTCATTTTCAGCTCCAGTACTTCTCTCATCTTACTTCCCCAACTCAAATCTTCACATGCATTTCAATTCACCAACAAATATCACTAATTTCAAAACTAACCCACCAAGAAAACAAAAAAGAATAGCTCAGTAGAAACACCCAATTTCAACTCAACAAAACTAATAAACCCAAAATCCAAGAAAAATCAACCCAACTCAAACAACTTCTCTTTCTTCAACAACAAACCCATAAGTAATACTGATAAAATAATCCCTTTTGTTTTTTTTTCCTGGGTTTTTGAGCTACGTCAGCTGAAGCTGAAAGTTGCAAACTTTTTCTTCACCAATCACTATCTCTCAACTTTTCTCAGAAGAAAGAGGGTGGTTTTCTTCTCTTTTATAGTCCACCCGACCAAGGTCGACCTGATAACAGTCACCCCAGCAGAGAAAGATATAGAGCGTGTATCTGATACTGTGTATTGCTGATACTATGCATATGGCTCAGTGACTATCTATCTCTCTCTCTCTCTCTCTCTCTCTCTCTTCTCTCATCATCTCAATCTCTCTCTTGATCTGGGAAAAAGTGAATTACAGCCGTTGATCAAACCGTATGGAGGAATCTTGACCATTAATAGGAAAATGACTTGACAGGAAGCATGTGCCACCATCTTTCAGTGGTCGTTGTCAGAGTACGGACCATCAAAATATAATATTACATATGACAATCAAAGAGAAGGAATGATTTTATTACATGAATATGCTATTGTACATCATGCAATGGAACTTGTATCTTGATCTGGTAATAGCACAATTTGGTGTAACTTTAACAAATTGTGGGAGATTATTAAATGAATATATAGGGACTTTTGGGCCACACTTGAAGTGTTCCCTTTGCCTAAAATAAATTAATTGGTAAAAACTAATGGACATGGGAGTAAGAATGAAGACCGTGCGGGTATGGAGGGTGGCGAGGGGGTGGGTGGGGATGTATCCTCCTATTTAAGGGCTTTCACAATGTGTAGAGTGGGGGCAATTCTTGTCAAAACTCTATGCCTCCAATTTTAAAAAAGTAATATATATGTGAAAAAAGTGGTTGGACTAATTTACCATAATCTTGGCAGATTTCCATGATAGATATTATTATATGCTATTTGAAAAGGTTCTTGTAGGATTGAAAGATGAAACTAGAAAAAATGGACTTCGATCTTTGGGACTAATTTTGGTGAGGATTTCTTGGTAAAGAATCTTGTCTCTTTTTACAACAAAAATATTTCGTTCAATTAATAATTTATCCTTCAAGCATGTAAAAGTGGCAGAAAATTTCTGCTCATATTTCTAGTGAGATCAAGAAAAAGAAAAAAAAATGCAAAAATGCAAAAATGGAAGTCAACATTTCAATAAGAGGTGTTTAGGAGTTCAGAGTGACGACTATGTTTGTTGTGGAAGAGTCTTTACAAGAGTGAGATATTGAGATAGTTATATTATTCTTTGGTGAGATTGGAGAATAAATACATCATCACAAATTCAATCAAATAAAACCATAAAAATACATTGTTGGGGCCTAACTCCAATTGAGTGTAGCTCTCGTCTGACGTCTGGTGGTGGTTGAAATGGAAACATAGGGATTTAGTGCTTTGAAATTCAAAATATTCTATTAACTAATAAGTGAATTTTATGCACTTATTCGAGAATTTAAACTAAGTTTTTATTCCGTCATTTTATTGAATTTTTACTTAATTTAGTGTATTTTTCTTTCTATTTCAGTTTTGGACCCGTTTATAAGGAATTAAAGAAAAATAGACGGAAAGAGCAACAACTTGATGAAATCGACGGGTAAATTAAGTTTTTGAAGTAAATATCAAGAGTCAAACATTGGAAGATGAGAAAGAAAATAAAATCAATAAGTTTAATGTATTTTGGAGTGACAATGAAGAGTTGAATCAATGGATCAAACACCAGAAAGCTAAAGAACCGAATTGAGAAACTATCTATCGAAGTATGTGGAAAAATTCGAGAACAACTTTTGATATTAAAATCTTCAAAAGGAAAATAATATACCATTGGAAAGATAATTTAATTACGAATCTAACACTTTTTACGGATCTCAATTTAGAGTTTCCTACAAGACGTTATGACCATTTGAAAAATAGTCGCCATAGAGGAAAAAGCTTAAGCTAGGCAATTGCCCAACCCTATTTTACAACAGCATAATGAAATTCAACTGGCCTGGGCGATCACCCGGGAATGTACTGGGCGATCGCCCAGTGTATTTTTGGCCCGCGTGAATTTTTCTTATCTTTTTGAGTTCTAATTCAATTAGAAAACGTTTTGGACACGATTTTAATTATTTTTAGGAAACCTTTTAGGGCACAATTAGGTAAGTATATGTAGGAGTTATTAACTCATATCAATGATCGTTTTTATGGTTGAGTAAGCAATAGACGACAACACCAACCGAAGATGAAGAATCTCTTTCAAGAATTCAATCGAAGATCAAGATCAATACATCATCTATTCTTCTCGTTCAAGATTTCTTCTTATCCGGGTGATGAGTCCATATTTTCTTCTCCTCTTTCTCTTCTTATTATTAGTATGTTATGCTAGTTTATTTTGTGCTAGGATTTACGATGAATCTTATAATTTAAATTCTTCTACCCAAAGACTTGATTTTTGACAATTTATTTCAATATAGTTTTGAATAATTAATTTTGATTTATTTGAATATACAATTATGTGCGCAATAATTGTATGAGTGTTGTGGTTTATTTTACTATCGAAAGATCGAAAGCATGCTAGACAATATTTTAATTATCTTAAAGTCCGATAGGGGATAGAAATATACCGCTATGCTTTAGGTGATCTTTAATTATCCATAGAGATTTAATGCATTCGTTTGTATTCGCATTTGTCATAGAAATATAGTCGAGTCATACTTATGAATATGTTTAATTTTATTCGAGAGAAACTATTAAACAATCTAGGGATATTGATCTTCATAACTGATGTATTTTGTCAAAACCAAGAATCAAGATAGAAGAATTAACAATTATAAGTAGATTCGAGATCCTAGTACTCTTCTTTCTTCAAGTTAAAGTAATTTTCATTAATCTAATTTTTAGTTAATTGAATTATAATTATTTTATTGTTTTTAGTTCAGATTCTAATTATTTCTTAAACATAAAATCTTCAAAAGTTTATTAAATTCGGTTAATGTTATTGTAATTGAAATTGAATTATCTAAATCTTCGTAGGAACTATACTTGGACTCAACATCCACTTTATTACTTGAGCGATCCGTACACTTGCATAATTATTAAAGATATAAAATTGATGACACTGACTTGAAATTAAACGTCCGATTGCAGTTAAAAATCGTAAGTCAAAAACTGATATAGAATAAATTTTAACTTTTAAAAACTTAGAACAAATTTGACAACTTCTTGTAAGAAAATCATTTGGACCGTTATATGATATCAAATCTTTATAAAATTGTTACACAACTTAGATTACGCATTGAAAGACATCCTTGTAAAATTTCAAAACTTTATATGGTCGAGAGAGACCATGAAAATGCTTGAAAATCGTGACTCGTCCAATTCGCATCAAGAGTTTTCACCTTCGATGTATTGAGCTCAATTATCTCTATCGACTATTTTCTTACCTATGCATACCAAGTCGAGTTATTTTATCCTTCGATTATCAAACTACTAAACACTTTCAATGTAACGCCCCGAAAATTTCGTATTTATTTTTGATTAATTTTTAGAAGGAAAAATAAATTTAAAGATAAAAATCAATTAATTGGCCTAAGAAAATTAAGGAGTGAATAATTAATTTTAGGCCAAAGACTTTAATTGATAAGAGATAAATTTATTAAGGACTAAATTGAACTCAATTAGAAATTATAAAGTTCATTTGGACCAAATTGCAAAACGGCTTAAAGATGAAGCCAGGCACTGAAACAAAAATCTGAAAATTGGGCAATATAATAACAATTGGTGGTCGATGTGGCACACGTGTAAGAGGAATATAGAAAATTTTTAGTAGAAAAAAATAATTTAAGGGTGTGTTTGATTTTAGTTAAAATCAGATTTTTTGGAAAAGTTAATGAAATATGTGGTTAAAAAGTTGTAGATCCATGAAATGTATGTTTAAAATAAATTGTTAACTTTGACTTCAACTTTTTAGCAGAATTTTAATTAAAAACAAATGAAACCTAATATTGGGGGACCTATCACTCTGGCCAAGTGTAATACAAAATGGGGGAACTTGGAAGACAAGTATGTGTGTGTATATGCATTGTGTGGATCTATATAAGGCCATATTTGGGACACTCACACACACACACACACACCCCACCCCAATTCTCACGTGCCAACTATTTCGCTCTCTCCCAATCTTCTTCCTTTAACATACATATATAACTATAGATCTGGAAAGTCTAAGAGTGAGAAGAAGAGGAAATGATGAAAGATCCAAGAAGAAAAATGTAAAGAAATAGTAGAAAATTTCAAAAATGGAGGTTATGGATTTGAGAATTTCTTAATAATTGAAGTCCTCTATTTCCATAACTTTAACACTCCAAGATCATAGAAATCAAATTCTGTCTTTTTGTTATTTGAGAATCCATAAATGGTGTAAATGGACTTGGGGAAAAATTAGTTGTAGTACCCACTGTTCCCTAACTCTTTGGACCTAGTAAGTATTATATACCTCGTAGTGGGTATTGTTGACCCTAAATCCTAGTTGGATTCAAGATCAATGTCAGCGATTTTATGTGTTTAATATTCTGCAAGTATATGGATCGCACAAGTAATAAAATATATTTTGAGTCTAAGTATCGAACCCACAGAAATTTAGATAGTTCAATTTCAATTACACTAACATTAATCGAATCTAATGAACTTTGAAAAATTGATGATTAAGAACTAATTAAACTATAAACTAAGAACAATTAACTAATTATAATTCAAACAAATAGAATATTAAATTAAAGAAAAATTACTTTAAAATTGGAAAAGAAAAGAAAAGCGTACTAAGATCCCGAATCCACTTATACCAATTTTTTTTAACCCGAACCGTTGAATTTGATAACATGATTTAATTATGAAGATCAATATTCTTAATTTATTTAACAATATCTCTCGAGTAGAATTAAATATATCCCTATATGTGACCCGACTATATCTCTATGACGGATGCAAACATACAAGAATGTATTATAATTTGAATACTTAAAGATCCCGTAAAACATAGCGGTATATCTCTATTCCCTATCGGACTATACGACAATTGATAATATGTATAACCTATTTTCCATCTCTCGAAGGTAAAACAAGCCACAAGAATCATACAACTATTGCGCACATAATTGTAGATGAAGAGAAATCAATATCAATTATTCAAAATTAAAAACGTGCTTAAATATCAAAAAACTAGGTTCAAAGAATTAAAGGATCATGATATAAGTTTCATCATGATCCTAGGACTGAAAGAATTTAACCTAACATGCTAAGAAGAAGAAAATAAAAAGAAAAATAAAATATGGAAGCCATCACCCGGATATGAAGAAAACTTGAAAGAGAAGAAATAATGAACTTGATCTTCGTTTTAATCTTGTAAGGATGAATCTTGGTCTTCGATTCTTGATTTGTCTGTTGTTTTTTTCTCTAATCCAGCTCCCAAAACGGCTCTCTTGTTATAAGTTAATAACTTATATTTATAGTTTCGTCATTGTGCCCCCAAAAGATCTCAAAAATTCATTAAAATCGTGTCTCGAAAGTTTCCTAATTGGATTAGAACTCAAAAGGCAACAAAATTATGTTTTTGCTGAAAATACACTGGGCGATCGCCCAGGAAAAGGAAACACCATTCTGCTGCCAAAAATAGGTTCCTGGCGATCGCCCAGCTTTATCTTGGGCGATCGCGCAGTTTAGCATATTTTCTCTGCGGCGATTATTTTTCAAATAGCTATAACTTCTTGTAGAAAACTTCAAATTGAGATCCGTAAAAAGTGTTAGACTCGTAATTCAATTATCTTTCCAATGGTATATTATTTGACTTTTAGATATTTTAATACCAAAAGTTGTGCTCGAAGTTCTCCACATACTTCGGTAGGTAGTTTCTCAATTCGGTTCTTTGGCTTTTCGATGTTTGATCCATTGATTCAACTCTTCATTATCACTCAAAAATAGCTTAAACTTATTGATTTTATCTTTTTCTTCATCCTCCAATGTTTAGCTCTTGATATTCACTTCAAAAACTTAATTTAGTTGTCGATTTCACCAAGTTGTTGCTCTTTCCATTCATTCTCCTCTATTTGTTTATAAACGGGTCCAAAACTGAAATAGAAAGAAAAATACAATAAATTAAGTAGAAATTTAATAAAATGACGAGATAAAAGTTTAGTTTAAAAGTGCACAAAATACACTTATCAAACACCCCCAAACAAAACATTTGTTTATCCTCAAACAAAAATAAAATTGAAATATAAATTTAAACTAAGCTAAAAGAATTACCAGAAATTGACTTAATGTTAAATTTCTTACTATATGCCTCAAGTTCAAAAATAAAGCAATACTTTTAGAAATATATTAAACATCACAACAAATAATTTTTTTACTTATCCGATGTTCGACTTTTTGTGAGTGCGTGAATAACTAGATATTGAATTTACACCTGTATTAGACCATGACCAATATTGTGTTGTTGATATTTTTACAATCCCAAACCATTTGTAATCATTTATTTCTTACACATCTTATAAATTATGCACTTCTAATATTTTTCTCTCCAATCACGAGGTGTTTTAGCAAATTTGGTTCCTACTTATCAACACAATACTTTTTCAAATAAAGTGGTATAAATTAAAAACTTGTATTCTTAAAACTAGGATGGTGAGTGATTTCTAAATTCTCATATTCAGTCTCTTAGGTCCTAACCTAGCAATTCTTACTAAGAACTTCTAACTCTTTTTTATTTATTTTGCTCATGTAAACAGTCTTACATCATGTGTAATACTTCTCTCTCACAAGCTTTTATGTGACTCTTGTAGCGAGCTTTGGGCCGATGACTCTCAAATCAGATGACCATAAGACACCAGGTTTTAAAATATCCTAACAGACTTAATTGCTCGAGTCCCACAGGCAATAAGAGAAGTGAAGATGTAAAATAATAATTTTTTTGTGACTCATGTAGCGAGTTTTGGGCCGATAACTTCCAAATCAGATGACCATAGAGCACCAGGTTTTAAAATACCCTAACAGGCTTAATTACTCGAGTAAGATATTTTATTTTAATTTATCAACATTGAGTAGTGCTCGATTTAGATTCTTTGAATACAACCTATTCAACTATAGATGAGATCTGGAAACTCAAACCATCAAAATTCTCAAAATACACGTACTAACTTTAACACTTCCAAACTATTCTCAAACAATTTGGTACTAGTCTAAGGATTTAAGAACGAAATTATTCACAATAGTACTAAGTCAACAACATCAACTCATACACTCAAGTTATGTTCCCAATAAATGATAAGTCAATAATGGCTATGTGCTTCATTAATCTGGTCAAAAATAAATAAGTATTCAGGTAAAAACACGAGTTCAAGTGTTGTCTAATATTCTAACTAAAAACGTACTCAACTTCAAACAAATATCATCATTGGCGGCAAGATATTCAACAATAGCTATATATATATTGGAGTTATATAGACTTGAAAAATAAGCAAATTCAAAATAATTATGTATCCTGATACTTAACCCACCTCCAACTAAAACATTACATTGTCCCCAATGTAATAGCAAAATAAAGTAAATAAAGGAAGAAAAATGTCAATTACTCCCCGGAGGTAGATGTAGAGACTATGTATCTGATTGGTTGAAGGCTTGGTTGAAGTGGACTCAGATGTAGTGCTGGGACTCTTGGTCAAAAGATGACGTCATAGATATTATCCAAGTGGCTCGCAAAGTGGGACATCCTGCAATTGACATGGTGAAGCTTAATAAGTGCACTAAATAATAAATGAAATAAAAACTAATGAATTATTTAAATTAACTACTACATATAAAGCAAGTAAATAAAATAGTTAGAAAATGGGTTACCTCCTATTAATCGCTTATTTATAGACAGTAGTTTGACTTATTGTCTGGTTGCTCTAATACACTCTAAATAGTGCTTTAGAGGACTTGATTTGCTCGCATCTATTGACTTTGTACTATTTTTTATTTATCCTCAAAAATTTGAATTTGTGCTCCTCATAAAAACATAATTTTAGTGTAGCACCTTGCTCGAATATAACTACGAAAACTTCAACTTCCTCATCGACTTTGATCATAAAATCAATTTTAGAAGAAAGATGAGATTTAGAGAATTGCTTGTCTAACTTGTGCTTTTGTAATATTTGAGGAGATGTCGGAGGCTCATATGGTTTGATAAGAATGGTTGCCTTATCCTGTAGTGTGACTAAACTCTCTTCAATATCTCATTGCCGCTTCGATCACATTTCTACGTGTTCCTCATCAATGGATGATACATTTTCTTTATTTGCAACTGGTATCTTTACATGAATTTCTGGTAATTGAACATCACTTCTGGTAGTAATAGCCGTAACACTTTCAAGGATTCACCTCTACATTGCTTGGTAACATACCTGGTACTCTAGTTGATATAGCAACTGCCATCTGACACATATGTATTTCCAAATTTTGTATTGAAGCGCTTTGATTTTTAAAAGAGGTCTCCGTCTTTCTCATGAACTGATTAGTAGTTTCTATGTACTGATCAGTTTTCTCGATGAATTTACCGAGTAAGTCTTCCAGTGAAACTCTCTTTTCTGGCTGCTGAAACTGAGGACCTCGTGGTCTAATATTATTGTAATTATCTTTCCAAGAGAAATGTAGATGATCTGCGATGAATTTTCCAACAAGCATGTTGTCCCCATCAATCTCAGAAGTAGCCTCATATCTCGCTATATTGGCATGCTGCATTGCAAGAAAATTTTCAAAAAGCATGTTATCCTCATCAATTCAGAAGAGGCCTCATATCTTGCTATATTGGCATGCTGCATTGCGAAGAAATCTCCAACAAGCATGTCGTCCTCATCAATGCTAGATTGGCTCTGGATGATTTGTGGAGTCATAAAGTCTCCAACTAGTATATTATCTTTATTGATCTCCTGGTATTCTATCTTGTGTTGTAGTATGAAAAAAAAGATAAATTGAAACTGAAATAAACTAAAAATAATAATAAATAAATTAAATAAATAAAGTGTTGTCCTCATCAATGCTAAATTGGCTCTGGATGATTTGTGGAGTCACAAAGTCTCCAACTAGCATATTGTCTTCATTGATCTCCTGGTATTCCATCTTGTCTTGTAGTTTGAAAAAAAAGATAAATTGAAACTGAAATAAACTAAAAATAATAATAAATAATTAAATAAATAAAGTTCAAATTAGTGTTAAAATAACAAAAAAAAAACTAAAACTAAATCTCCGGCAACGGTGCCAAAAACTTGTCAACAATTTTATGTGTTTAATATTTCGCAAGTGTACAGATCGCACAAATAATAAAATACATTTTAAGTCCAAGTATCGAACCCACAAAAATTTAGATAGTTCAATTTCAATTACACTAACCTTAATCGAATCTAATGAACTTTGAAAAATTGATGATTAAGAACTAATTAAACTATAAACTAAGGATAATTAACTAATTATAATTCAAACAAACAGAAGATTAAATTAAAGAAGAATTATTTTAAAATTGGAAAAGAAAGCGTACTAAGATCCCGAATCCACTTATACCAATTTTCTTTAAACCGAACCGTTGAATTTGATAACATGATTTAATTATGAAGATCAATTTTTCTAATTTGTTTAACAATTTCTCTTGAGTAGAATTAAACATATCTCTATATGTGACCCGACTATATCTCTATGACCGATGCGAACATACAAGAATGCATTATAATTTTTGAATACTTAAAAATCACGTAAAGTATAGCGGTATATCTCTATCCCCTATTGGACTCTATGACAATTGATACTATGTATAACCTATTTTCCATCTCTCGAAGGTAAAACAAGCCACAAAAATAATACAACTATTGCGCACATAATTGTAGATGAAGAGAAATCAATATCAATTATTCAGAATTAAAAACATGTTTAAATATCAAAAAACTAGGTTCAAAGAATTAAAAGATCATGATACATGTTTCATCATGATCTTAGCACTAAAAGAATTTAACCTAACATGCTAAGAAGAAGAAAATAAAAAGAAAAATAAAATATGGAACCATCACCCGGATACGAAGAAAACTTGAAAGAGAAGAAATATTGAACTTGATCTTCGTTTTAATCTTGAAAGGATGAATCTTGATCTTCGTTTCTTGATTCGTCTCTTGTTTTTCTCTCTAAGTTGGCTCCCAAATCGGCTCTAATCCGGCTCCCAAAACGGTTCTCTTGTTATGATTTAATAACTCATATTTATAGTTCCATCATTGTGCCCCAAAAGATCTCAAAAATTCATTAAAATCGTGCCCAGAAAGTTTCCTAATTGGATTAGAACTCAAAAAGGCAACAAAATTACATATCTGTCAAAAATACATTGGGCGATCGCCTAGTACAAACCCGGGCAGTCGTCCAAGCCAAGGAAAAACCATTATACTGCCAAAATAGGTTCCGGGCGATAGCGCAGTTTAGCATTTTTTCTTTGCGGCGGTTGTTTTTCAAATAGCTATAACTTCTTATAGAAACTTCAAATTGAGATCCGTAAAAAGTTTGGACTCGTAATTCAATTATATTTCCAATGGTATATCATTTGACTTGTGGAGATTTTAATACCAAAAGTTGTGCTTGAATTTCTCCACATACTTCGGTAAGTAGTTTCTCAATTCGGTTATTTAGCTTTCCGATGTTTGATCCATTGATTCAACTCTTCATTGTCACTCCAACACACCTTAAACTTATTGATTTTATATTCTTCCTCATCTTCCAATGTTTAGCTCTTGATATTCACTTCAAAAACTTAACTTAGTCGTCGATTTCACCAAGTTGTTGCTCTTTCACTACAACAAAAAGAGCCTTTTGCAACATTTCAACGACAACATTCATTAATAGCTTGTTGCTAAAACGGGTATACGGCAACAATCATCAAATGTCTGTTGCAATTGGTTAATTCAATTGACATTTGGCAACAGTATTTAAATGGATGTTGCCAATTTATACATTTGCAACGGTCAGTGTATGTTGTCAAAATAAAAATATATTTTCTTATTCAACTACGGGCAGTGACTGTTACTAAATAACATAGTATTTAGCAACGTTATCTACACATTGTTGAAACATTTACCACAACACTTTTGCAACGGTCTTTGTCTCTTGCGAAAACTTTTATATAAAAAAGAATTTGGCAACGTTCTTTGCACGTTGTAAAACCTATAATTGTTTGCCCGTTGCTATTTACGGTCAGAAGCCCAATTAATACAAACCCATTTAACAAATTCCCTACCCGCAAAAACTAAAATTATTTGGCTCCAACCTACGTTCTGTATCCATCTCATCCATTTGCTCTTCCCTGAATCTAACCCAAAATCCAATTGAACGATTTCCTTATAGTTTGGGCTGAGAAGAAGGCTTTTGAGCATTCTGAAATCTAAAAATTGTTGTTGAGATTTGTCTTTCGTGTTCGTGATTCTTTTAGAAATTTAGAAAAACTCAAGTTCGGTTATGTGATTCATAAAATCAGTGAATATTTCCTTTAGGTGTTATATGTATGGATGTGGATATATGTGTTTTTCACATTGCATTGAGGCACATAAACTTCAATTCCATTTTAGATTAGTTTCTGGACACAATCGCAATCTTCATAAGAACACATATTTCAGACATTTGATTAAAGATAAAACCTAATTAAAAGTCTATGATCTTGGTTTTCGTTTGAATGAAGCTTTCTTTTTGGTTTGAGAGTGGAATTAAGTGTTTATTATTCAATATTTTTTCTGATGATTGAATTGAGGACTAACTACTCAGAACTTTGCTTCAACTCACGTTGATATCTGTAAATCTAAATGGGCATCAACAATGTGGAACAAATTGATTGATCCATTGATCTTTTTGGGTATATTTGTAGGCAATCTTTTTGGACCTGTAAAAAGATTCCGTATAAACAACGTTGACCCTGAGCTTTTGCTTGAAGATTCTTGAACCTTTTTACACAGTTCAACATTTATTGATTACACTACAAATCGTTATTAAGAAGGGAGGAAACAGAATATTGATTTGACTTGCGAGCCTTAATATGTTGAAATTGAACTCTATCTTAATTATGCGTCAAATGTTTGAGTTTCATCCCTGACATGGATTACTGTTAAATATTTCTTTTGCATCTATCTAACTAGTAAAATAATTCCTCTTCAGGTGCGGCATCTCAGCATCATGATTTTGTAAATGTCGGTGAAACGAAGTATTTCTTAAGAAGTTAAAAAAGGAGATGCAGAAACCTGCATTTTGCTTCAGTTCAATTTTTTCCCGACCCAAGAAAGATAAAAGAAAATAGAGAAATGAGGGGGGGTAGAAAAGGGAATGTGCAAAACAGAAGAACAAAATTGCTAATCTCTGTAATCTTCGTTACTTTTTTTTTTTTTTTTGAACTTTATCATATGTTATGCGCTTGAGAGTAAGAGCA
The DNA here is from genome assembly GCA_023638005.1 of Forsythia suspensa. Lineage (NCBI taxonomy): Eukaryota > Viridiplantae > Streptophyta > Magnoliopsida > Lamiales > Oleaceae > Forsythia > Forsythia suspensa. The sequence continues at coordinate 59,399,523 of CM042673.1, read as the reverse complement.
AATTTGTCCGGAGGAAAGGGGGGTAGAAAAGGGAATGTGCAAAACAGAAGAATAAAATTGCTAATCTATGTAATCTTCGTTACTTTTTTTTTTTTTTTCCTTTTTCAACTTTATCGTATGTTTTGTGCTTGAGAGTAAGAGCAAATTTGTTCGGGGTTTGTGATTTATTTTAACACTGCTGTCATTTGATGGTGATTGACCAGAGTTTTGTCTATACACCGTGCGTGAAGCATCTTTGTCGACTTCTACATTTCGATTTTCGATCGGTCTAAGAGCATTGGTTAAAAGCGGATATGGTGCACGGGTGACTCCATATGTCGATGAATCCATTGTCATTGATGTCGATCCACCGAATAAAGAGTTATTGCCAGAATTTGTTCGGTGGTTAGGATAGATGACCGTGTAATGCAATTGAAGGAAGGGTACGATTTTTTTTGCCTCTCCCCTTTTGACATGTTTAAAAGCACGTTAGGTAAGCTTAAATGTGACTTTTAAATAACTTTCTTTGCCAAACACGATTGAGCTTTATTAAAAGTTATTTTTTTGGGGATTTTTGGTCTTTATTTACTTTCCAAAAAATACATCTCTTTTTTTAAGCTTAGCCAAACATGATGCATTCGTGCTACATTGAACTTTGTCTCTTGCTCGACTTTAATATGCCCGCCCTAAATTCTGATAAGAAGGTGAACTGACGAGAACTTGTCAAAATAAAGAAAGAGCACAGTAAATGGTACAATATAAAAAGTATATAGAAATGCTTTATTTCCGCCCAGATTATAAACCTGAACCTCTGCAAACGACGTGCATAGTTAGATTGGAGACACATTCTAACTATCTAAATTTGATTTTTGGTATGATAGGTATATCAAAGAAGGAAGCACAGTTAGCGTAATGAGAGTTGTTCAGAGAAATGAAAACGTGCTTATGATAGTTACTTGACTTGGTTGGTTACAATTCAGCTGTGGTTTTTGAAAAATATATGATTAGACACTTGAGATATTCTCTATATTTGTTAGTTTTAATTTACATGAAAATTTTGATTGAAGCCTGCAGATAAAGAGGGAGATTGGGACCTTAAAACTCCTCAAACATTCAAACGTTATCAAATTACACGAGGTATACATTTTTCCAAAATCCAAATTATGGGTTTGTACACAGTTATTAAGGAATTAGGATAACTAAGACAAACATATAGAAGCATTTAATTACAATTTAGTATCATCCAAATACATTTTTGATACTTCACCATATTGAATAAGTTAATTTATTTTAATTGGCCACTATTGAATAAGTTATTGCTCTTGAAGAAAATACAATGTTCTCAATCTACTTTATATACATAAATAATTGTATGAGTTGAAAATGAAAGTGGCAACTAATATTGAGAATTATTTGAATAAGTTTATAAATAATTGCTAATAAGTGTTAACGTCGAGATTTGAAATGAAGATAAATAAATAAATTGACACTTGAAATTGAAGCTAAAGGTTTACTGGTAATGTTATTGAGTACAATAAAGAATATTATGCAAATGATGTCAATATCACTAATGGAGATTGTGATGAAGTTTTAATTTAAAACTGACCTAAATATGCCTTTATTGTAGGCATAAAAACTAGCTAAGTAGATTGTGATTTTAGTTGTTGTCATCATTAGTGGTTTTAAGTTGGGAAATGATCCATTTTTTCATCTTTGCAACTTCCACATGATGGAGCTGAAACTTCATATTTTACTTTGTGAACTTAGCACAATCAGTTAGATGATGCTCTCTGAAACAAATTCTGGATTATCCTCTAGTTATTTGACAGCTTAGATTTTTGAATCTTTTTAGGAATAATAGATAAAAGCACACATAAGGATTCTAAGCTTATTTAATGTCAAGAAAATAGGGAATATTTACGAATTGGTGAATTGTATAAGATAAAACAGTGCTTTGTAGCTATTGGTATATATTTATTGGATGGACAACTAATGGAAAGAAGTTTGTAACAGCAGTGTTAGGGTAAATAATATTGGTCAGACCTTGTGAATGCTAAATTTGCACTTTTTTTAAGATGCTTTACAGACTAGCCCTTGTGCAGGTTGGAGTGTTTCCTATATGCTTCTTTCGCATTAGCATGCCAGGCTGCTAGCAATTGAAGCATTCATAATTGTGCATACGATTATTCGATCATCATGTATATACAAATTCTTCAATCTTTGTTACCAAACTTACGTCACATTACTAACTAGAGTAGGGCTCATCTTTGAATGTATTGTCTACTGAATCATGTAGACACCAAGAAAAGTGCAAATTTGTTGCTAAAGGCTCAATGTGAGCCTTTCTTCCTCACTTTTTCTTCTAATGTTTAGGATTTGTTAACGTTTGCGAAAAAGAGAGGGGTTGTGAGGATTGCATAGATAATAATTACCTTACATTACCATATTGCATATGAACCAGGGTAACCTTGTCACTTTTTGAATTGAAGTATTATCATAAAGTCCATTCCAATTGGAAAACTTTCTTTTCCCAAAATGATGTTCTATGTTAAAGTGTCGAAGGTTATAGTTATTAGCTCTTCTATGTTCTAACATTGCTTGTTTTGCCCTTTAAACAATAATATAATGATTGTTCAGAATAATTTTTCCTCAGCAAAAGATATTTCCTTTCTTGAACAAAAATTAAGTGGGTGCGTGTGTGTCAAAATTGACTGGAGATGTTAGAAAAAGAGAAGGATGAAGAAAGAAAATATTTTAGATATCTTATGCTTCAGAGTTTCACATATCATTTCATTTTTGAATAGCGGGACTTGAATTGTACACTGCATCTTCTTAGTTTTAATGTTATTTTTTTGCTTAACTTATAGATTTTAAAAGTGTTTCAAAGCAATCATTGTTTTGATTTATAGTATAGATTTTTATCTCATGTGATATTAGGAAAGAGGCACCAATTGAGAGTTTTTTTTTAAAAAAATCCAATAGGAACACGAAATTCATACATAGCAAAGGTTGTTGCTACTAAAGCAGACTCAACATTTTTCAGGTGACTTATCTCTACTAATGCACCTTTTGCAACTTTTTTCTTTCATCTATGATATTTATATTCTTTAGTTGACCTAGTTAGATTTTTGCCGCACAGCTTGAAATTTCATTGTCATTGGATAATTCATTGCTTGTGCCCGCATGTGCAATGTCTTTCTCTCATTGGCCCACCACCTCCTTCTTTCAATAATAAATGGGCTCTATGCACATTATTCTCCTTCTCATTCCTCTCACTCTTTCTCTCTCTACTGTGTGCCTGTGAAGTTCTTGGTGACTGATACACTTTGGATCCCAAGAAAATCAAATTCTTCTGCAGTTTTTTTCTGTCCATAATTGCATCTGGAATCTTTTCCACTCAGTTTCAATGAAAGCAAGGTAATACGAGTTTTCTTTTCGTATAATGAGGATTATGTGAAATTTATGTATGCTAATTGTATATACTATCCTTGTTTCTGGCAATATTATGTGTTCATAGCTAATAATTATTTCAACAGACCCAAGATTTCAAAGTTTCTTGGTTAAAATGTAGTTTATACAATTATAAGAAATGGAAACAAAGATTTCACTGGCAAAGTTTGACAAGTATAAGAATAAAACAGTTGGCTGGTATATATAGCGAGTTCATACTTATTTAAGTGTATTAACAAATCATAATGAATCGATATGCTTAATTTTGTCTTGGAAAGCTAAATGTCATTGAGTGTACTCTAAATTGGAAAGCTAAATTGGAGCCAATATTGGCATCACCATGTATAGCTATATTTCTATATTGGCAAGCACTTCATGGTATCCTATTCTACTCAAGTTTAATCCTCCTTATTTTTTTGTGAATTGCAGGGTTGGAACTGATAGCGTAGGTGCATGTGGAGTAACGGTTTTGTTCGAGGAGTGGTAGAAGAATTTTTGTTGATATTTTTGTAAAGTGCATGCAGGATTACCGGTTTCAAGATTTTGGTAGATTAAATATTTTTTGTGCCAAGAAACTTCTAGTACATGTGTATATTGTTAGATTTTGGTTCGAACTTTCATGTTACAAGAAACTTCTAGGCTATAAATGTATGAATACAAATTCTTCTATTTTATAATATATTTAATTTGTTTCAATCTTGTTCATATTTCAGTGATTTAGTATAAATTTCATTTCAGCATTGAACCAGTAGATAGAGTTTTATATTGATAACGTGTAGGTGAATATTGTCAAAAATATTAAAAAAAGAAAGAAAGAAACGACAACGTGCGCGTGACTGTTGCTAAAAAAGAATAACAACAACACGCTAGAGAATATTGTTAAAATAAAACGACAACGGTCAGGCAAACGTTATTAAAATGAAACGACAACAAACAATAAACGTTGTTAAAGAACATTTACCACAACGGTCAGATGAACGTTGTTAAAATGAAACGACAACGGTCAGGCGAACGTTGTTAAAATGAAACGACAACGAACAATAAATGTTGTTAAAGAACATTTACCACAACAGTCAGATGAACGTTGTTCAATCTCTAAGGACGTTGCTAAAAAGTAAAATGACAATGCGCTAGTTGTATTCTACAACGAACATTGATTGTTGCCGTAGAGATCTAGTTTTCAGCAACATCGAAGGTTGCAACGTGCGCATGAACGTTGCTAAAGCTCTATGTCAATGTTTTTCGCCCGTTGCAATAGACTCTTTTTCTTGTAGTGTTTCCATCTATTCTTCTCCATTTGCTTATAAACGGGTCCAAAACTGAAATAGAAATGAAAATACAGTAAATTAAGTAGAAATTCAATAAAATGATGTGATAAAAGCTTAGTTTAAAAGTCTGAATAAGTGCACAAAATGCACTTATCAATCAACAATTAGTTGGAATTCTTTGCTTCAAACATCCTTATCATGCACATTTTACATAAGATTGTTAGCTAGCATAGGCAGCCGAAGTGACTACTATATATGCTCCGATGCCCAAGTTAGAATTCATGCTTCGTCCGAACTGGTTTAACTCAAAGACAATATCTGGAGTATGTTAACAATAATGAAAAATGTATATATTGAGTTCTCAGATTGAACAAGAAAAACTTACCTTCTTCATGCAATCTTTCTTCTTATTTATAGATGGAGTTTAGGTGGTCTAAAGGCTTCTAGCTCCTACACGTGTGTGATTGACTTGTGTCTTTCAAGTAATCAATGTCGTCGTCTCTTTATGAGTCTGATTTTGTGTTTGCAAGTAATCATTTCCTCCTATTTACACTATTTGTCTCTGACAAGTTAATCAGGGCATCATTACATTTGTCCCATTAATCAATCACGTTCAGTCCGGACATTTCTTTTCACTCTGGACTGTTTACAAAGAAGTTCGGGTGAACTTAGGGCATCTTCCAAGTGTCACTAGGTGGTCAGTTTTGGTTGGAACTGGTTTGGCAACTAAGGTTACACGTCATGTGTGATTTGGACACATTGCTAAAAGGCGTAACAGATAGTCCCATAAGCCCAGGACTTAGTCATTCATGTGAGTCCATGGGCTTAATAAGTTCAATAACGATGTATCTAACCTTCTGCGCTTAAATTGACCAGATTTTGACTGGTGAATAATTGTTGTCACTTCGGTAGGTTTGGAGTGTAGTGTGATACCGATGTGATTCTCTCCAGATTCAAGAGTCTAGACAGAGGTCCAGAGCTAATACACTTGATAGGACAACAATCTGGTTCATTTAGAGGTAACCGTTTGATGGTTTGGTGGGTTATGGGTTTGCAGAACGTTGCGTATTTCCAAGTTTAACGGATGGCTCGCAATGATGACATGGGCGCGTGGGAAAGCAACAATGAAGACTGTGCTATTAATGAGCTTCCAACTGACACTATTGCACGCGCACTTGTATTGCAATGGTGAATCTGAGTCATTTGATGTCATTACAAATTCTGCATTTCATCTTCAACGATCCAGATTAGGAGATGCGTGGAGGGCCTAGATCAGTTGGGGTGAAGAGATGAACGGTGTAGATGAATTGAATCCTCTTATAAAGGGCCTAGGTTATTCCAAGTTTAACTTTTTCATGCCATTTTGAAATCTGAGTGAGTTTATTGAGATTTTTCTTAAGCTAAAAGATAGCATTTCTCCAGCTATCATAACACATTTTCTCCTCTTAAATTTTTGGCCATTTACTTGAGCTGTTTCATATGTTTCAAGAAGAAAATCATTGAAAGAAGTCTATCTTACTTCAAAAGGTATACCTTTATCTTACTCAGTGTGTGTGTTTGAATACCTTTTTCACACTTCGTATTTTAATCTTTTTACCTACCCTTTTTTATTCCCACCACCATAAGATGGTTGATAGTGGTGGTTGTAATTTGGAGAAGGTTGGGGGGGTTATTATGGAGAAGATAATAGTTATGGTAGAGCCTATTAAGCCCATCTGCTCTGTTTCTAAAATGGTCTTTAATGTTAATTACTTTAGAATTATTGGAAAAAAGAGGATTGAACAACTTACTGGAGTAATAAATTTGGGTGATTTTGACAGTGAAGTAGAGAGAATCACATATATGATGGCCAAACTAACAACAAAGGAAGCTGTTGACCTGCAGAAGAAAATAGAAGAAAGGCAAAGAGGTAGTTGGCCTTTTCGGAGCAATGAACTCTGGTGAAGGGAGAATTGTTAGCCCTAGAACCCATATGGTCAACCTTAGGCTCATTCCCGATAAGATGGACCAGGTGGAGGGCTGGGTTGAGTATGTTACGGAGTTTTCAGGGGCAATGAGGATCCTGAGTCCAATCCAAATTACTGGGTGAGCAACAAGTATCCCTCAGAGGTTAACATCTCTGACTTTACCAAACTTATGGATCAATATAGAATTCTGGAGAGTGTGAGGTTGATCTTTTCAAATAAAAAGTATAGGCCCTGCACTCCGACAGATGGACACGTCGCCATCATAAGTAATGCCTTGGCTTGTGGGATGAGAATACCCATTCATTCATTCTTTAGGGCCATACTCAGGAGTTACAACCTCTATACGTACCAATTGTCCCAAAACTTTTGGACACAGGCAGTTGGGACTTGGCTCTTGTGGTAGGAAGTGAGCCCGGACTACCCTAAGCCCTTATATGTATTTCATACCATGTTTAAGCTAAATAAGTGTGCCAAAAGAGATAGGGAGCCCAATGAGGGAGTAAAAGTGTAACGACCATAGACTTTCCCCTACGACCTTTCAGGATTATTCCGTGTAGCATTCCACTTAAGTTTCTCTTAAGGGAGGAGGTCAAGGGTTCAAATAGCTGGGAACGCGAAAGAAATCCAGTTTGGAGTCCAACCTCCAGTGGACAATACTTAAGTTAATGGCGCATGGAATAGTCCGTAGGCGAAATGTCGTATGAGAAAGTTCGTGGTCGTTACAAAAGACTGGTACTACTTGACCGCTAGGAGATCACATAGCCCAATTATTACCGGCCACCCCTCTTCGATCAAACACTGGAGGAGCCAGTGGCTTTGGACAGCAAGAGACTGGTAGTCCTATCCAAGCGATCCAGTCCCTGAACTAACTGTCCATCGAACCCTGTCTGATCGGCGTGATTTTTGCATTATATTTCTTAGTTGCAATGTCTCTTAATTAAACGGATATCTTGTCTAACCATAATTTTATTGCAGGCGAGGTACCTGGGCATTTCTTGATGGAGCGGGACTTGAAAGTGATTGGCCGGCTCTACTCCTACGAAAGAGATTTTTTCAAAGTCATTTGCTCGGATCATCTCTTCATAAAGCACCAGCAAATGAATAAGCAAGGTAATCATCCCAGTTTGTTGCCAATGGAGTCCATCCTCATTTAAGTTTAAGTATTTAACTGTTCTGTGTGGGTATATTTTCAGGATCGAACGTATTGCCTAAGATCGGGTTAGCTGGTTTGGTAGCAAAGAAGATTCCTCTGGTAATGAAGGAAAAGGCTGCTGACCATGATCAGAAAAGACCCTATCCGGGCTCAACCTTAAGAGCGGAGAGAAAGACCAGCATACATTTCCAGCACCTGTAGTCCACACCATACCTTCTGATCCGAGGCAAACAACTTTAGTCCCCACCCTATCTTCTCAAGGTTTTTAGCTCATGGTGCAAAAACAAGATGTGGGGGTTAAACACGCTACGAAGAGGACCGAGCAAAAAAACAAAGAGAGAAGGCCAACATCTTCGGCACCTGTTGCCCCGGAGGCTGCTACATCTTCCATGAGATCCTTCAGGGATGAGGAAAACTTTAAGGTAATCTCTTACCAACCTTCCTACAAGAGATTTTTTCTCAACATCAAGTGTGTTGGGACTAGATAGAAATGAGTACACATGACCACTTCCTCCAAGTCATCCCAGAATCTCCCACTGGAGCTAGCTGATAAAAGGAAAGATTCTTTTGTGCCGGAGGAGGAGGGCCTACAGAAGTTAGTTCTTGTCAAGAAGGTCCTCGAAGGAGGCCAGTTGAAATCTCTCCAGCAGTGCTTAGCATGCTCTTAGACTACTTGACTAAGGCTGTCATCACTGTAGACTCCTTTTGGACCGAAGGCTGGGCAAAATTCTCCGCCCAATCATCATCAGAGCGGAAGCTAATTGCTAGAAAGGCATTGGCATCTCGGTCCATGATGTTGATATAAAAGGTAGAAATTGAAGCTAGAGACCTTGAATTGACTAAGAGAAATGCTGACACTGCTCTCTGCAATGCAGAGAAAATAATCAAAGACTAGGATTATTCTAAAAAAGGACTACTTGGCTGCATCGGTCCCTCAATAAATCTAAGAAGGAAGCAAGGCAGAGGGACAAGCTAAAGAAAGACTTGAAAAATGCTGAGTCTGACATGGAAGAATTTCTGAAAATATATGATCATGCCACTTAGGCCCAAACAGCGACCGTCAAGGCCCTGTAAGTGGCCAACAACCAGATGAAGGGCCTGGTAGACAAAGTAGTGGAGTTGAAGGATGCTTTGGATTCTCTGAAGGTGGAGTGCTCCACTTTGAAGGAAGCTAACCTAAAACTGGAGAAAGGCACTGAGGAGGCGGTGAAGGTTGGGGTAGAAAATTTCAAAAACCAGTTTGAATTTACCCAGGATTACAAAATCTCCAAGCCTTCTTCGTCAACTTCAGAGCCCAAAAGGTGATTTTAGAGTTGAAGGAGATCCATCCCAATCTTGACCTCTCTGCTGTCGAAGCAGATTATCTAGATCCAGATAAAGCTGAGAAAGTTGCGGACCAGCCTCCCACCGATGGAACTTAGACTTCTTGTATTTGTAATATATTTATTTTAATTGAAATATCAATTTTATTTTACGAATCCTTATGCTTCAAAGTCTGTTTCACGCTTACATATTATTCATTAAGCTCCAATCATGGATCTAATTTAAGTTATAGGCACTCCGGTCAACAAAATAAATAAAGTAGGCATATGGCATTTTCTCTTCAATGCGTTTCTGTTATCCTTACCCAAAAAATAATCCATATCGAGGCCTTTAACAGTTAATCCAAGTATAATTGCTCCAGTGATTTAGACATTGGAATCACTTCAAGCGTCTTAATCATCAATTTGGTCGGTTTGCTTAGCCCATACTGAGAAGTTTATGTGTTCTCTTAATATTGTATTATAATTATCAAAGCCCATACTAGTGTTCTAACGTACTGTTTCCAAAGACTTAAAGGCAATTATCAAATAGTTAAAGTATAATAATCGGGGCTATAAGAGGTCTTCACTTCGTAGGTTTACTACTTTTAAGTGACAGCAAAGATAAGACATTCATCATGTCATGAATACATCAATTCAAAATAATCAGGCAAGGGAGAATGACAATCCAAGTTATCTACTGGTAATATCTGTGGAGGTATTTCGCGTTCCAAGGATGTGGCAAGGGCTTGCCTAAATGGTCTTCAATTTTATACATTTCAGGTACAACTTCAGCTACGACTCTATAAGGACCTACCCAATTTGGTCTTAAAGTGCCAATATCGAATTCCTGAGTGGACATGAACACCTTCTTCAGGACCAAGTCCTTTACTTGAAATGAGCGAGTCTTCACCTTTTTAATGCTTCTTTAGAGACGACTAGGTGCAACATCAAAGGTTCTCCTTCGGATGGTTTTGACCGGAGTGGAGCTTTTCCCAAGTATTGTTTCAAAGCTTGAAAAGCGTATTCACATTTTGTGGTCTATTCAAATCTCTTCTTTTCTTTTAATGCCTTGAAGAAAGGTAAGCACTTATTAGTAGACTTTGAGATAAAACAGCTCAAAACAACAACTCGACCGGTCAGACTATGCACTTTTTTCAGAGTTCAGGGAGGATTCATTTCAAGCAGTACCTTGATCTTCTCAGGGTTCACCTCAATACCTCTTTGGTTCACTATAAACCCTAAGAACTTCCCTGAGGTAACACCAAAGGTGCACTTGAGCTGGTTTAGCTTCATTTTGTATTTTCTCAGTACGTCAAATGTCTCTTCCAAATGTTTAATATGTCATCATTCACCAGACTTTTGACCAGCATGTCGTCTACATGTACTTCAATTGTATTACCAGTTGTTTAGCAAACAACTTATTCATTAACCTTTGATATGTTGCTCCGGCGTTTTTCAAACCAAAGAGCATTTTATAGCAATATAATCCTTTATCCATGATAAAGTAGGTATGTGTTCCTCATCTGGTGGGTACATGGAGATTTGGTTGTACCTGGAGTATGCATTCATGAAGCTCAGCACTTCATGTTCAACTGTGGCATTGACTAGATGGTCTATACAAAGAAGGGAAAAGTTATCCTTTGGGCAGGCCTGGTTGACATTGGAAAAATCAATGCACACCCTTGTCCTCATATTAGACTTGGGCACCACAATAGGGTTAGAAACCTATTTTGGGTAACGGGACTCTCTTATGACTCTATTTTTCAACATCTTGGACACTTTTTCTTCCAATACCACATACTTTTGAGAGCTCATGGGCCATCACTTCTTGCCAATGCCCTGGATGCTTTACATCTAATTGCATCTTATGGCACGAGATATTTGGATGAATACCTACCATATCCCCATGCTTGGAATACATCCAAATTTTTGGATAAGAAACTCTTTAGCTGGCCTTGAAATTCTTAGAGAACCCATTTCCCACTTGCAGTTCTTTTAGTGGGTCAAAGGAGTCCGCAAGAAAACATTCCAACCTTTTTGTGGAGGAGGCCTGAGGTTTTTTTTCTACAACTCACGGTTCTAAATCATTAGTGTCCTCAAGCTCTCTCATGCACTCGTCTCTATCATCCGATCTCATATCCATCCTTTCAAGATCTGGAGAATTCTTCTATTTCAATGTCAATTACGTGGACTTCCCATCCACAAACTTTCTCATGGCATTAGTGTAGCAGGCCTTAGATTTAGATTGGTTTCTCTTCACAGTGGCTACTCCATGGTCAATGGAGAACTTCATGCACAAGAATTTGGTATACGTTATGGCACCCAAGTCGATGAGGGTCGGTCTTCATAGAACGCCATGGTACGAAGAGATTTTGTGCACAATTAGATACTCTATAGGAGTTCTGGTGATGGTTGGTGCCTCGTCCATCTCCGTCATTAAGATAATAGTTCTCATAGGAATAATAGAGTCTCAGTAAAGCCACAGATGGGATCTATAGTCGGGGTCAAAGAAGTTTTAATTTCCATCTTGTCTTAGGTCATTCTATAGATGATATTGATAGAACTTCCGTCGTCCACCAGCATTCTTCCTAAGTAATTTCTGGCCACTATAGCCCATACTACAAGCACATCATTATGGGAGAAGTACAATCCGGCCATATCACTGGAGGAGAAGATAATAGGATCATTCCTCCTCGTACCTAATGGATGGATGTGCATGTGTTAGTTCACATTCACTCGTTCATTGGCTTCTCGAACATATCTCCTTTTTGAATTATTTGAGTTTCTACCAGGATGGGCCCTCCTATAATTGTGTCAATATCGCAAATAGGGGGCTGGACCGGTTGCTTTAGTTGATTCATGTTTGGTCTTTCCACCCTAATAGCAATTTTCCTTTCTTGACCCCTTCTTTGCTACCTTCGGATGATCTCCCTTCCTTGCCTTTCATTCCTTGTGCTCCAAAGTTTTCCACGATGTAGTTCATTGGACCGATGGAGAAAGTAATTCCTGCTTCTGTTCCCTCGTGCATGGGAGTTGTTCCTCCTTTGTGTCCTCTGATCGACCAAGTAGTCCTTCGTCCTACGCCCATAGAACTGGTGATAAGTGCAATAAGGTCCGATAAATGGCTTTTTAGTCTTGCTAGAGCCTTCTTCTCCAGTAGGTATCACATGGTTAGGAGCATTTACCCCAGCATGCAAGTTTGGGATAGCCTCTGTAATCTCGGTAGCATAGCTGGATCCCGTCTGAGGGAATGGGCACGCATGGCCTCTCTGACGATGCCCAGGCTGGTTTTGTGCTCTCATTTATGATGGCTTGGCATTCGTTTATCTCTTATGGTGGTAGCACTGTTGGGCGTGACTATCTCTAGCCCTCGTCATTTCTTCAGATATTATTTCATCCTTTATCAGGTATACTAAAGCATTGTAATCTCAGGGCTTGATACTCTCGACGTCTATCTAGAACATGCTACTCTTATCTAATCCTCATTTGAGTGCGGAGAGCATTTCTGCCTCCGTGATGTTTTTGCAGTTGTGCATTTTCTCGATAAATCGGGCCAAATAGCTCTTCAATGACTAGTTCTTTTCCTGTCTCATGTCTTACAGACGCTAGAGAAGAAGTTGACCGGGCCTCAAAGAGACGAACCCATTCCTAAATACTGTTTTCAAGTGTTTCTAGCTGTGAATACTCCCTGGTGGGAGTTTTTTGTACCACTTAAGTGTACTTCCTTCTAATTTCAAAGGGAAGGCTTTACATTTGAGCACTAAGGTTGCTTCTGCTATCTCCATACTGGCATTATAATTTAGAAGATGATTATCAGGGTCCCTCGACTGGTATATTTGCTTATTTCTGGCATCTCAAAATCATGAGGAACTTGGCATTGACGTATTCATTTGGAAAAGGGATCACCTCTTCATCATCATCTATCTCGTAGGACTGAAGCTGATGAGGAGAGACCATTACTGGAGACTTATCTCGTTAGGTCTTCCGTACTTCTCCAACTGGCTCTCACACTGGCATTCCAGTAGGTGACATTTTTGCATAAACATGTTGATACTGATGTGGTGGAGAGATGTGCTACGCCTCTGTGGGCGCAATGCCTTCTTCTTTTCTCTTATTTCTAGGAGGCATGCTTCATAATTTGTTGAATACACTAGAGGCCTGAGAAAGTTCAGGTTCTTGGGAGTATCTAGGAGAGAGATTTGGGTTCACTTGGTTTTCTTCCATATTGTACCTCAAGCATTGGAATGAATCCACATCTTCATTTCTCTGAAGAGGGATCTCTGGTTGGGTTAATGAGGCGTATGGATGATGACCGTGCTCTTCCTCATTCATATACTGGTTCTCGTAGACCCCGGGTTGATATGGAGGATATACAGGTGAGGCGAGAGGCATAAATCCTTATTGTAGGTAGACATTAAGAGTAGCAGTCTGAGCTACTTGTTGTCGTTGCATTTCCAGCATTTTGGCCGCCATGAGCTCTAAGTTGCGAGCCAGGCATGCCCTTGAACGCCTTTACCGTCTCTAGGATAGCACATTTCAAGAGCTTCTTCAGCTTCTTCATCCAATCGTTCATTAGTTCATCTAGGATGAGTATCTCGGTCATCATCACTCATTGTGTAAATTTTTCGTTGTACCAAATAATTTTGTTAGAGTTTGCTCTTTCTCTTTTATGCAAAGTAGATCTTTCCCACCGGTTTGTCTTGGGCTAAACCTTCATTTTATGCAAAGGAAATTCTCACAAATATCTAGCTTCTAGATGGGTTATCCTTTTTTGCAAATGAAGCTTTCACAATACTGAGACTTAAACTAGTTTCTTCTTTTTTTCAAAGGAAAAGGTTACAACAAAGTAACTTGAACTAAATCCTTCATTTTTTCAAAGGAAAATGTTACAACAAAGTAACTCGAACTAAATCCTCCACTTTTTTCGAAGGAAAATGTTACAACAAATTAACTTGAACTAAATCAATCCTTTTTTCAAAGGAAAGGGTTACAACAAAATAACTCAAACTAAATCCTCCTCTTTTTCAAAGGAAAAGAATACAACAAAGTAACTTGAACTAAATCTTTCCTTTTTTCAAAGAAAAAGGTTACAACAAAACAACTTTTGGGGGGGTTCAATTATTAGGGCATCTTTTTTTCAAGAAATTCAAGCAATTTCTCAAACACCTAAGTCATCAAATCATCTGATAAGGAGCTTTCTATGTAACACCAATGGCTTTTCCTACTTAACTCTGGAACCAAATCTCCATTAATTTGTGACTGGCTAGGCTTTTCCACGTGTTTCTTTGTGGTTTTCAATGTACGTATTTTCCACATACAACGCCAAAATGTTGACCCTAAATCCTGGTTGGATTCAAGGTCAACAATGAGTTGGAAGTCCTTGCTTCAAACGTCCTTATCCTACTCATTTTACACGATTTTGTCAGCTAGCATAGGTAGACATAGTGGCTACTATATGCACTCCGATGCCCAAGTTAGAATTCATGCTTCGTTCAGACTGGTTTAACATAAAGACAATATCTGGAGTATGTTAACTAAAATGAAAAATATATATATATTGAGTTCTCAGATTGAACAAGAAAAACTACATTCTTCATGCAACCTTTCTTCTTATATATAGATGGAGTTTAGGTGGTCTAAAGGATTTTAGCTCCTACATGTGTGTGATTGACTTGTGTCTTTCAAGTAATTAATGTCGTCATCCCTTTATGCGTCTGATTTTGTGTTTGCAAGTAATCTTTTCTTCTTATTTACACTCTTTGTCTCTGACAAGTTAATCAGGACATCATTACATTTGTCCCATCAATCAGTCACGTTTAGTCCAGACTTCTCTTATCGCTTCAAACTGTTTACAAGGCAATCCGGGCGAACTTAGGGCATCTCCCAAGTGTCACTATTTGGCCAGTCCTTGTTGGAGTTGGGTTGGTAACTAAGGTTACACTTCATGCATGATTTGGATACGTTACTAATAGGCATAATAGGTATAATACTACAATAGGCAGAAATGTTACTAAGGTTGTGTTTGACAATTTAATTTGGGGATCACTTCTTTTCAGGCCTAAGAAGCAAACAAAGGATAAAGAATGAGTGAAATATGTCTACTTGACTTTCATGCAATAGGATACTTGTAAATTATGTGAATTATGGTTATATGTTGACTTGATCTATGAAATGATAAGTATTGAGTAAACCCAAGAACATCAGTGAATAGATACATACAAATGGATATATGTTTGCATATGAAATATTTGTGCTAAATTGTTGTTCACCTACATGCAAATGGATTTTCTATGGATCATTAAAGTATATTGGTACGTTGGACTTTATTTAGTATTTTATCTTGAGTTGTAAATGAAATATGCATATATGTTCTTCATACAAGATGGTTTGTTTGTGTCTATTGGAAGCCTTTGATTTTAGATGAATATGCTCATTTGTTCTTCTTCCAATACATGGGTAAAAAGTATAATTGTACCCAAATTGATTGAGATATAACATAAGAACACTTATTGAGACATTTTACCCAAGCAAACAAGGAGACTTGGACTTATATGCGATTTATCTTGACACTTATGAGGATTTGAGGACAACGTCTTATCCCAATATGGACTTGAGATCAAGAATTCTTGTATAATGAATAATTGAGGACTTGGTGTTAACTTAAGGACCAAAATCCTTATGTGAGCTTTGTTGTTCTCTACGACATATTAAAGATCTATGTACCATATATCAAGATTGATGTTGTTTATGAATGTTAAAACAAACTTAACATATGTGATAATCTAATATTTTCTTAAAGTCGTTTGTATACCCGAGTTTCATAGGGACCCGTGATTTGTAAATTGAAGATGAGAAGTTTAAGAATTGGCCAAGGCAAAGGGGTTAGTATATCCAAGGGACCGTAAGTTGTTCAAAAGAATTTGATAGTCGATCAAGGCTAAAGAGAGTCAAAAGAAGTTTTAGGGCCATAAGGTGTCCTTGTACCACATGGTCCTAGATTGATCCACTATTCGACTATGTGCTTGTAGCACAATATCTTCAATTTATGCATGGTGTACAAATGCTTGAAGAAAGGACCCTAAAACAAGATAAATGACATTATTATGTGTCACTTCACACTAGCACCATATTTTGCTCACTGAATTTGCTAACTGAATATCATTATTCATTGATATTTCATGTCAAAGTGTAGATGGATCGAGAAAGTTTTGACATTGTTGGCCAAAAGTATATACTATCGGGGGATGGAGAAGAGTATCTATAAGTCACAGAGGTAGATCTTTGGTTATACTACCAGAGACGACCCGGTCTATACAAGCATGAAAGCACCATTTTTCTTTGGGACATGTACAATGCAATGACATTGAACTAATTGGGAACCGACTCTAAGATCCTAAAGAAGATGTACTTTAACTAGCTATAACATGTTATGTTTAAGTTTCTTTTGGTGATGTAATGAACAAGTAACAAACTCTATCTTTTGTTTGGTAATAGATGATATGTATGAAATATATGTTGAGATGTTATGTCATATGAACTTTTGTTGATCCTTAAGGACATCTCAATTACTTATGTTAAATGAAATCATACCGGAGTATCTTATTTATATTTAAGACGTAATCTTTCCAACTTATCTTGTTGACTTATTCAATGGATTCAACCTTGAATCAAACTATAAGGTTAAACACTAAGACATCTTCTTCTAATTCAAATTCCGCACTGATTCATGAGACGTACCCATTAAAGATTATATTATAATCTAACTTGTTTAAAGGCCAAATAATGGGACATAAATGACTGCTAAATGACTTTTCCTCATACAACTTTTCCTAAATGACTGCTAGGGAAAGGGATTAAAAAGTCAAACTTCTACTTAAATTGAATTTGGAAAAAATGTAAACTGTTCGATGGGTATCATACCCTAGACATAGAGTATTATACTAAATAGGTCAAGGAGCCTATCCACCCAACATGGTATCATACACATTACATAAGGAAAAAAGAATTTCGGCCAGATTTTCGAGAACGCCACAAGTCATGTTATCATAGCTTTGGCTTAATGGTTATGCATACTCAACCATAGACACTCCTCCACCGAAGATAGCTCCATTTCGTGTACGCAAATGTCTTGTTTAATTTTTATTTAGTTGATACATACATGAGCTATTTGTATATATTTGTTGGCATGTATATTAGTGTAGCAATGGAAGTTCAACATAGGATTTAAAGACTACAAAGATAA
Source organism: Forsythia suspensa (assembly GCA_023638005.1). Taxonomy (NCBI): domain Eukaryota; kingdom Viridiplantae; phylum Streptophyta; class Magnoliopsida; order Lamiales; family Oleaceae; genus Forsythia; species Forsythia suspensa. Next base: position 59,382,160 of record CM042673.1, on the reverse strand, counting down.
AACATGCTATGTAGTAATAAATATGACTAAATAGAGCTTCTCATTCATTCACAAGCATGGCATAAGAAGCATAATGTGAAAGGACATAAAAGCGATGTTTGAATATTGTGTCTCTTAGTTACAACCCAGCTAAATAAAACAATGTTTGAGATATTATTTTAAATAAGACAGAAAATGAGCTAAGGATACAAATCAAAAGGGGAGGGAGATTAAGGACTAATCTTCTTCTTCTAAGCCCAACTTTAGCACCTCAAGTCTATTAAAATAAGAAGCCAAAGTCATACACCTTTTCACCAATCGGAATACCAAAGTGCTTAGACAACAACATTTCAACCACAATTAAAGAAATCCCATTCTTCTGAGTTTGAAAGTGGTCTAAAAAACTGACCACCAAATCTGAAGCCACAAAATGGGTGTAGAAATGCCTCACTAATTTCTCACAAAATATCCCATCCATCCTTAAATAGTCCATCTAGCCAAAGGCACTAAGCTGACCTAAGTATTTAATAAGTAAGAAATTAAACTTTTTCAAATTTTAGATGGCTCCAACAAATCAAACAGTTGATTGATTAACTCAATTAATGGAATAACAAGCTCGTTAGATAAAGAAACTCATGAACCAGTCTTTCCAGTAGCCAAAACACAGCCTTCCCCAGTAGCCAAAACACAGCCTTCCCCAGTAGCCAACACACAACCAAGAGAAAGAGAAATAGATAATCGCAATGATTATTTTCAAAGTTTAAACCCCCTACATTTATTAGACGCAAAAGATCTCATTGATGTAGAAAATTGCTTAAGGACATGTGGCAGATGGAGAAAAAAGTGAACTGTGCATCTTTTATGTTACGAGTAAGTGTTGGACATTGGTAGGATACAATGATTAGTATGGGAGAAACAAGGAATATGACATAGATAAAATTCAGCAAAGTATTTAGGAATAAGTAATTCTCTACTTCTGTCAAGATAAAAAATGAATGAATTTATCCAATTACGTCAAGGAACAATAACGGTGTCAGAATATATTAGGAAATTTGAATAGTTGTAACAATTTACCAGTCACATGGTTGGTACAAATGGACTAAAGATTGATCGTTTCTTGGAAGGGTTAAGACCAGAACTGAATAGAGATGTATTGATGTCATGAATCCAAAACATGAATTTTCCAAAAATCATAGATAAATCTTTATTAGTCGAGAAAGTCGAACTTAAAATTGTTCAGGCCCGTAAATCTAGGAGAGAGAGTCAAAAAGGATATCCATCCAATAAGAATTGGAAACAAGATGAGAAAAAAATGGGCGGGCGGCGGAAAAAAGTTCTGAGCAATATGAACCCCACTCCAAGAAAGAGAAACCATATAACAATATAGAAAATAAAAATGCCCATCTATGTACCAAGTGTGAGAAGCGTCATCTCGGTGAATGTTGGACAAGACAAAAGATTTGATATTTCTGTACTAAACCAAGACACATGATTAAAGATTGTCCAACCAAGCTTGAGGGGGTGTAGGGGACATCAAGAGTATTTGCAATGGTTAAATTAGGAACTAAAGAAAACACTTAAGCATTTGAAGGCATAACCTAAATAGGCTCAAAAGTGCGTATGAGCATCCCTAGAACTACGCGTCCCTTTACTCAATACCCTCGGTAGGAATACTAGAATAAGATTTTAGTTTGTTATCTCGTGACTCAATAAACCTTCTAAGTCCATGTCAACTAAACTATTATGTTAGCATACGACAAATACATATTGAAATCAATACGTCGTTAACCCCATTATCAGCAACGAGTGAAATATGTTATATATTTTCTCTACAAATGTGATTTGAGTAAAAATATGTTTCATTAGCCTTCAACGATGTGCTAATTTATGAAAATGCAAAAATCATTTTGGATACACACAAGTCATGTTTTAAGTGAAATATGTATAAATAACTTATGTTATACGTATTATAATTATATGAGTAAATGAGTTTCTTGGTTTTACATATATGTCAATATGGTGACAAAGTGACAAACTTTTACACTCATAAGTTGACTTGAATATTATGTAAGTTAAATTCAAGTGAAGCTATGTCCCACGTTACAAAATTGAGTACTCTTAACAAAAGTGTACACTATTATTTAGCACTTGTGTATCACGTTCATGTACTTGTGTAGACAATTTAGTACTGATATAGTACATTATATTAAATTCACGAGAATTTTGTGTATGTGTGATGTCCACTTGCAAGTATATATCCATCTTAATAAATCAATAGGAAATACAATTCCAAGCATAATCGAAACAAGTGTGGACATATTAAGTTCCTTAAGTAAATTTGTACGCCAACCAAGAGCTTAAGTATTATAATCTAGGGCCTAAGTGGAGTTAACCTAGAGATTTTGTGGCGAGATCTAGGGCTTTTGTGGCGTTAACCTAGAGCCTTTATAACGAAATCTAGGGTTTTTGTGGCATTAACCTAAAGCTTATGTGGTGAAATATAGGGCATGTGGTGTAACCAATAGCCTATGTGGCGTAATATAGGGCATTTGTGGCTTTAAGTTAGAACCTTTGTAGCGTAATCTAGGGACTTTGTCGTGCTAACTTAGAAAAAATGTGGCAAAATCTAGGGCTTGTGTGACGTTAACTTAGAGCCTATGTGACATAATCTAGAGCCTATGTAGCGTTAACCTAGAGCCTTTGTGGCGTAATCTAGAGCCTTTGTGGCATTAACCTAGAGCCTATGTGGCAAAATATAGTGCCTTTGTCTAGGACGTGTGTGGCGTTAACTTAGAGCCTTTGTGGCGTAATCTAAGGCCTTTGTGGCATTAACCTAAAGAAAATGTGGTAAAATCTATGGCCTGTGTGGCGCTAACCTGGAGTCTATGTGGCAAAATATAGGGCATTTGTGGCGTAGCCTATAGCCTATGTAACGTAATCTAGGGCCTATATAGCGTTAACCTAGAGCCTATATAGCGTAATGAAGATAAAAGATTCGGTGTACAAATGCTACTTTAAGAATGGGCATAAACCAACATGACTATGCCTTCATGCAAGATGTCTATGTTTTGAAGTTCATATGATTATTTGCATTTCTTACATGGGATTAATTCTGTAATATGAAGTTGAATAATACTTATTTACCTTATATGCAACTTTTAATTGATGTGTAAAGAAAGTACACGATCCCGTGAGCAACTATATAGCATGATTTTTATGAAATATGTTGCCTCAATCTTTACTTGTGACTTGATTCGTGATAATGAGTTTAGTTCTAAATGTGTATTTAAGACTACGTGTCCATGCATGTTAATGACTATGGAATAAGTAAGTCTTGTTAGTTAAAACATTGTAGAAAAGTGAAGCCACATAAAAAGAAACGTAGAAATGAGAAGACGAGATGAAAGAAAAATATTGAACTCTTATAGGTAATTTCGAGGACGAAATTTTCTTAAGGGGGTAAATTGTAAAGCCCCGAAAAATTCGTATTCATTTTTAATTAATTTTTAAAAGGGAAAATAATTTTAAAGATAGAAATCGATTAGTTGGCCTAAGGAAATTAAGGAGTGAATAATTAATTTTAGGCCAAAGACTTTAATTGATAAGAGATAAATTTATTAGGAACTAAATTGAACTCAATTAGAAATTATAAAGTTCATTAGGACCGAATTCCAAAACGGCTGAAAGATGAAGCTAGGGAACTAAAACAAAAATTTGAAAATTGGGCAATATAATAACAATTGGTAGGCCACGTGGCACACATGCAAGATGTTTATAAGAGATTTTTAGTGGAAGAAAATAATTTAATATTATGAGATGTATCATTGGTGGCAAAGTGTAATACAAAATGAAGAAACTTGGAAAACAAGTATATGTGTGTATCTATACATTGTATGATCTATATAGGGCTACATTTGGAACACTTACACACACCCCACCCCAATTCTCACGCGTCCACCATCTCTCCCTGTCCAATCTAGGGATGGCAATGGGCGGTCCCGCCCGGACCCGCCCCATCCCAAAATTTTAGTCCGCTGCCCCCGCCCATGGCCACGACCGACTGGGCGACCGGGGCGGGCGGCGCGGGCAAGGCAAGGCGCCCTTCGACCGCCCAACCGCCCACGAAAAAAAAATCTTTTTTTTTAAAAACTAAAAAATAATTAAAAAAGAAATAATTTTTTTTTATGTTTGTACCAAACAAAACAAAAAAATTGTAAGATTGAGGTTATGGTGTAGTAGTTAAGATTGGTAGTTTAAAGTTTCAACCCGGATTCGATTCTTCTTTAGTCTATTTGTAGTGAAAAAATTATAATTTCTATTATATTTTATGTTTTTAAAAAAAAAAAATTTAGTAGGGGCGGGTCGGGCGGGCGACGGGCTCAGGGGTGCTCTGACCCCTGACCCCGGAGGCAAAATCACCCAAACCCGCCCCTATTATCCGGCGGGCGGGAGGGCGGGCGTGGTCGTGGATTTTTTTGCCATCCCTAGTCCAATCTTCTTCCTTTAATATAAATATATAACTATAGATGTGGAAAGTCTAAGAGGGGGAAGAAAAGGAAATGATGGAAGATCAAAGAAGAAAAAGGTAAAGAGATAATAGAAAAATCCAAAAATGTAGGTATGAATTTGAGAATTTCTCAATAATAGAAGTCCCCCATTTCCATGACTTTAACACTACAAGAACTTAGAAACAAAAATTTGTCCTTTTATTATTTGAGAATCCATAAATAGTGTACAGGGATTTGGAAAAAAAATTAGTTGCAGTAGGTACTGTTCCACAAACTCTCTGCACCTGGTATGTATTATACCCATCGCAGTGGGTATAATACTACAATAAGCCAAATGTTACTGAGGTTGTGTTTGACAAAATTTAATTTGGGGATCACTTCTTTTCAGGCCTAGGATGCAAGCAAAGGAGAAAGAGTGAGTGAAATTTATCTACTTGACCATCATGCAATATGATATCTTTAGCATATGTGAAGTGTAGTTATATGTTGACTTGATCTACTATGAAATGATAAGTTTTGAGTAAATCCAAGATCATATGTGAGTAGAAGATGTTTATATTGTCTTGCATACAAATAGATTTATGTTTGCATATGAAATATTTATGCTAAATTGTTGTTCACCTTACATGTAAATGAATTTTCTATGAATGATTAAAGTAAATTAGTATGTTGGACTTGAATTAGTATTTCATCTTGAGTTGTAAATGAAATATGCCTATATGTTCTTCATACAATATGGTTTTTTTTTTTTTTTTTTTTTTTTTTTTTTGGGTCTATTGGAAGCCTTTGATTTTAGTGTAATATGCTCATTTGTTCTTCTTCCAATACATGGGTAAAAAGTATAATTGTACACAAGTTGATTGAGATATTACATAACAACACTTATTGAGACATTTTACCCAAACAATGAGACTTGGACTTATATGCGATTTACTTTGACACTCATAGGGATTTGAGGAGAATGACTTATCTCAATATGAACTTGAGATCAAGAACTCTTGTATAATGAATAATTGAGGACATGATGTTACCTTAAGGACCGAAATCCTTATGTGATGTTTGTTGCTCTCTATGACATGTTAAAGATCTATGTACCATATATCAAGATTGATATTGTTTATGCTTGTTAAAAACAAACTTGACATATGTGATAATATAATGTTATCGTTAAGCCGTTTGTACATCCGGGTTTTATGGAGAACCGTGATTTGTAAATTGAATATGAGAAGTTTAAGAATTGGCCAACGCAAAGGTGTTAGCATACCCAAGGGACCGTAAATTATTCAAAAGAAATTGATGGTCGATCAATGCTAAAGAGAGCCAAAAGAAGTTTTAGGAGTTCGGACCATATGGTGTCCTTGTACCACTGGGTACTAGATTGATCCATCATTTGGTTTTTCAATTTATGCATGAGATACAAATACTTAAGAAAATGGCCATAAGACAAGATAAATGACATTATTATGTGTCACTTTACACTAACATCATATTTTGCTCACTAAATGTCATTATTCATTGACGTTTAATGTCAAAGTGTAGATGGATCGAGAGTGTTTTGACATTGTTGGCCAAAAGTGGATGCTATCGGGGGATGGAGAAGAGTATCTATGGGTCACAGAGGTGGATCTTTGGTCATACTAGACGACCCAATCTATACAAGCACGAAAGCACCATTTTTCTTTGGGACGATGCAATGACATTGAACTAATTGGAAACCAACTCTAAGATCCTAAAGAAATAAAGCTTAACTAGCTATAACATGTTATGTTTAAGTTTTTATGTAATGAACAAGTAACAAACTCAATCTTTTGTTTGGTAATAGATGATATGTATGAAATAGATATCATGATGCTATGTCATATGAACTTTTGTGGATCCTTAAGGACATCTCAATCACTTGTGTTAAATGAAATTATCCTAGAGTATCTTATTTATATTTAAAAGTAATGATTTGTCATGTTCACAATTAAAAAAAAGTTTAATTGTAATTTTTTACAACTTATCTTGTTGACTTATTCAATGGACCCAACCTTGAATCATACATGTAGTTAAACACTAAGACATCTTCTTCTAATTCAAATTCCGCACTGATTCATGAGACCATTAAAACTTCCATTATAATCTAACTCGTTTAAAGGCCAAATAATGGGATACTAGAGAAAATGATTAAATTGGAAAAGATGTAAAATGTCCGATGGATATCATACCCCAAACATAAAGTATTATACGAAAAAAGTCAGGGAGCTTATCCACCCAGCATGATATCATACCCATAGCGCTGGGTATAATACTCATTTACATCAGAATAAAAAAATTCGGACAAATTTTTGGGAGCGCCAAATTCAAAACGGATATTCATCTCTCATTAGAGAGTCATGAATCTGTGTTTTCGATCTTCATGATCAATACTCTCAAAACACCAATATATTGATATATTATATTCTTACTGATTAATACCTCAAAGTTTCCAAATTTATGAACAAGTATCCATTACTCTCTCAAGATTAAGACTATGTCGTTATCTAGTTGATGTAATGAGGTTTAATTCAATTCAACAGTAGTGATCCAAAACTAAATATTACGCACATCTACATTCAATGCCTTCTAAAATCATGAATCTTCCGCACATAAATCAATCTATGTATATAACTCATAACTATTGCATAACCAATGAATCTTATTATATTTACTTGGAATAAATTACATTTATTTATTCAACATATAGGACGACAATACACAAACATCATGCTTTTCTAACTGTGGCATGCAACCCTCATCATTATTATGAATAACACTTCTAGTCATTACAGTTGTTGTATAAAACTATAAATCAATAATCATCTCGGGTGGAAGTACAATCTAAAAACAGTACAACCTTGGTAATTAAACTAGTCTGAATTCTTCACTGCCCCGATGCTATACCCTTTAAATCAATAAATCTAGGTGAAAGTACAATCTAAAAACAGTACAACCTTGGTAATTAAACTGGCATTTTCACTTATACCCTTTTATAAACTAGGAATCCATGGAAATGGCATTTCTTATGACCATGGAAGCAATTTTTATGAAGGCACGACACGTGAAGCATATCAGCCAGTCTTGGCCTTTTACAGAAACAATCTGTGTTATCCCAGAAATTTGGATGCCAATGTGCTGCATCCGGCATGGCATACATGTCCTGCCCTTCAGAAATGAACACGACTCTCCGTCACCTGACTCATGTCCAAAACACACTAATGTTCAACTAAACTTCACCAATGTGTCTTCTCTCGTATCATCTCTTAGTTATAATCTATATTCTTTCATAAATCGCATTACTGTTACTATTTACAGAACACACAGAGTACCTATACACGAGTTTGTATATCAATTATAGTTAACTTCAAAACTACTTCAGTGTGCATTCACAACATTAATGGCAATTCTCTTTCAAATGCAATTAGAATCCTCAAGCAATAATCTCCGAAAACAAGTCAGATTTGTGTACTTTTTTATTATATCATCTTAACAATGGAGGTACTAGTAATACACAGAGACCAGATATATCCTAGGGGCGTGGCAGACAAAGTAAAAAAATATGTAGCATAAGAGCAATAAATACCAACATGCTGTGTTCAGTAGTGTGGTTCACAACTCACAAGTCATTTTACTCAAAATTGAAAATATTTTTCATGAAGTGCTCCCCAAGGCCATAATTCTCTGCTGCCAGACATAGGATAATTCTAAACGGTGGCATAAGCGTACAATCAACCACACATATTACTACGAAACAAGCTATCAACAGATATTAACCAATTGTAACCTAACACTTTAACCATATGCTTTCTTCATACTAATTACTTGAGTTCAACATGCAATATTTTCTGCATATTTTCTGCACGGTTCATGTCAAGAATGGAAACAACAAAACATAATTTCAATAACGAGACCTCTACATTCAAACTGGACATAATTCAATGCCTTGCAAACTTAATTCATCTCTATATGCATAGCTAAGAGAAAATATCAGGCAATTCACCACACAATATGTATGCACAACTGTTAGAACAGCAATGTTTGGTTTAATCGGAATGCTGAGGAAGCAAAGTTAGCTTCTGAACATTTGGTCAAACACCTGGTGTGCTGCAAGTAAGAAATGTGTTCTGCTTTATAATCCACAAGTGCGACTCAATGAGTAAAAGTGCAATTTTATTAAGACTGAAGTAGTGTAACTATGATCTGGGGCAGATCTAGAGTTGAAGTTCAGCTAGGACGGACGTTGACTGGTCAACGGTCAAACCAGTCAACGACCGATGCTTGTGAAAAAATAATGTGAAAATATTTTAAAAAATACGTAACTTATCAAGCAACAAAAAATCATATATTAGTGAAATATAATTTGATACAAGCCGTAATAATACTAATAGGCGTTTAGTACAACTCTAATTTCAATTTTGTGAAACTAGATAACTGCATTCTCCGAAGTCGCATAGTCTGAAACCGTTTCAAGATCGCCTCATTTTCTATTTCTTTGAATATCCCCCACTCTGTGTAAACAACCAAGTTATTGTTCAACTAAACATCACTCATTTTGTTGCACAAATCATTCTTAATAAGATTCATAACAGAGAATGCTCTTTCAACACTCGCAGTTGCCACAAGTAGAGTCAAAACCAATGTGATGAACCTATAAACCAATAGAAAATAACAATGATATCTTGTTTGAACAAGTCTCCCAGTGATACAAGATATGCTATCGAGATCGAGATATGCCGCATCACTTCGACAAGCATAAAGAACTTATCCAATTGAGGTCTCGAGTAACATAATGTCCTCGATAGTTAAGTCCATAGGATAGAACCGAGCTAAATGTACTAATTTAGCCGTATCAAAATATGCAATGAGTTCTTTAGATTGAGGCATGGAATACAAGTAAGGAGCTCGGTGCTAATCTCTCGAAAAACGATCATTCAACTCCCCGCAAAATTGAATCTATGACATGGCAATACAAGTCAACATAAAACGATGATGATAAATCACTTGATGAGTTCCGCGTCTGGGTCGACCTTTCGTCACTTACAATATCTTCCAAGTTAGGGCCCTACAATCTTTCTACCAACACAAAACTCGATTATCCCGCTTTCAACAAATTATCCCATCCATTGTCCTTCATATTTTGCAATGAACCCCTCAGATAAACTTAATAATCTCATAACATTTTCAATGTTCCGATCTTTCTTCCGTAAGTGCTCGAGAAAATCATCTCATCATCGCAAGAATTTCGAACATAAAATGTAGACAAAACATCTATCTAATGGATCTGGGTTGGACTGTGCTACAAAACTTGGGCCAACTTGGACCGCAAAAACATTTTACACACCATTTTTTTTTTTATAAAATTTGAAGACGGTGGACACGCTGTCTCGCCGTATGCGACCCGTCCCGCCTCGACTATGATATTGGAACTTTCACCAAATATCATCTTCAAAATCTTGAGTTAGTGCAATTCCAAAATTAGGGCTCTAGAATTTGTTAGAGCCGGTGTGAATGCAAAACAATCATTCCACGATTCACAGAACTAGATTCCATAGCAGAGACACATGGACATCTATTATTGTAGCTTAATTATTTTGAGTTCTTCTGTAAATTGATTCTTTGTAACTGATTTATTCAATATATAAAACAGGGGAAGGCTCAGCTGAAGCTTTTGAGCTAAGAAAATTTTCACACACCAAATTGATCAAAGTTTAAATTGGGATCAGAGCCACCAATGGCCACCTTCAAATCAACAACTCAACCACCACTAACTGCAGCTCCTCGGCCTCTCAATCCCAACCTAATCCTACTTCGCCTTTTAGAACAAGTCACACAGGTCCCTTCAGTGAAGCTGGATAGGGGCAACTATCTCCATTGGCAAATATAGTGTTGCCCATTACAAGGGGGCACAACCTAGAGGACTTCATCCTGGTAACAAAGCTGTCCTCCAGAATTCAGCCATGTCCAAACCAATCTACAAAAAGCAAGTAGCAATATGGTGCCTAATCTAGAGTTTGGTGCTTGGATGTCAACAGACAAACTCTTGATGGGTTGGCTTTGTGCTCTCTATGGCTTTGTGCTCTCTATGGCTTTATGCTCTCTATGACTGCACAGATTGCAATGAGGGTCATGGGAGCAAGTCCTCGAAGGCTCTTTGGGATGCCTTGAAAGAAAGTTTTGGGATCCAAAACAAGTCCAGAATAGTTTTCTTAACTGGTGAGCTGCAGAAATTGAGGAAGTGAAGCATGTCTATACATCAATACTTGAACTAAGTCAAGTCCATTGCTGACAATCGGTGGTTAGCAAATAAAGGAGATATCACATGACGATCTAGTCACTCAAGTAGTGGCTGGACTTGATGATGACTACAACCCCATTGTTGTGCAGCTGAATAGCAGAGACTGTCTCATGGGGGGAGTTGCAGGCCAACTCATGACATATGAGAGTAGGCTTGATCATCTCAACTCCATCAGGCAAGGGGTGGCTGGAACGAACATAAGCCAAAGTTCAGACAACTTCACCAACAAAGGCTCCTCAAACAACAACAAAACCTTTAAGTCAAACCAAAATCAAAATTATGGAAATGGTTCCTCTCAAGGAGGCAACAGAGGTGGAAACTTCAGAGGCAGAGGAAGAGGAACTCTAGCTCCAAGCCAACTTGCCAAGTGTGTGGATAGTATGGCCACTCAGCTGCCATATGTAATCTTCAGTATATTGATAACTACATGGGACATCAACCTGGGCAGAAAACCAACAACACTCAAACATGTCAATTGAACTTTTATTTTTTTTATTAATTATTTCTTGATATGGTCGCCACACCAAGTTCCTTAGCTTATCCAAGTTGATTTGCTGACAGTGGGGCCATCAACCATGTCATAGCAGATTTGGGAAAACTGAACAAAGACACAGAGTACACTGGTAATGACAAGTTGATGGTCGGAATGGTGATAACTTGACCTGCTATAAATGATAAATATCTTGTGTTGAATGGTGTGTTACATGTGCCCACCATTGCTAGAAATTTACTGAGTGTATCTCAACTTACTTCTGGTAATAAAGTGTTTCTTGAATTTCACTCTAATCATTGTTTTGTCAAGGACAAGAAAACAAGAAAAGGGATATTGCAAGTAATGCTTAAAGAAAGGTTGTATGAGCTGGATCATCCTAAGTCAGGCATCTATTCCAATCATCAAAAAGAAATTCAAAATGCCAGAATGAAAGTCTACAGTGCTCAGTCCTCTATCAATTCTAGCTGATTCTAACATACGAGGCTTGGACATCTCTTATTATTGTAGCTTAATTTTTGTAATATTTCTTCCGTAAATTGATTCTTTTGTAACTGATTTATTCAATATACAAAAGAAGGGGGAGGCTCAGCTGAAGCTTTTGAGCTAAGAAAAATTTCACACACCTAATTGTTCAAAGTATATATACAACAAGTTGTGTGTACTTCCTGCCACCTCCATCCCTCCAAAAAGGAAAGCTTATCAAATCAAAGGAAAGGCAAGTTTGTACACCTCAGCTCCCGGTTATCACCATCAAATAAATTGGGTAAAATATATATTAAGCAGTGCTTGCCACTCAATTTCAATCCCGCCATCTTAGCCCATGAACACCAGGATATAGTACTTAACACAGTTACACAAAGGACTTGCATCGACAAAGGGTTAACGAAAATTATCAACAAGAAACAAAACACTAGATATACAGTATAAATCCAGCGTAATGGATCATTATCATCACATATTTACAAGAGTACGTAGTAACATAAAAATTTAAATTCGATATTCGTATTTAGATAAATAAAGCATCGTGTATAAACCATTTCTTATTTTGGGTTGTTCCAATCCCCAAAACACTTATATATTAACTCAATAATCAGACTACCTCCTTGGCTGGCGATAGGGGCTTCTTGAGCTCATCATCAACCACAGAAGTCTTAGCAGGCAACGCCACGTACCCCATATTCTTGGCAGCATAGAAGTCCTCCTCGTCGTCAGAGTCAGAAGAAGACAAATAGTCAATGACGAGGTGGCGGCGAGAGCATGCTGACCAGACGAAGAGCATTGCAACAGCACTGAGACTCCCGAAACAAATCCCGAATAACAGCCACAAAGAACGCTCACGATGTCCATTGTGCGGTTTCGAATCGAGCTGGAGACCGAGAAGTAGGATTTGATGGGAAATTGGGATGAAGAACCAGCATCATCGGAAAGTGAATTGGGGTTGAAGCTGATAATCGGGTGACGTTTGGGGAATTGATTAGCTGTTGTAGCGAAGATGAGAGTGAGGTGACGGGGGGAAGAAAATGATGAGGGATATTGGAGGAGATTTTTGGGATAATCAGGGTTTGGATTTTGGGAGAGCAAATAAGGATAATAAGTGGCGGTGGCGGTGGCGGTGGCGGTGAAATAGAATAGGGTTTTGCAGGGTCGGGAGGCGGCAGACGAGGCAAGGAGAAGGAGGAAGAGCAGGTGAAGAGGCAGAGTCGAGGTATCCATTTTTCAGCTTCGTTGGAGAATGACAGAAATTCAATACAGGTATATAAAGAAGATTAACTCTTATACAGCTTCCCCTATACCTAGAGGTCTTTGTCCAGCCCGCTCCGATGAAGTCCGTGACAGATTACAAAATGTTCGTGCTGCTATGGATTGAGGACTAGATCAATTCAGCCACGAAAATTAAACACGAAATCGGGCTCACCCATCAACCCATCTGAGTTGAGCCCATGTAGGCCGGAGTTTGACCAGTTTAAACCATATAAATAAAAATTAATTTTTTTTTAAATTACTAACTTATTTTATTTCAAAAAATATACACGTTTATAAAAAAAAATTAAATTATTAAATAAAAAATAAATAACAATGATAAATTCACATTTATTATTTATAACAAAAAATATTTACATGAAATTTATATCTTATTTTACATTGAATTATTTTTAACATTAAATTATTTATAACTTTGTGAATTTTACACGCTGCTTTTACATTTGAATGAAGCAGCGATTGTCACTCTCCGTTATCTGTCGTGTATTTTTTTTAATTTTTTTAATATTAAACAACTGTTTTCCCGTTTGACGCTGAACTGCCTCCAATTCGACGTTGGACCACCCAGTCGTGATTCAACATCATCTAGCCCGTGAATAGTCCGGTTCATGGTTCATGGGCCACCATGACACGCGCCTCCACGGGTAGGCCGATGCGGGTTTGGCTGGCTTGCCTGTCTTGACACATCTACTATGCCGCTTCCCCTGGATCTGATCGAAGGATTTATGAGAATTGATCACTGATTATTCCAACATGTTATTTCTCTAGGTCCAATAAAATTTATAGGTATAGAAAGAAGCACTTCTTCTCTTCAGTGCAGGGTAGAGCAGTTTTGTAGCTCGCAAGGCTCATAATCTCGAGGTCACGGGTTCAGGTTTTACTCATCCCGAAACTAACTCAAACCGGCAAAAAAAGGGACCCAAACCTACCTAAGTTGGTTGGGTCAGGTCGAGTTGTCGGGTTGCGATTTTTTTGCCCAGTCATAGTAAAAACACACGAACGTATATATTCTTTTTTCTTTCAGTAGCATAGAAAACTCTCTATGGTTGTGACTAGTATTCCACTTATGCGCGGTGGGATCCGACCGTAAGATTACAATTCAAATTCAACAAATGAATTTTACAAAAGAGTTCTATAATTTCTCCTATCAACATGTATCATCCACCGACTCCTCTAGAAAATTTTCCTCCTTTGAGCCCTTTTGACAAGGAACAATCTACTCACTCCTGAAAAATATGCAATCTCAACACCTTATGGATCTCGTGACCAGTTTCTGCAGCAAAAAGAGTTCTGAATTGGCAATCTGAAAATGTTGCACATCAAAACAAATTGTTGCAAAAACTTGACCAAAGTCAACAACGAATTGAAAAGGTTTTACAGCTATAAACCCAAGTTTTGCTTACGCCTCTTGAAACTTGCGGGCAAAAGATTAAAGGTTGTTTCAAATGACATTGTGCATGCCATTGTTGACCATGAATGCAACCACATTTACTAAAATTCCCTCCATGCACGTTGAGACATACTATAGGTGTCTCGTTACTTGCAAAAGTGAATGCGAAAGTGAAGTGTTTAGGGGCAGATTTGAAATTTGATGAATGTTTGAGTAATGTCAATTAGGAAAATGATCTAATGTCCACGACCTATCATTTAAATATCCATTCCATAGTCAAATAGAGTTTATCAAAAGGTTAACATTCAAATATACCAAAAAGTAACTAGTGAATTTGAAATATGACAATCTTTTATAACATTTGTAAATATGTCAATTTTTAAATGTAAAATTTTAAATATACTATTTTTGTAAAGATGACCATTTTTTTGTGTGGTTAAGATTTAATGGTAGTTGACTGTCATGTAATAATTTTTAAGACAAGCTATCAGTCCAAAAATAAATAGATCAATACAAAAAATTGATAATTGATGTTTTTGTTAAAGCAAATTGAGTGATTAGTCTGAAAAATAGACATTTGATTTTTTTGTAGTACGATGATATACACAAATTTATATCACTTAGTCTAGATACTTATTTAATTTTAACTTTTATTTACTGAATGCTAATTTGAAATGAACATCGAAAAAATCTTTTATCTCATAACAAATATTTTTCTATATAAATTTTTTTTGGATATCGACAAAAAGTTTTTCGACATCGACAATATTTGGTCCACATCGACCAAATAATATAGATGTCGACCACTTTTTTTTATCGATTTCCACAAAATTTTTGTCAATGACATCGACAAAAAATACACACACAAAATAGATAAAAATTAGATTCATTTGTCAATATAAAAATGGGCACCAAAACCAAAGCCCATTTTGTCATTCTCATAGACAATATGGAAATCGGGTTCCCATTTTGTCGATGTGGGAAGTTTCCAAGTTCTCATTTTGTCGACATCGACAAATTGACGATCATTTTGTTGATATATTTTTTCGATGATATTGATAAAATGATCATCTATTTTGTCGACGAAGAGACGAGTTTTGAGTCTATTTTTCTACTTGTTTTCGACCAAATCTAAACAATTTCATTCTTCGACAACAAAATATACCAACAAATTAGATTGGTAAAATTTGTAAATTAAACTCAATATCTAATAAAATCCACTAATATACAAATTAAATCCAAAAAAAATTACCCAACAACATAAAATATATTGACAAAAAAAATAGAGATATAGTATATCAAATTTAAGTTTCATGTAATCTACAGCAAAAATACACTAATTTTCTCAATTTTTAATAGCTTATAACTGATTTCAAAAATTTCAAATTAGCCGACTTCTTCAAATGCTCAAAAACCAGTAACAGATTTGACAATGTATTTGAATATGTGGTAAGAATAAGAGAATCATGTCGCAAAAATAATAAAGGAGAGTGAGAAATGGAGCTTAGGACAATATCAATGGTAGAGGAAAATAGGAGATGGAATGTTTAAGTTAGAGAAAAATAGTGAGCTTGAGAAGATAATAAAATGAATATAATAGATATTCAATTGATAATATATGAGTAATTTTGTTTAAATTTTTGAAATTTGGCCAATTTATTAAATGTTATAAAAAATACGCATATTTCAAAATACACCTCTAAAATTAGATAATTTGTCCAATTCCAACTATTCTATCAAAATCAAAATCAAAATTGATTTTGAACATATTTTACAAAGTTAAATATATTAATAATTATTGAACTTTATTTGCATTTTCGATCATGAAATTTAGAAAATTATGATCCGTTAATTACAATACTTTAATTACTTTTCACCATTTATTAATTGTCAATAGAGTCAAGCGCGCACGTAGCTAAAAGAATGTCTACGTAGCATACATTTGAAGTTAATTTCGAAGTTATATATCTCAACAATCACTAAATTTTTAGTAACGTCTTCGATCACTCACCGAAACTTTTAAATGTTATTACATGCTTACTGAACTTTGAAAAGTTACGCTCTGTTAATCACTGCTCACGATTCAATAACTTCCAATGGATCAAAACACATATGTGATAGACGTAACGCCCACCTGACACATATTTGAGATTAGTTTTGCTAGTCAATTGAAACTGTCCTTCCATGTCATCAAAGTGTTTTTTCAAAATGTAATTTATACATGGGAAATATTTATTATTTCCTCAAATTGAAATATCATATTTGCTTCCTTTTTTTACTTAGGGTAACATGCTTATTCAATAGGAATTCTAGTAAAGACTCTCGTTGCTAAGTTAGTACGGGATAATGTCGATAGTTGTATGAAATTATAAGTGAATTTATGCTTGCATAAAAAATTATGGACTCTTAACTTTTTTTTGGTAGTTATATTTTCATATGTTTCAGAGTATATATAGGTCTCTAACATTGGAGAGTGGATTGGACTTGAACTGATAATTGTGTGATAGTGAAAATGAGAATGAGATGACGGGAGGAATTAGAAAGGGATGAGGAATATTGGAAGAGATTTTTGGGATAATCATTAAATTTTGAAAAGTTATGCTCCGTTAATTAATTATTGAGATTCACTAACTGCCAACTAATTCAAACTATTTTTTCAAAATACAATTTATACATTCTCCTTTCTCCAAATTAAAAATTCTCAAATTTAATTCTCCCAAAGAAAATATTTACTTCTTTTTTTCTACTTAGAATAACATGCTTATTTGATAGGAATTGTAGTGAAGACTCTCGTTGTTAAGTTAGTACAGGATAATGTCGATAGTAGTGTAAAATAATAAGTGAATTTATGCTTACTTAAAAAAGTGAAGACTAACTTTTTTTAGGTAGTTATGTTCTCGAATGATCTTGCGGACTATATAAAGGTTCGTTATTGTGCTTAAAATACTTTAATATTTACTTTTTTGAAAAAAAAAAAAACGAACTTGCACATATATACCGAATAAGTTTGTGATGGAACAAAATTTATAAATAACTTTAATAACGTGATTTCATTTAAATAATATATTTGAATTAAAAATCAATAAAATAAAATTGTAAATCAGAAGATAAATAATTATCTTTGGAATAATAAGTTTTATGTTCAAATTCCAACTTTTATTTCTTTATTTCTTTTAATTTTTTTTTATATATATATATATGGGTGGGTGGGTATATTTTTAATTAAAACTGTAATATAAATGGATATTTGTTATATGTTAGGCCCAAAAACCATCAGACTCATAAAGAAAATTAACCATTCAACATATCTAAAAAATAAAAGAACAAAAAGTAAAAAGAATACAAAATTTGTTTTAGCTTAAGTCCCAAAGTGGAACTTGCTCTAAGCACTAATAATCGACTAAGCGGCAACCAAAGTGTACACCAATGTCAAAATCTTGGATAGTTGCTCTTTATTCTTTGTTGTAATGATTGGCATGTGTTCCATTGGGTTGGTTTCAGTATCCCTTGGCAATGTGCCTTGTGGACTCTTTGTCAACATCTTTATCACTTGCCCAAGTTGATTTTCTATATTTTTGAAAGTTGCATCTTGTCTTTGGTATAATTCCTTTATGGATCCATTAGTTCGTTCTTGATGTAGATTATTTGCCAACTGAGCGAGAGACTCTTCTCATCCTCATTTCCTCTCTTGTGGTCTTTCCGTTTGACCTCGGTGTGGGAGTTTAGAGTAAAAGAAGTAGTGAATATGTATTTGTGTTCAAAATTGTCGCCTTATTTGTTAGAGTCAAAGAGTTTTCTTATATATTTTCTAATGAACGATTTAATTAAATCTGAACTCAGTGTTTAACGATGGCTTCATTCACACGAAATAGTTGTTCAAAATGTATGCTTAAGAAAATAATTAGAAGCGGAAAAACAATTATTTTGGCTCAAGTCTAATCATCATATGTTTGATAGGGTAAGCACTGTTCTAAAAACATGCTTAAACTTCGCCTAGGCTCCGCCTAGACGTGAAACAGCCATGCCTCATGCTTCACCTTCGCTTTGCTATTGTCTCGCTCGCCTTGGCCTGAAAAACTTGAAACTTGGTCTCCACGCCTAGCTACGCTTTACGCTTTTTAAAACATTGAGGGTAAGAGATAAAGTTTGTGAATTTGAGGATGTACTTACAAAGAAAAATAAGCTTATGTGATTTTATATATTTCGAAAACATAGTCTTGGGCCTTTAGTAGAACTAGTTAACAACACGTGATTTGCACGTGATTTTGTAATAATATGCTTTTGTTTGTTAAATTTTTTTAAATAAAAGTTAGATAGCTGTTTTTTAATTTTATCTATCCAATCATCAATGGTACATCGGGTCATTTGGATTAAAAATTACAAAAACTATCAATTTGCTTGGAAATTCGAGAAAAATAATAAGGTACTAAACATGATTGATTATCAACTTCTGAAAAGATGGTTAAAACAACAAACAAGTAAATTATAGTTTTTCAAAAATTTTAAAATTTAAATTTATATTCCACCTGATTGCCAACAATTTGAACTCGAAATCACTTCTTGGCTACTTTTTTTTTTTGCTCTTGAAGTTGATTTTCATTAATGTAGGTACACTTGATATATTAAATGTCAATTTTATTTAAAATTTTTGTAAAAATCTAAAAAATTTCAAGTACCATCCTATTTTTAAATTAACTGATTGTGAGGATATCATTTCAGTATAAAAATAATAGTCCAAACACATCATTTTAAATTTTTATAAAGAAAGTTCAAGTATAAAGAAACTAAAATTGGCATATCAACATAAGGGAACGTATTGATAAGCCAATAATGACTAGTAACCCATATCCATACTTTGTACATCATTCATTTTTGTATAAAAGTTAATGCATAAGTAAAATTTTTATTTACAACTTTATACACTTGATGTATTTTCATATGAAGCAATCATATTAGGATTTTGTCTTTAATTAACAAAAGTCACATTTCTTCATGCTTGAGAAAATATAGATGCTCTATTATTGCAAAAAGATTCTTTATTCTAGGGATTATATATCTATTAAATTTTTAATTTTACTCAATTACAAATATTAATGTGTACTAATTTACCCAAACCATCAACGAAAAAATCATAAACTTATCGATAATAAAATTTACAATAAACCCATTATTCATCTTCTCAGGGCAAAACTTTTCTTGATGGCATGACATTATTAACAAATATTGTAGAATTCATCTCTATTTGACAAATTTTGACTGCACCAAACAATATTTTGGGCAAATCCTCCTCCAACTGCGCCTCCACCAAGAAACCCACATCCATCGTCACCGCCACAACGCACCCTAAAGCCAGGCGCAAAATTATGATAGCGATTACTGATCTACCAATATCAACATCTATTTCAAGATAATTAGACCTTTTGTAGTAATAACAATTCAGGGCTTTACCTAATAGGCACGCAGAGTAATTTTCAACTAGAGTTTCACGATCCATGGTCTCTTTACAATTTTGTTTACACTTGTAAATCTATTGTTGCAAAAAGCATACGAACTATGAATAAATTGATAAAATAGTGAACTGGAGTGAAGAGTGATTATTAGAGTTGGAGGCTAGTATTTTCAATTAATTATATTCAACTTATGAAATGAAGGGGTAGGGGTAGATGGACATGTGGAGAATTTAAAGGCCTTAATTAAGATTTTAGTTTTAAAAACATTTTAAATTAATAAGGGCAAATTAGAAAATTTAAAATATAAGTGAAGATATTTTTGTCTAAATCTTTTTTTTTTAAAGTCTTTTAGATGTAGTATAAATTAGTCGAAGCTAATAATTAGTTGGTATAGTATGGGGTTTGGCTTGAATGAGGTTTGGAACTTGAAAATGATTTTTATGGGTAGTTATTGGAGATTTTTTTTGATCAAAAGTTAAAATATATTACCTCTTCAAAATGGGTCTCTTTCAAATGTCTTGAGCCTTTTGTGGGTAGACAATGAATTACTTTGTCTACAAAATGCTCATTTTGGTAATTTCATTCCAATTCTTTTTTTTGATCGAAAATTTCATTCCAATTCTTAGTCCATTTCAATTTGGTCAAAAATGAAAAGACCAAAACCCAAAAAAAAAAAACCAATTTTAAACTCTATCAAACAAGGTCTTGGAGAATATATATCCAATTGGGTCTCTTTCACAGCTCCAAAAATAGACAATGAATTAATTGTGCAGCAATTGAAGTTCATGGTGCATAGCTGACAAGGTCAAAATGTTGACTCATAAATTAAGTTGGTAAAACTGGCAGTGTGGAGTATACGAAATTTAGAATTAAAAAAGAGAGATTTAGATCATTTTTTCTAATAATCTTGTGTTCTAAAATTAGGATTTTGATTTCAAGTTCTTGGATTTGATGCACAAACATCATTGCAATCTTGCCTTTGAAGAATACTTAAGAAAATTTGAGAGTTTGAAGCATCAAAGAATTAGTAGTCAGAATTAATCAAGCGATAAGGGTATTCTGCTTTAAACATTTGTGTGATTAATTATAAGAGTTATAATGGTAGTAATTAATCGAGCAAATATCGAATTTGTAGTTTTGTAATAATTGTTTTGATTTTCATAATTCCTACGAAATAGATTCCAACACAAGATACTAAAAAAAACAACTAGGGATTAGAAGCATTTGTGGATGCCCTCGAAAGAAGGATGAATGATGACAAAGATCAACATCTAATTGCTCTATGTTATTTTTATTTGTAGATTCGAAAATGTTAAAAACTTTAGTATTTGGATTTCTCGCGCGTTTATAAAAAGTTAATTCTAAAAACTAATTGAATTTTTGTTTAAAGATAAAAAGTACGTTTTTGAGTGACCATTAGAACATGACACGTGTGATCTCTTTTCGACATGTAATCGAGTGTCTTTATTGACATCCGTGTGATGTACTGATGTTATTGGCAAATGTTGGGGAAACATGGGCCAATTTCTTCACTAAATAGTAATGGAATTTCAAATGAGATCATTAAAGTTCGATCTAACATCTATGACCCACCATTTTGTATGTGTAAGATTGGAAGCGACAACAAATTCACAAGTGGTTGTGCCGTGCTTGACCTGTCTTGGTCATACTTTCAATTCGTGCATGGTCAATCATTCAGTATTGATTTGCCAATTATGTCTTGAAGATTTCATAATTTATTACGGTGATTCACAACAAGATGTATAAAAGGCTTGATTTATTATAAAATTAACTTGCTAAATATAACATTACATCCCATAATATTGGACCGATGTAGCTTCTTTCTACATGGGATTTTGGCATAATTCTAATCAAATTAAAGCCTTAGCCATGTCTCTAAGCAAATACTTTTGGATCTTACCGGTCGATGTCTTTGGAAGTTCTTTCTTGAACACGACTAGTCGGGGCACCATGTAAAGAGGCAACATTGTCTTGCAAAACTCTCTTATATCTTTCTCCGTTGGCGTTTCTCCAAATGTTCCTTCAAACTCACAAAAGCACAAGGTGTCTCGCCCCAAAACTTGTCCGGTCGTGCCACCACAGCCACCTCATTCACTGCTGGGTGCAAGTACAAAACAGATTCCACCTCCACACTGCTCAAATTCTCACCACCAGTTATAATCACATCCTTGGACCGATCCTTCACCTCTAAGTACCCATCAGGGTGCATCACTCCAATATCCCCAGTGTAAAACCATCCATTTCTCATGCATTTTGATGTACCCTCACTGTCTTTTAGGTATCCAATCATTACGCTACCGCCTCGTAAAACAATTTCTCCCATAGTGGAACCGTCTCGTCTTACACTTTTTCCTGATTCGGACTCGACCACGTCGACCTCGGAAAATCCGATACTTGTCACACCTTGTCTTGCCTTTAGCCTTGCCCTTTCATTGGCTGACAAATGGTTCCATTCTTTTTTCCACGCACATGTCACCACTAGCCCACCAGTCTCGGTCAACCCATAGCCATGACTAACTATAAAACCCAATGATTCAGCCCGGCCAAGCACCGCCGCAGGCGGTGGCGCCCCTGCCGTCATTATATGGACAGGAGAATCAAGCTTTTTGCTCTCAGAATAGTTGGTTAACATATTAAGCACCACTGGCGCACCACACATATGTGTCACCTTGTACCTATATATTGCTTCATAGATGGACGGGGCGTCGATGCGGCGGAGACACACATTCGTGCTGCCTACAGCCGCCATGGCCCAGGCGTAGCTCCACCCATTGGCGTGGAACATGGGCAGTGTCCACAAGTAGACTGGCTGTTTCGGCACGGACCAGTCGAGTAACGAATCTAGTGCAATTAGGAATGCTCCACGGTGGCTTTGCATCACCCCCTTGGGAGAAGAAGTGGTGCCTGAGGTGTAATTCAGTGTTATGGGTTCCCATTCACTTTCAGGACGAACCCATTCAAACCCTGGATCACCTTCTTCCACCATTTTCTCATATAGCATTTGATCATGTTCATTCTCATCATCAGCATGATCATCAGGGATTAAGACTAACATCGGACGTTTCCAATTCCTAGGAAACATGGATACTGCTTCAAGAACAAGAGATCTTGACTGATAGTCCACGAAAACAAGCTTCGATTCACCGTGTTGGAGCAAAAGGGAGATAGTACGTGCATCGAGTCGAAGATTAATCGTGTTAAGAATCGCACCCGACATTGGAATAGCGAAATGTAGCTCGCACATGGCAGGCACATTCGGAGCAACCACAGACACAACATCACCCCTTTTGATCCCCAACGACGCAATCGAAGAAGCCAGTCGAAGGCATCTCGTATGCGTCTCAGACCACGTGTAACTAGTGTTATTATAAACAATAGATGGACAATCTCCATAAACAATAGCAGCTCTTTCCAAGAATCCCAAAGGAGTTAAAGGGCATGAATTTGCAGCTGATCTTGCCCTAATCTTTTCAGTCTGTTGACTTTCTACAAACTCCAAACTTGTTAAAGAACTTGAGATTGACAGGGATGAAGATGATTTTTTTGTATATTTTTTTGCATATTGAAAATCATTTGGCAGCCATGTTTTGTTCCATGATATAGCAGGTTTTTCATGGTAACCTGCCGATGAAGAGAAATGACATAGATTTGTAGCTCTTAGCTTGAGTGGATACATGCTTTTGGTTTAGTATGGCTTCACTCCCTCCAAGAATGGTTTATATAATGAACTCCTAAAATTAATAAATACATAGATTATTGTAGGTACGTTTACATATGGTCTATGTACATTGAAATATCTATATTAATACGTATAGTTGGGCAGTTGATGATATTGAGAATTAAATATCATAATTCAATATCACTGCAAGCAAAAAATTACACAAAAAAATAGGTACAAACGAATATACGCAAATTTAATAGAAATTTACCTTAATGTGAGACTTCAAACTCTCTCTCGCTGCAGTAATTCACTATTATGAAAAAATAGTTTACAAAAAAATCGACACACTCAACCTCACTATCTCTCTTCCCTTTGCTTGATGGTTTATCAAACCCTAATGACAACTCTCTGTTTATAAGAAAAATATAATTAGACTCCACAACTTAACAAGTGTTACATATGTGCCATATATATATATATATATATATATATATATATATATATATATATATATATATATATATATATATATATATTGAGATGTCTCGGTATACTTATTGATTTTTGTTACCAAAATCAATTCAATGAGTTCAAAACAATAGGACGTCGATTTAGACTTCGTCCGTAGTATAAGGGTATGTTTGAAAACAATTAAAATTTTGTTAAAATATTGCAATCAAAAGTCAACAATTAATTTTAACTACATATTTTATGGATTTATAACTTTTTACAACTTTTCAATAACACATTTCATCAACTTTTATCAATTTTTATAAAAAAATTTGATTTTAATCAAAATTAAACACACCCTAAGTGCGGATATTTATTGTCCAACAAAGTTATTTTTTTATTTAAAAAATCTATTTTGTGATGCTCCATTACCTACATTTTGTTAGACCATATATAATTTTTTATATTTTCTAGTTGACCATATATTGTTTGAATCCAACCATGGTTATTTCCAATAGTTAATGTCTATAATTATGTCACATTATCATATCGTCTATCAAATAGACATTGTCGCTAGCTTATGTTGACGAAATCGATTTTAGTGACAGACAAGATATTCGTGTACTTTAAAGTTTAAGAATCATTTGCACACTTACTAGTTAATGAATGCACATGTTTATGAATATTATGAACGAAGCTTGATTGAGCAACTTGAATAGAACACAGATAGGGTTAGGTAGTAGTATTAAATAATAGTTACCTACTGAAATGAAAGCTATAGTTGACTATTAATTTTGCATTTTTAGTGTACAATTTCAAAAGTGTCAGTCATTGAACTTATTGAACTTTGAGGGAAATCTTAGATTCGTTAGTCATTTTTTCTCAAAAAAATTCAATTTTTTGTTTACAATTTTTGATTTTTCAAACTTTTTACCTCACAAAAAAATTTAAAAATTCAATAAAGTACAAAAAAAAATCTATTTTTTCCAAAAAAAAACTACACCGAACATGCTCTTAATACTTTTTAATTAATAAAATTTATATAATTAATTGTTATAGCGCAATATAGTTTTTACGTAATCACTATGTAACATACAAAATTCGAATTATATTCACATCATAAAAATGTTAAAATAAAAAAAAATACATCTTTCGTGACAAGTTCAATGATCATACATGAAATTTACCCACGACCATTTTCCATAGTTGCCTTCTAAAGTTTTTTGGCTACATTATTAAATTTGAGATCAATTGCAGGTAGGGCTGGGGCAATATTAAATTTGCTGGCCAATTAATTGTAGGTTGCAGTGAACATCTTTATTCGAGTTGCACAAATTAAATGAGAATCGACGGGACATCATGTAGCAGTTCGAATTAGTTCTATACGTGGGTTGCATGTTTTATGTATGTATTAGAGTCGAAAATAATATTCAGTCAAAATGATCTTATTATACATAGTAGTGTTTAATATACATATATGTAATTATAAATTGTTGACAATATATTTGAATTTTTTTGTTATATATATTTGAGATATTATATATGGAGTAATGCTACAAAGACAACAACTTGAATCAAAACTTGGACAATTATAGATAAAATGTCAAAAATATCATTTGATAAGACACAATTCAAATTTTCAAATGAGTGTTTTCAAAAGACACTAAAAATATTTTATCCATAGTGAAATTTTAGTTCAAGTTTTGGTTAGACAAGCATTTTCCATTATATATGTAAGATGCAGTAAGTGGACATTATATTAAAGATAGAAGTATTGAAATTGAAGCATAATATATTTTAAGATTATAATCCTATTATAAGTAAAGCAAAAAATATTAAAATTTGTTTCTTCTTGTGGTTTGAAAATGAACACCGCAAAGGAAAAACATATTAAAATTTGTTTCTTCTTAAATTTGCAAGTATATTGTTGTCA
This sequence comes from Forsythia suspensa, assembly GCA_023638005.1. Classification (NCBI taxonomy): domain Eukaryota; kingdom Viridiplantae; phylum Streptophyta; class Magnoliopsida; order Lamiales; family Oleaceae; genus Forsythia; species Forsythia suspensa. The sequence continues at coordinate 59,356,201 of CM042673.1, read as the reverse complement.
AATTTTAAATAGTGCACGAATATGTTGGAATATAGAAAAGTAGCTACGATGTCGATTCCACAGGAAGTGTAATGAAGAAATCTAATTTAATTTGAATTAACTATTATTCTAGGCTAGTTGGGTTGAAAGGAGTTTGGTTGAAAGAATTTAATTTAAAATTAATTAACTATGCTAAAAAGTTGAGTTGAATGTTCAAGTTGTTTAAAGTACCAATGTTTTGGAATCCACCATTGTTTAACTTAACAATTATCCAACTATTGATTAATTCTAAAAAATAAACGATAACTCGAAATCAATCTATTATCGTATTAAAATATTTATCAATGAAGTCCAAAAGAAGAAAATCCAATATCGGCTCCCATTTGCTTCAATCTTAAATTACTTAAATGTTTTCCGTATTAAATTCAATTAAAAGAAAACAAAGAATCAAATGTTTCACATCATAAACAATCTATGTATTCGAAAATCAAAAGAGATTAATAGAACAAGTTTACGCACTAAGCACTAATTAATTAAATTAATTTCTAACTATCAAGAATACATGATATTTGTTGACCACAAATCCTAATCGGATTTATAATCAGCACTGAAGTGTCTTCTTTTCTTCCAACTACGAAATTCCTGCACTTAAACACCAAGATTGTCAGTTAGCATAGGCGATCGAGGAGGTTTCCGTATGTGCTCCGACGCTCAAATTACGATTTATGCTTTCGTTGGACCGATTGAATTTAAGAGAAAAACTAATATAAAAAAGCCCAATTTCAGAATCCTTACCCTCTTTCTTGTTCTCTTTTTTATTATATATCTTTGAAGTTCAATTGATTTGAGTTGGATTCAGAGTGAGTGATTGACTCACATCCCATCAAACTATCAATGTCGTCGTTCTCTTTTGCGTCTAACTCTGAATTTGCAGACGGCTGACTTGTCCTTTCTTACACTCTTCCTTTATGTCAGGCTAACAATGCTGCCTTATTTATGTCTTGTCAATCATTCGAAGTGGTTAGACTATTATGTCCAGACTGCTTTCATTAAAAGCAGTCCAAACATCTCTTAAGGCGTCTTCCACGTGTCGCCAAGTGTGCTTATTTTATGGCTGAATCACTGAGTGGGGCTTATTTGTCTTATGTCACGTGGATGTATTTTTAGGAGGCGTAACATTCAATCACCTAAGCCCTGGACTTTATCATTTATGAGAGCCCATGGGCTTATTAAGATGTATCCTAAATCGCTGGACCAAATTTAGGCAATTGTTGTATTTGCAATGCCGATATTGACGGAACCGGTTTGTAATTGTGCACCGGAGCGGAGGATCTGCAGGAGGGATCCGGCTCGGAGACTTGGGATTATATTTGAATTTGTTAAGAAATGGTGATTGCAGGGCGTTTTAGCATGTCGTAAGTGGGTTGGTCGTTCCAGGCTAGTGGAAAGTCCAATAATGATGACGTGGGAAAGTGGAAAGGTAATGATTATGGCTGTGCCATGAAATGAGCCTGCGGTTAATTTTTATATAATGCATGCGTGCAATATTCTGTCAGACTAGGGCCGTTGGATGCATATGCATGTTTTGTACTCATCCTTTTAACGATTCATATGGAGGGACACGTAGAACGTTTAAGGTGGTTGGTTGATGAGATGAACGGTGGGTGCAAGAAATGGCTATTTATAAAAGCTTCAGTACCTCCAAATTTTGGCTTTTCGCTACTTCAAATTCAAATTTGTCTAGAAAGAGGGGATTCATTTCGAGTTTTTTCTCAAAAAGCAAACAAAAGGGGTATCTCTTCATTCAGAGTTGCACATTCTGATTTTAGTCTCATTTCACTATTAGTGCAAACGACTTTGCTCTCCACGACGAGAGAGCACCAATCTAGGAACTTTCTTAATTCTAAAGGTACATTTTTACCCCGCATTGATATTGCGCTTGGTTGCCTAGCTTTGTGTGTTTTACTCCTATAATTTTCAAAATATTGCATATTCATATCACATCTACTTGATACATTATGGTGATAGTAATTTGGAGGAGATTGGGGAGATTGCTATAGTGGTTATGGCTGAACCTGTTAGAGCTATCTGTTCTGTTTCTAAAATGGCTTTTAACGCCAATTATTTTAAAATGCTTAGGAGAAAACGACTTGAAAAATTGTAGGGAGTAATAAATTTAAGTGATTTTGATAGCGAAGCAGAAGAGATTCCCTTAATGATGGAAAAATAAACAGCAGAAGAGGCTACTGACCTGCAGAGGCAAAGGAAGGAGAGCGCGAGGCAAAGAAAAGACAAATGGACAGCTGGTCTCTCTGGAGTAATAGAGTCTGGTGATGATGGAGAATCCATTAGTCCTAGGACTCATAGGGTAAATCTAGGGTTGGACCCAAATGAGATGGATTTAGTAGAGGGCTGCATAGAGCACGTTAGGGAGTTATCAGGAGGACATGAGGATCCTGACTCCGATCCAAGGAGTTGGGCATGTAATCAATACCATTCTGATTTGAGCCCTGTAGACTTTACCAAACTTAGGGACCTTTATAGGGTGCCTGAGGGGGTTATATTAATATTTCCTAGCAAAGTAGATAGACCATGTAGTCCGCCCGAGGGGCATGTGGCTATTATGAGCAATGCATTCGCTTGTGGGATGAGGATGCCCATTAAACCTATCCTTAGAGCTATCCTTAGGTCCTACCATGTATGCCCTTACCAAGTTTTTCCTAATTTCTCGACCCAAGCTGTAGGCGCTTGGCTTATTTGGCAGGAAGTCAGTCCAGACTACCCCATGCCTCTCTATGTTTTCCATACCTTGTTTAAATTGAACAAAAGTGCAAAGAGAGATGAGGAGCCAACATAATGGGTTAGGGATTGGTATTATTTGACCCTTAAGGGGACTCATGGCCCTATCATCACCGGACATCCTTCATCTATTAAACATTAGAGGAATCAGTGGTTATGGGCTGCTAGGGACTAGCAGTGTTTTCCTTCTGATCCAGGTCCCTGAGATCACAGTACCCCAGACTTTTTCACATCGACGTGGGTCTTAGTTTAATCTTATGTCCCAATGTAGTAGATTGCTTGTAGGTTTCTTTCTTTGTACATAAGCTTTGTACAGAATTCTCATTGGATTTATTTTTATGTAGGGGAGGTGCCATTATTCTTTTTAACTGAGAATGACTTGGCTGTGATTGGCCAGCTGTATTCTTATAAATGAGATTTTTATAGAGTTATTGGCTCAGACCACCTTTTTGTGAAACACTTTTTGATGAAGAAGCAAGGTAATAATTATTGTGTATGAAGGGCCTTGTTTATTTATTTTCTGCATTTGAAGTTGATAACAGACATCGTGGGTGTTTTAGGGTCAAGCTCATTGCCCAATATTGGGTTGGCCGGTCTAGCTGCCAAGAGGATCCCCCTGGTGGTGAATAAGGAGTCTTCGGATAATGATAAGAAAAAGATCCTTGCCAGACTTAGCCTCAAGGGTGGAGAGAAAAATCAAGATGTTCCGTCTGTTGTCGTTGATCCGAGGCAAACCACTTTGGTTCCTACTACTTTACTGCAAGGTTTGTAAATCATGGTGCAGAAGCGAGAATTAGGAATCGAGAGGGTGGAGAAGGATAAGGCAAAAGAGATGGGTTCCTCCAGAATAACTATAGGAGATGACGAAGACATGGAAGTTCTTAAGGATGTTGCACTCAAAAGAAAGGCTAAGAAGCCTCGGATTGCCTCTTCCAAGTCTTCTTAGAATATTGCTGCTGAGGTTCATGAAAGCAAGGAAGGAGACAATGAAGCAGATTCTCATAGCTCCGAGGGGTCGGGCTATGACCATTCGGTTCATATCATGAAACTTTTTGAGGAGGAGCCTTCTGATATCGATCGTGAGGTTTATGATATGATAAGTCCGCATCTTCAATAGGCGCTTGCTACTGTCGACTCATTTTGGACCCGTGGTTGGGTCGATTATTTTGATAAGTCATCCGTTGGGGCTAAGCTGAGCGATGTCAAGGCTCTCGTTGCCCGGTCCTTAGTTTTGATTGAGGAGGCCGAATCCAGTGTTCGGGACTTGGAGTTGAATAGAAAAAGCATGGACACTGCTCTTTGAAACATTGAGAACATAATTAAGGACTGAGATCGTCTCCAAGAACGGACCACTTGGTTGCAGAGAGTCCTCAACGAGTCAAAAAAAGAAATGAGACTATTGATTGATGAGAAGGACAAGCTTAAGACGGACTTAGCGGCTGCTGAATGTGATGTGGCTAAATTTTTGAAAAGGTCTGACTTAGCCAACCAGGCGCAATAAATAATGGCCAAAGCTTTGGAAGAGTCTAATGTTCAAAGGGAGAGCCTGATGGAGAGGATTACTCAGCTTGATGAGGCTAATGCTCAAAGAGAGGGGTTGTTGGATAAGATTTGTCAACTGGAAGAGGTGGCCGAATCTTTGAGGAGCAAGAATCTTAGCCTCGAGGCAAACACTGAAGAAGCAGTGAAGGTAGGGGTGGAAAACTTGAAGCCAATTCGAGTTTACTTCGGACTATGAGAACCTCTAGTCCTTCTTTGTCAACTTCGGGGCTCGACAGGTGCTGACCGAAGTGAAAGAACTGCATCCTAACTTAGACATCTCTACTGTTGAGGCAGACTACCCATCTGAAGAATCCGAAGATGGTGCCGACAAACCTTCTGCTGATGGAGCTAAAGACTCGACGAACCAGCCTCCTGCCGATGGGGGCCTAGGATAGGATTTTTATGCCGTTTTATTTCGAAGAACATCACAATATTTCTCTTTTGATGTAATTTACGATCTATGCTGCTTTGACTAAGCTATTGGGTCCAGAGACTTTAATTCTGTTTTTGGTAGCCTTAATGATGCAACATTTCTGCATAAATCGAAGAGTCAAATTCAAATTTGAAAAATTAATCTTCTATGCATTAAAGGTGGCCTTTCCATTGTTCAAGAGAATGACGGCTCACATTCTTCTTTGAATAATGCATTTCTTTAATGCTTCCTTAATGCTTTCTTGATTTCTACTCCATATCTCGTTCCTATACATAAATCGACATAAATCTTCTTTTTCATTTTATTTTATTTCTGCCACTCAGTTTCACGAATTGTTCTACTCCAGTTTTGAACTTGTCAATTCTTCAAGAGGTTTGCAAAGTTTGAGACGCGAGGTCAAGACTTAGTAGAATAATTTGCGAAGCTTGGGGTGTAAATCATACTGGAATCTTTCATCGCTCTTTCTCACATGGTTTTTACTTATGTATATTCGTTCAACAATGGATGGCAAAACTTGAAATGATGTCGAGTAGTCAACAACACAAATTTGACTTCACCATGATAGGTTGTTGTGGTGAAGTCAAGTTTGTGTTGCTGATGTCTCTGCAGGAGCCACAAGAAGTGAAGCGGAGATGAATCTTATGAAGATCAAGTAAAATATTAATATGTTTAGGCGCCCTCTTTTGTGCCGGCTCTGAAGAGGCGGTGGGCAGTAGGATCTTGAATTTTTTATTTCTTACAATATGTGTATGTAGCTTGGTTTCTTATTGAATGAAAGATAAGTTTTTTGGCCTCTTCTATGATTTGACGTTTGTTCCCACTTTTGTGTTAATGTCGCATTGTATTTCCTGTTTTGATTTACAATTCTGGAGTAGATTTGTATGATCGTTTTTAATTTTACATCAAATTTTTTTGACAAGCATTCCGAAGTAAGCGTGTTATGAGTGGTGCCTCAAAAATCAAAATGGGACGGATCTGAATGGTGGATGAAATAGTTGGCAGAATCTCTATTTTTGAAAGATACAAAATTTTCATACAGGGGATAAAAGCCATAATGGCTTGCAATTAGAATTTTACTGATAATATCTGCGGAGATGTTCCGTATTCCATGGATGTGGCAAACGGTTGCCTGACTGGTCTTCTAACACATAAGTTCCAGGGACTGCTTCACTTATAACTTTATAAGGACCTTCCCAATTTGGGCCCAAAGTCTCCACGCCTGGCTCCCACGTAGGGATAGTAACTTTTCTTAGGACCAGTCCCCTACTTGGAATGAGCGGACATTTAATCTTTTATTGTAATAGCAGGCCATCTTCAGTTGATAGCGGCTCAGTTTCACCTGTGCATCGTCTTTCCATTCTTGGAGAAGGTCTAAGTCTACTTTTCGAGAACTTTCATTGGAGATTTAATCAAAATGGAGTTGCCTATAGGAAGGCACTCCAATTTCTACAGGTCGGCACCACATTTCATAGAGAATGGAGTCTCTCTAGTAGCGGTCTGTGTGGTGGTGTGTATCGCCCACAATACTTGAGGCAGCTGGTCTACCCACGCCCCTTTCGATGATACCAACTTCTTTTTTAAAGTGTATTTTATGGTCTTGTTTACGGCCTCTACTTAACCATTAGCTTGGGGATGGTATGGGGACGAGAAGTGATGCCTTATCCCTAGGTCACTGTACATTTCTTCGATTTAGCAGTTTCTAAATTGTTTTACGTTGTCTGAAACAATTGCGCGGGGCACACCAAACCGGAAAATGATATTTTTCCATATGAATTTGGAAGTATTGGCTTATGTGATTTTTATCACGGGTTCGGTCTCTACCCATTTAGTAAAATAATCAATAGCCACGATTGCATAGCAGTGATTACCTCGGCCTCGGGGCATGGGTCTGATTATATCAATCCCCTATTTATCAAAAGGCTAAGGGCTGGATACAAATTGTAATTCTCATGGAGGCTGTTTGTGCATGTAGGCGAAGCGCTGACATTTGTCACATTTGCGTACAAACTCAAGTGCATCCTTTTTAAGATTAGGCCAATAATAACCTTGTCTAAGGATCTTATGTGCCAATGAATTTGCTCCAGAGTGATTGCCGCATGTCCCTTCGTATATTTCTTTCATAATGTAATCTGCTTTATCAGGCCCAACACATCTGAGAAGGGGCGAAGAATAACCTTTTTTGTAGAGCACACCTTCTTGTATGACAAATCGTGTCGATAATTTCTGGATCTTTCGTGCTTCGTCTTTATCTTAGGGCAGGATCTGTCCTGTTAAATATGAGAAGATGGGCCTCATCTATGAATCTCTTTCCTCAATAAAGAACATGGCATCATCTTGTTCAATAGTAGGCTTGGGGAGGAACTCAATTTGAACACATCCGAGGAGATCGGTATCCCTGCTACTAGCCAGTTTGGATAGTGCATCGACACTGTGATTATTAGTTTGGGTGATCTGGATTAATTTGAAACCTTCAAAATGTGGTATCAAGTCCCGGACCTTTTGAAGATAAGAAGCCATATTCTTGTCCTTTGTTTCGAAATTGTCGTTTACCTAGCTGACAATCAGCTGGGAGTGGCTATGCGCAACTATAGTCTGGACTTGTAATGCTTTCGCTAATCTCATACCAACTAGGAGAGCTTCGTATTTTGCAGCATTATTGGAGGCTCTGAACTCGAAGCGCAAGGCGCTGTGTAATTTGTGTCCTTTCGGACTGATCAGCATTATGCCTGTCCCGGATCCATTTTCTTCAGACGATCCATCCACAAATAGGTTCCAAAGTTTGGAGGGCTTAGTCTAGTAAGCCATCTCTACCTCTAGAGGATGGGTAAACTCAGCTACAAAATCAGATAAAACCTGACCCTTGATAACATTTTGGGGCTGGTACTGAATTTCAAACTGGCTTAGCTCTATTGTCCACTTCATCAGTCTCCCGGATGCGTTAGGTTTCTGCAACACCTATTTCATAGAGAACGTAGTCAGCACATATATGGTGTGTGACTAGAAATAAGGCTGGAGCTTCTTAGAAGATACGATCAGAGCCAACGATAGTTTTTCCATATCTAGATAGCGTGTTTCAGCATCCAGAAGAATTTTGCTTACATAATAGACGGGGCGCTGGTAGCCGTTATCTTCTCTGATGAGGACCGCACTGACAACTTCTTCTGAAATGGCTAGATATAACATTAAAGTTTCTTTGTTCGATGGCTTAGACAGGAGTTGTGCTTTTCCCAAGTATTGTTTCAGGGCATGAAAAGCGTCCTCGTATTTGGGAGTCCATTCGAATCTTTTCTTCTCTTTCAGAGCTTTGAAGAAGGGTAGACACCTACCAGTTGACTTTGAAATGAAGCGGCTCAAAGCAGCCACCCTACCCGTCAGACTTTACATCTGCTTTGGGGTCCGATGAGGGTTCATCTCAAGTAATGTCCTAATCTTTTTGGGGTTTGCCTTAATACCCCTTTGGTTCACCATGAAACCCAAAAATTTTTCGGAGGATACTCCGAAAGCACATTTAAGGAGGTTTAGGTTCATCTTGTACTTTATTAGTATATCAAACATTTCTTTCAGATGGTCAATGTGGTTAGCTTTTATCAAGCTTTTAACCAGTATATCCTCTACATAAACTTCCATAGTTTTGCCCAGCTGTTTGTATGTGGCTCCGACGTTCTTCAAGCCAAATGGCATAACTTTGTAACAATATAGGCCTATATCGGTGATGAATGATGTGTGTTCCTCATCCTATGGATACATGGGAATTTGGTTGTACCATGAATATGCATCCATGAAACTGAGCACTTCATGACCGGCTGTGGCATCCACCAATTGGTCTATGTGGGGAAGGAGAAAACTGTCTTTGAGACAAGCCCGGTTAACATTGGAGAAGTCGTTTTTCAACAACTTGGATACTTCCTCCTCCAGCGCAGCATATTTTTGAAGGCCCATGGGACGACATTTCTGTCTGTGTCCCGGATGATTTGCTTCTATTTGTAGTTTGTGGCATGAAATATTAGGGTCAATCCCCACCACGTCTCCATGTTTCCATGCAAACACATCTAGATTTTTGGATAAGAACCGTTTTAGACGGTCTTTGAAATCATCTGTAGATCCGCTCTCCAATTGTAGCTCTTTTGTTAGATCATTTAGATCTACATGAAAGCATTCGAGCTTGTCAGCCGGAGAGGTTTGAGGCTCATCTTCAACCACTCGTGGATCCAGATCTTCTAGATCTCCCTGCTCAATCATCTGTTCATCTTCCTCATCGTTTCTATTATCCAGTCTTTCAGGATCTAATAGGACCTCCTTCATTTCTACATTGATCGTATTAACTTCTCAGTCTACAAATTTTCTCATGGTATTGGTATAGCATGCTCATGATTCGGATTGGTTTCCTTTGACAGTGGCAATTCTATGGTCTGTGGAGAACTTCTTGTACAAGAACTTTGTATAAGTCACTTCTCCTAAATCGATAAAGGCCGGTCTTCCAAGCACGCCATGATAAGAGGATCTTTTATCAACTACCAAATATTTTCCATGGGAGTCCTTACGCTGGTTGGTACGATACCCATTTCTGTCATTAAAATAATCGTTCCTCTGGAGACGATGGAGTCCCAATGAATCCATATATAGGATCATTGGTTGGGATCAAAGGGGTATCTATACCCATTTTGTCATAGGTGGCTCCATAAATAATGTTGATGAAACTTCCGTCATCGACCAACATTCTTTCCAAACCATTTCGGGCCACGACCGCTCGGACAACTAGAGTGTCATTATGAGAAAAATGCACCCGTGCAGCATCAGAGAGAGTGAAGGTGATGGGATCGTTACTCTGTTCCCGATGGGTGGATATGTAGGTGGTAGTTCACATTTGTAGGCTCTTTGGCCTCTCAGATATATCTCTTCTATGAGTTATTGGAGCTTCCTCCAGGGTGGAGACCTCCGATAATAGTGTCCATTTCTCTGATGAGGGCTTGCTAGGCTGGTAGTGGAGGTTGATCCCATTTTGGCGCTCCTACCACTCGAGTATTTTCTCTATCATTGCTCCGACCACGCTCTCTTGATTCTGTCTTTTTTCTCGACCTGCTATTTCTAGCTTTCTATTGTTGTCCACGACGCAACTCGTTGGATCAGAACGGTGTATAGTTTCTGCCTCGACTTCCCTCGGGAGAGGTTCGATCCTTCTTTTGGGTCCTTTGTTCCGCCAGCGCCTATATGTCACGACAATATTTGGTGTTGTGTCCATAGAATCGATGATAAGCACAATACGGGCCAGTGAATGGCTTTTTAGGTTTGCTGGGGCTGATTGTCTAGCAGTCATCCCTTGATTGTGGGTATGCAAGCCAGTGTGCAAGTTGGGGATTGCTTCAGAGATTTCAGCTGCATAACTGGATTCGGTCCCAGGGAAGAGACGTTAATGAGTCCCCTGTCAACGCCTTATTTGACATCACGTGTTGTCATAAGATGATTTGGCATTTGCATGTACTCCATGACCATAGCGTAGTTGGGTATGATTGTCCTTGGCTCTAGCCATTTTCTCCGATATGATTTCTTTTTTCATCATGTCTACTAACGCATTGTAGTCCATGGGCTTTCACCTTTGAACGTCTCTCCAGAACATGCTTCTCATTTCTGTGCCTCCTTTAAGGGCCGAGAACATTTATGCTTCTGTGATATTTTCACAGTTGTGCATCTCCTCTGTGAATCGGGCTAAGTAGCTTTTCAGCGACTTGTGTTTTCCTTGTCTTAGGTCCCGCAAAGAGTTGGACCTAAGTCGCCGAGCTTGATGATACGAATCCATTCCTGAAGGATGTTTTCAGATCTTTCCAACTATGAAAGCTTTTGGGTGGTAGCTTCTTGTACCATCTAAACACACTTCCTTCCAATGTCAGAGACAATGCTTTGCACTTTAGTGCTGGGGTGGCTCCGGAAATTCCCATGCTGGCATTGTAATTTAAAAGATGATCATCGGATCGCCTTGGCCAACGTACTTGCCAATTTCAGGCATTTCAAAATTATGAGGGACTTTACATCGTTGTTGTAACGCCGCATGTTCACTTACATGATTTTTATATACTATGACGATACTTGTCCTAATATTATTTTTAATGTTTAATTAATAAATTATCATTTTTGTGACTAACTATGGTTTTGCAGTAGAATGTTCCATGGACGCCCTAGACGATCGACGTGCCTATTAATTTAAATTACAAGACACTTATAATTTTATTTAAACTTAAATTAAAGTTTATAATATTTTTTATTATGAGGTGCCTATGTCAATATTATATAGATTAACGAACCTAGACATGCCTCTTGAATATATTCATTTTATTTCATATGAATTAAAATATGTTTAATTTAATATACTATGGAAAGCATGAAATGGGGGGCCTAAAAAACGTGAATGAAATCAATTCTTTTCAAATTTTGCATGATTGACTTTTAAATTGGTATCCTAAAATTGGAAATAAAAGACTCTTCATTTTTTTGGAGCATTTGTCCTTATTAAAAAAAAAAAAAACACCCTTCATCCATTTCATTTTGAAGCATCTTCTCGGCTTTTGGTTACAAAAGATACTCAAATTTATATTATTTTATTGTTTGATTTATATTCCATTACTGAATATCTTTGTGCATTGTTAATTGATTTATGTGAGTAGTGGTATTCATTCAAATTTAAATAGATACACACGTTAACATATATGTATATATGTGTTTATGATTTTCATATTTTTTAATTTTATATAGATTTAAACTCATTTGCATCACTTCTTGAATTTTCTAAAAAAAAATGTTAAATTTTATTAATTTATTATTTCTATTTACTTGTTTGTTTAATTTACTCATTCTATCATAATTTAGCCCCTTGAAGAATAATGAATAATTAAATAAATAAAAATTTTATATTTATTTATCAATCTATATCTTATGCTTATACCTATATATAAGAGAAATTTAATTACTTGAGACTAGTATTCTTAATAGATTTATATAAACTTTTAGTTTAAATTAATATTGTTAATATGTGTAGGTACTTAAATTTTATTTGTCAATAATATTATTTAGATCAAATATAGCTTAAGTAAAATAGATCATAAGAATTTCTTGACATAAAGGTAATACTTGTAAAATTGGTTACTGCCTTATATATAAATTTTATGATTAGCCAAACCAGTTAGTGTCAAAGTGATCAGTTGGCTATTAATTCCATGGTTATCATTTATGTTAAAGCACGTGAATATAAGTTTTTCAACTTCTCAATGCAATAGTCCTTCTTTTGTAATTTTCTTCATATGTGTGTTACTTTGAAAGTGTTAATGTCTAACTGTGATGAAAACATAGAGACAAGAATTATTTTTAAGATATGAAATTTCAATTCTTCTTCATTCATGAAAGTTTAAACTACACTTGTAAAACTATTTGACAGCTTTTGCCTATCAATTTATAATTCTAAAGTAGTACGACGAGATAATATATAATCGAACTAATATAACGATAATAATAAATGATATGTAAAAATTTCTTTTTAATGGCGATGACTTGGGACTTTTGGCACGTTGACTTCGTGGGTGGCCAAGGATAGTTCCACTTGCTTTTCCAAAAGTAAATTGCTATGTATTCAGGTAAGTAAACCTCTCCTAGAATTCATTTTTTAGAATGCAATGTTAAATGCCTAGATGTGTTACATTAATAGCCATTATGTGAACATGATTTATTTTGATGTAGTTTTATATGCATTTATATTTCATTAATGTTTCACGCGACATATTGTTACATGAACATTCATGTTAATGAATCCATAAGCATGCATAAAGTAAATATTTAAATGATAATGTTTGAAATTTATATTTTACTCAAGAAAGATATGTATCCCAAATTTTATAAATGAAATGGTGTTCGCCTATGCCATGAAAAGTGTGAGTGGGAAATGGGGCGTGGGGGACCGGCGCACCCGACGAATGATAATGTTGAATGTTGAATGTTTAATGTTTAACCGCTTTGCGGTGCTACCGGTAGATGGAACAGGTTCCAAATAATAATGGCTCACTGCATACTGATTGGATAGACGATACACAAAAGTGAGCTCACAATGTTAAAGTTTTTAAAGGATAAGAAAAGACGGGATACATATTCTATGAAACTACTTGAAACTAATGCATACATTATCATGTGCATGAGGTTTGCTTACTGGGCGTTAGCTCATTCCATATTCTCCACTTTTCAAATGATGAGAGCTAGATGATTCGAGACAACTACTTGGGGCGAGACGGACTCAGTATTGTTTAAATCTAAGTTTAATGTTTGTTATTATTTCAGAAATAAGACGCTTTAGGCCTATTAATGTTATTGGAATACTATTCTTTTACTTATTTTAATTAGCCAAACGATGAAGTTTTTAGCAATTATTGTGTTTATTCAATAAGAAATTGGGCATAAAATGTATTATGCAAATTATTGCTTTTAATTAATATTATTAAGAGTCATTAATATTTATTTTGTATTTCAAAATAAAATAAAATAGAATGAAAATTTTATCCACTTTTCCGCATTTATATCTTGTTGTTTAATGGTAATTAAATGCTAACATTTCTAAGTCTAGAATTTCTGGACTTGGGGTGTTACAGTTGTATCCCTTCTGAGAAATGATATGTCTCCTCATCATTATCTATCTCATAGGATCGAAGTTGGGGCGGAGAAATTATTTCAGGTGAGCGGACCTGTTGGGTTCATCCCAATCCTTCATCGGGTCTATGACCCGGTCTTATGTCGGGATCCTGCGCGGTTTGATATTGATATGGTATGGGCATGTGCGGTGCTTGGGCTGCGGCTGCCGCCGTCCGCCTCTCTTTCCTATTTCTAGGAAGCCTGCTTCCCAAACGGTTAAAGAGACGGACCCTTGTGTGGTTTCTGGTTCTTGAGAGTATTCAGGAGGGAAATTTGGGTTTCCATAATTCTCTTCCGCGTTGTATCCGTGATATGGGTATTGTGGTGGATTCCTTTCGTCATTTCCTCGAAATGGGGCTCTTGGTCTTTCCAATGAGGTGTATGAGTATGTGCCTTCTTCTTCTTCTCTGTATTGGTACTCGTACTCTTGGGGCTAGTAAGGTGGACATGCAGGTGGTACAGGGGCACAAGTCCCTGTTGTAAGTATGCATTTAGGGCAGCAGTTTGTGCAACTTGTTGTCTTTGCATTTCCAGCATTTGTTCTGCCATGAATTCCATATTGCGTGCCATGCGTGCTCTAGAATGCCTTCCACGCCTGTGTGGTTGAGCAACCTCAGAGGCTTTTTCGTCCTCTCATTTTGGTTGTCCACCGATTTGTCTAGTATGAGTGTTTCCGTCTTCGTCACTTATTGTATTATTTTTGTTCAAAATAACTGGTGGTTTGTGATTTGTTCTTTGTTTATGTTGTACAAAGTGAAATCAGAAATTTATAACTGCCCAAATGCGGGATAAGCCTTATTTTCGTTTCCAAAATGGAATACTTTGTATCTGTCCAAATATGGGTAAGATTTTTGTCTTTTTTCAAGGAAAATCTTATAATTGCAAATCTTCAAATAAAATATCTCCTTTTATTCAAAGGGAAATTTTGCCGTTTCAAATCTTCAATTAAAATTTCTCCTTTTGTCCAAAGTGAGATTTCTTACAGCTTCAAACCTTGAACTGAAATTTCTCCTTTTGTTCAAAGGAAAAGTTATCACGACTTCAAATCTTCAACTGAAATTTCTCCTTTCGTTCAAAGAAAAATTTATCAAGACTTCAAATCTTCAACACCTGGATTTTTTGTCTCTTCAAATTTAGTATCCCATCTCCTTCATTCTTGCGTGGCTATGCTTTTTCATGTGTTTCCTCGTGGTTTGTTTCGGATCCAACAGACGGCACCAAAATGTTGACCACAAATCCTAATCGGATTTATAATTAGTATTGAAGTGTCTTCTTTTCTTCCAGCTACTGAAATTCCTGCACACTTAAACACCAAGATTGTCAGTTAGTATAGGCGACCGGAGAGGTTGCCGTATGCTCTTCGACGCTCAAATTAGGATTTATACTTTCGTTGGACCGATTGAATTTAAGAGAAAAACTGATATAAAAAAGCCCAGTTTCAGAATCCTTACTCTCTTTCTTGTTCTCTTTTTTCTTATGTATCTTTGAAGTTCAATTGATTTAAGTCGGATTTCAGAGTGAGTGATTGACTCACATCCCATCAAATTGTCAATGTCGCTGTTCTCTTTTGCATCCGACTCTGAATTTGCAGACAACTGACTTGTCATTTCTTACACTCTTCCTTTATGTCAGGCTAACAATGCTGCCTTATTTCTGTCTTGCCAATCATTCGAAGTGGTTCGGCTGTTGTGTCTGGACTACCTTTGTTAAAAGCAGTCTGGACAGTCCGGACATCTCTTAAGACGCCTTCCACGTGTCGCCAAGTGTGCCTATTTTATGGCTGAATCACTATATGGGGCTTACTTGTCTTATACCACGTGGATGTATTTTTAGGAGGCGTAACAATATTTAAGATGAAAGAAATTTTATTTAATTAATCCAATAACAACGAACCATGAAAATTAAAGCTCGAAACGGAATTAAAAGGGATAACATAATAATCACTTTGTTTAAACAAGGTTTTATCGTCTACCTTGGCTCAATAAAATTAGAAGAACATAATTAAATTAAAAATAAAAGATTTGATAGAACCCGACATGGATTGAAGGAGAAGAAATCCTCCAAAAACTCATCTTCGTCACGTAATTCTTCTATCTTGTTTCTAGTCGTCTTCCTTCCTTTATTCGACCTAAATTCGGTCTTTATACAGTAATTTATCAATTTTGAAGCTCGTGTACGTGAAAAGACAAAAAAATCCCGACTTAGAATTAAAAATAAGTCCAAAAATTTCCAAACGAACTGCAATTTGCTTGTCGCGGCCCATCCGCAACAAACATGAACAAAATCAATTGCTTTGCAAACTGCGGTTTTTAATAGGAGATCAAGTCCTTTTTGCTCCAAAACTTTATGTTTGGTCTCAATACTTCAAAAACTTCCATCCGAGTTCTCAAATCTTCATAGTTGTTCACAATTTGTACTAATTCAAATAAGACATTAATTAGTACTTTACAATGAATAATTAATAACAAAATAAGATAAGCGGGTATCATGTATGCATACTTTTCATCATTTGTCGGATTAAATGGGATGCCGCAAAAATATGTTGTCTACTGATTATTTGTGCTTGGATAATGTTTCTACAAATCACGACATACCATTCTTGTTCTATTGTCAGTTTTGCTAATGATCCACATGTATGCCTAAATGTTAATTATTTTTATTCTTCGGTTATTATTAGTTTTATTTACTTTCAAACAATGAAGAATTATATTATAAAATTAAATAGTAATTTTTGCGCTTCAAAAATATATTTTAATACAATTTTTGTAAGTTAATTTGGAAAATATATTATAATACAAGAACTAAATAATTATATATTCGCAAAAATTGAAATAAATATCTATTAACAGCAATTAAGGAATTTGAATTTAGAGAGGTATTAATTTAGGAGACTCGCAGAACTTAATGTGTATTTCAATCCTTAGAATAGAATTCTAGTTAACTTAAGAAACAAATATATTTTAGAATTCTACTTATATATATATTTTTAAAGAATTAGAACTATTCCCTTGTAAACAGTGTTGATTGTAATGAGTTATTTATACCATATTATTGAATATACGAATTCTTAGTAATTTAACATAGTATTAGAACAATCATCTTTTCAGACTCGGTGATTGTCTCCGTTTTAGGCATTTTTTTTTCGATTCTTCGTAAAATTCCTCGAAGTGTTGGTTTTTGGAGTTTATATAGTGAAATTTGAGTAAAAGGGTCCAACGGACAAAACTCACTACTTTGCTGTGATGTTCAACATTTTTTGGCCAAATTCTATCGTTTAGGCCTCTAAAATTGTGCTTTTCTTCCTTACGGATGTAAATTTTAGGAAAAACTTGAATTTTTTGTTTGTTTTTCAAATTTTTTCGTATTTCGAACAACATATCTTCGAAATCTCTTTGTCCCAATGCCAATTACCCTAGTCAAAATCGGAACCATGATTCCAACAACTTCGACCAACTTCGACCACAACACTGCAGATTCTAGTTCACCAAGATAATTATATTTTTCCAACCAAATTACCTTACATGAGACTAATTATTCATTATGGTCTCAACTTATAGAGATGCGGATTGGTGCTCGTAATAAGGTTGGGTACCTTAATAGAGAATCGAAAAAACCTGAACGTGGAGACCCGACTTTGGAGGCATGGATAACTGATAATCATCGAGTCAAAAGCTGGCTTATTGCCTCGATGATCCATTCTTTGATGCAACGATTTATTTGTCTTCCCACCGCTAAGGAGATATGTGGGGTGTCTATAACTTTCTATGACATATCAGATGAAACGTGTACCTTTGAATTAAACCAAAGATCTTACTCTACCAAGCAGAATGGTCGTCCCTTGCCCACTTATTATAATGAGTTAGTCAATATTTTTCAGAAAATTGATCACCGAACATCGTCACGGGTAGGAACGGTTGAATGAGTAGTTCAGTTGCACTCGGCCTTGTTAAGACTTTGAGTTCATATCTTTCTAAGTGGATTTGATTCTGAATTTGACCAGGTTGATGGAGAAATCTTGAGAAATGATTCGAAGCTTGATCTTGAGAGTTCATATGCCTATGTTCGGAGGGAGTTTCAACAGAAACAGACGATGGGAGGATCACATATGATTTTTGAAAGTTCAGCGACGATGGAAAACCAAGCCAAGCAAGGATCGTCATCAGTTACTACAAAAAAGGCTAATGGAAAATCTAGAGAGCGAATATGTACATTGTGGTGAATCTAGACATTCATAACAGCTATGTTATGAGATTATAGGCTACCTGGAATGGTGGAATTTTTTGAAAAACCTCAGAAGAATATTGGAGGAAAAGCTATGATGACATCTACGGATGAGGATCAAGTGCAACCCACAACTAATGTAGTTCATCCATATACAGTTGGTAATGTTTATGTACTATCTACTACTTCTAAGAATAGCACTTGAGTTATTGATACAGACGCATCCGATCATATGACTAGGGATTCTAGTTATTTATAGTCCCTCAACGCATCGTCTCAATCTGTCATCTCTACAACTAATTGTAGCATATCTCTTATTATTGGAAAATGATCTATTATTTGATATGATTCTTATACTTTAGCTATTGTTCTTGTTGTTCTCTCCCTCGAATATAATCTTATCTCTGTTAGCCAAATCACCTGCACTGTAACTTTTTTGCCTTCTTTTTGTGTTTTTCAGGACATTCTAACCTAGAAGATTCTTGGTTTTGGCATTAGATGGGACAAGCTGTATTATCTTGATTTGGCAGAAAAAAAGTGGTCAAAGCTGAGTCAGGCAAATCAAGCAAGCAGTGAGGATAAATATATAGCAAATATGTGGTTATGGCACCGTAGGCTAGGACATCTTTCTTTTGGTTATATTAAGAAGTTACAACCGAATCTGCTTTCTCGTTTAGGTGATTTCGTTTTTTGTTGTAATACTTGTGAACTAGTTAAGAATCATCGTATCTCTTATTTACCCAGTTTGAATAAAAATCTAGAACATCTTTAAAAAAACAAAGAAGGGTACAATTTTAACATGTTGTAGATTCTGAATATGTTGGAGACAATGAAATCTATTACATCATATGTATATACTTGGTGTAATACATGTATAAGTTGGAAATCTTTGCTTTAGAAACTTATGGCTCTGTCTTCTGCTGAAGCATAATAGATTGCAACTATAGATTGTGTAAAAGAAAGTATTTGGTTGAAAAGTCTTTTATTCTTTTCCAGTGAGCCTCACCTGGATTTTTCATATATCTACTAAGGATACTAATGGAGTGTGCAAGATTAGGTCTGGTATAGATGATAAGATACATAATAGGCCCAAAATTGGCATCGAGAATCATTTCCATCCTATTAAAATCATTTTCAGATTTAGGAGATTGATCTTTTGAAAATTTGAAATGGTTTGTTAAGGATAAAGATACATATATAGATTCCGAGTTTGAAAACTTTTCAAGGATTTTAGAAATATAAGGTTGTTGGTTTAATACTAAAGAACCACTAAGTCTATCTATTTTATGTACATTCCTAGAATTTTTCTTGCTTTTCTTAAATCCTTCATTTGAAGTTCTTAATTTTCCTTTTAATTCTTGATTTTTTTCCAAATCCAACTAGGAGCATATCATCAACATATAAAAGAAGATAGATGGAACTAGGCCCCCATCTCTTTTAAAATAGAAATAGGGGTCATAAATGCTCTTTTTAAAGTCAAGGCTTTGGATATAGGAGTCCCATTGTCTTGGGGTTTGTTTTAGGTCATAGAGGGATTTTTGAAGTAGAAAAACTAATTCAGGGCTATTGTCTTTGCATTTCAGTTTTGAGTTTTGAATTCATTTTCAATTTTCTGTTTTGAGAGTCTATTTTAAGATTGCTAAAAATACGTTTGGTTTGTCATTCTCAAAAACTTTTTCTGAAAATATAAACTAAAAAGCACGTTCTGTTTGGAATTTTGAAAAATTATTTTATATCATTTTATTCAATGAATTTGATTATTCAGTAAAATAGAACAATTTTATACTAATATATAATAAAATAATATATACATTTTAAAGTCAATAAATCTTGCAATATTTTTTTTACAAAAATAAAATAAAAACAAATAAAAGATTAACAAAATAAAAATTAAAAATTAATGACGTCGACTGAGAATTTTAATCAATTTTCATTTAAATTAAATTAATTTTTTATTTAAATAACCAATAAAGGCTTGAATTAATTTTTAGTATTTAGAATTTTCATTTTTTTAAAATTTTATATTTTTTTTTATAATTTTATATATTTAGAATTTTTGATTATATAAATTTATATTTAAATAAATTTTGTTTTAATTTTTTTAGAATTTTTACTTTTTTAGAATTTTATATTTTATTTTTTAGATTTTTTCTTTTTTAGAATTTTGTTTTTTTAAATTTTTACTTTTTAAGAATTTAGAATTTTTTTTATGATTTTATATTTTTAGAATTTTTTATACAAATTTTTTATTTAAATAATTTTTTTATATTTTTTTAGAATTTTTAATTTTTTGGAATTTTATATTTTATTTTTTTTAGAATTTTTACTTTATAGAATTTTTATTTTATAAGAATTTAGAATTTTATTTTTAGAATTTTTGTTTAAATAAATTTTGTTTCCTTGTTTTGAGTGTTTTCCGTGTTTTAATGGAAAACACTCAAAACGTCAAAAACCTTGTTTTGAATTTTGTATTATAAATTTAACCTTGTTTTCGAAAATAAATTTTTAAAAACAACGTAGTAAACAAGTTTTGGGTGTGTTGTAAAACTAAAAACTGAAAATAGCAAAGATAACATACCTGAATTATTTCTCACAATTTTTCTCAAAATCCTAAGGTTAACTCATGATTTTTTTTTTTTTTTTTCTTAAATCTCTATAAAGAAAATCAATTTTGACATCCAATTGGTCTAGTTTCCAATTGCACTGAATAACTAAGGCAAGAAGAATTCTTATAGAGATGTATTTTACTAGTGGGGAGAAAATTTTATTATAGTCTATATCCTCACTTTGGGTGTTTAAACCCCTTAACTACAAGTATTTCTTTAAATCTCACATCCCCATCCTTTTTCTCTCATTCTTTTATCTTCTAAACCCATTTACATCCTACCACTTTCTGTCCTTTTAGTCTTTCTACTAAAATTCAAATCTTAAGAAGAGACTAGTTCATTGCTAAAACTCAATTATTTGACTCTCTATTCTTAATGGCTTCTTCATAAGAATTTGGTGGGACAATTAGAGGACAAAGTTTGGTACAAATATCTCCACAAGGAAAATAATATACCAAGTGTCTGACATATTTTACATATATCAATTATAAGTTTTCTACGAAAAATTATGCATGTTGTCGACAGAACTACCTAGGAGAGTAGAAATTATGTCCGCTCGAGCAGTAGCTACACTTCCTGCACAAGACGTTTGTTAGTGCTTCAAATTGATTGTGTTGATTTTGTCACATTTTTTATATTTTAGGACAAAGTCCCAAGATTGAAGTACATTCATGAGAAAAAAGAGACAATCAAGAAGAAACAATGTGTTTTGGAGTGGCAATGGAGATTAGAGTGGAAAACTAAAGTTAAAGTAAAGAAGTAAACCAATAAGCGGAGTAGTTGGGAAATTAATATACAAAATTTGGTACCAAGATATCCACAAGGCAAGTGATATATCATTAGAAATTAAGATAGTTGAATTAGAAATTCAATACATTTTACTTAAGATAGTTGAATTAAAAATCCAATACATTTTACGCATCTCAATTCGGAGTTTCCTTCGAAGAGTCATGCACGTTTTCATCAGAAGTATCCTGGGAAATATAAATTTTTTCCGCTCGAGTGAACCTGTGCTGATTTTCTTGGCATTCATGTCTGCTTGAGTGGAAGCTGCAATTCTTGCACGATTTCTATGTTTTTTTTAGTCAACATATCATCACATCCTAGTGTGGTTGTCAGGCCACCACCAGGAAAGGATGGGGGGTTCGGATACCCCAACCTTAAATAAATAACTCATAAAAAATACATAGAAGGGGCACATAAAACTTGACCTCTAATTAGAAGAGCTAAAACAAACAAATAAATGAATAATTAATAAAGCAATAAATAAGGATGTACTACCTCTTAAACAATAAGTCCTAAATATTCTATAATATCCTAATTGTAGGAAGTTCATATATATCAATTTGAACTAAGCTGCGATATCGCTGCGGTAAGTCTTGATCGCTGTACTTGAAATTGTAACGAAGATCCCAATCCTCTGAAGTAAGTAAATCAGCCACTTGGTTGTCCTCTCGATAAATATGAGAAATAGTATCACGGTCGGAGGCAAGGAGATATCTGGTGTGGCGAAGAGTGGCCTGAATAGATCAAGGTCCTCCATCTTTGGTGATGTAGTGAATGGCCAAAGTAGAGTCGGCCTCAATCCATAAATCTGAGAGTACAGTCCTCCGAGCAAGAATGATACCATCAAGAATAGCCCTGAGCTCGACCTCTAAAACAGGGCACTCGCCGTATGAAGAGAAGAAGACGCGAACACACTGACCTGATGAATCCTTAATAATCTCTTCTCCACTCGCAAATTCATCTTTGACACATCCATCAGTATTGACCTTGTAAGATCCTACTGGTGGAGTATGCCAATAAACCAAAACAGGGGGAGGAAGTGGATGGAGTAGTAAGAGATATACCAAAAAGATGAGCAATATTCATGTCCCATTGCTAATGAATAACTCGAAATAAACGGCCTATATGTACTAGGAAGATAGTATGGTATACTCTCCAGATTATTCGTCTCGGTTCCATAGAGATATCTTAGTACTTCGCATCATTCCTCGCATTCCAAATACACAAGAGAATCAAAAGAGGAATGATCGTGCGAATATGACCCTTTCTGACAAACTGACCCGAGAAATGCCAAGACTAAAAACTATATTGAAAACCCTCCATCGGTCGAAGGGTTATATGAAAAAAGTCAGAAAAATAGCGCCAAACCTGGTCGGCAATACAACTGTCAATAAATAAGTGCTGAATAATCTCTATAGCCGAGCAACACTGACAACGAGTAGCCATATGACTCCCAATCCGTCTCTATATCACAACATCAACTGGGATACGACCCTGCCATAGTCTCCACCAGAAGAAAAAGACAGTCATCGGGATAATAGAACTCCAAATCATACTGTATACAGCCTGAATAGTATGCCCCGTACGAACTATCTCCATGCAGACTAGGTAGCAAATCTACCATCTGAAGTTTCCTTTCACATAATCTGATCGTGTACCTCAGCAATGATAGTGATGTTCACTATCTGCTCAGCAATAATGTATGGTACAAGCTGAATAAGTCTACCAATGTTCCATTCAGTATCATCAAATAATTCTCTAACCTGGATAGAAGAATGTGTCAAATCTGGGTGCTTATAAGCTAATATAGACTCTCCCATCCAGCAGTCATGCCAAAAGAATATCTATCCACGCCCTACCTATCAAGCAATGTGTGTCTCCGCCTGTGGGCCTATGTGCTTTAGCCTCTTCCATACAGCTGAAGTATAGTAATGAATAGTAGCCAGCAACGGATGGGCACCCTTACAATACTTACTCAGTAAAAACTGAGCCCATAATGACCGCTGAGATCTAAATAACCACCAGAGCTTTAGGGAGAATGTATCAACAAGATCTTGTAGTCTCCTAAAGTCCAGTCCACCTTTCTTAGTAGGAATACAAAGGTCCTTCCATATCCTCCAATGTAATTTGGGTGCATCGTCTCTGGAGTCCCAAAATCCAAGCTTATATATAGGGGGGAAAAACTTTGTACTTCATGGATATACAATATTAGAGAAAAAACACTAAATTCTCTTTTGGAGATTTCATCGAACTGAGTTTCTTGGTTTTTGAGTAAGAAGAAGGAGAAGAATATCAAGAATTTGTTGAAGACATTCAAGTGGTTTCTTCCTTATTCATAGAATATGGATGATGTGTTCTCAATTAATTATGCGTTTTTGTAACTTAACTATGCAAGA
Source organism: Forsythia suspensa (assembly GCA_023638005.1). Taxonomy (NCBI): domain Eukaryota; kingdom Viridiplantae; phylum Streptophyta; class Magnoliopsida; order Lamiales; family Oleaceae; genus Forsythia; species Forsythia suspensa. The sequence continues at coordinate 59,332,778 of CM042673.1, read as the reverse complement.
CTAAATTTCTATATATTAGGATGACGAGGAAATATCCTTTTTGAAGTTTTAATCTTATATTCTTGTTTTTTACATTAAATACTTGGGTTAGTTTGAATGATTGCGATGTTTTAATTGTCTTCAATTACTTGATCACTAATTAAATTGAACATGTGATTTATTTGTTTTCGAGACAACGAAAATAGGTTTGACACATCGTACCAATTGTCATAAAATCTAATAGGTTATAGAGATATACTCTTATACTTTGTGTGACTCAAATATTCTAAAATTTTACGTATTTTTGCATATTCGCATTCTTCATAAGAGATAACATAGAGTCGTATGTTGAAATCGGTTAATTCTTCTTAAGCAAGATTATTAAACACAATCGGAATATTGACCATCAAATTCATTCGAGTACTGTCAATAACGTGAATTGAGGTTAAAGTGGAAAAATAGATGTGAATTGTGAATCCTAGTCATAAATTTGAGCTTTTCTCCAAAAATTGTCAATTCACTTTTACTTGTTTTTAGATAATTTATAAATCTTTGTTTAAAACAACCAAAATCAATGTGCTTGTTCGGTTGAAGTTAGATTTAATTAAGTGAAAGCTAGATATACTAGATATACTGTCCTCGTCAGAACGATAATTGATTCATCACTTTATTATTTGTTTATGGTACCCTACACTTGCGGGAACCCCTAGCACAGTCACTCCATTACGGGTCTAACAAGAAAGGCTCGTAAAGGAATTTTTATCAACAAAAAGTATCGTGTGTATATAGGATATTGAATTTTCTATTATTCAATCAACTAGTTATCATATAATTTCGAATATTATAACTCTATTATTATTAGGGAATATTATATAGGGTGAATTCTTATACACAATATAGTATTCAATTTATAACTACAAAAAAATAAATTGATTGGCTTCTTAAAGAACCTCGTATTGTTGATAAGTGTGATTTTACACTTATTTGGACCATCAAAATTGGACAATTATGAGTACTCTTAAGTAATTTTTTACTTAATTATGTGTTGATTTAATTTTTTTAGGTCAAAACCTGAGATCGGATGGAATTGGAGAAAAACAAAGTAAAATAGGCGAAAAATGACTAAAGGCGTACAAAGACTTGGATATAAGGATCAACTTGCAAACATCCAAAAGTTTAAGGACTTGGGTTGCAAATAAAAGAAGAATAAATTGAAATAAAAGAAGAAATTGGAGGACTAAAGAGGACAAAATCAAAAGTTGAAGGACCTTGGACGCAAATAAGAGCACAAATTATCAACAAACATAAAATGGGGACCAAATAATATACACATCAAAATTTGGAGGACAAAGCATGCAATTTAGAGATTGGAACCAATTTTGGTAGATTTTCACTCTTTGCCGCGGTTTGCATGTTGATCGTGGCAATGCGACAAATGCGTCTGGACTATTTTTAGCTTATTTTTAACTCTAGTCAAGGTCTTTTTCATTTTTTCACGTACATGGGTTGTAAAATTAGTAAAACACTATATAAATACATAACCTAGGTCAAAAGAAGGGAGTTAATTCTTTGAAGAAGATAAAAGAAGACGGAGAAAATAATGGCGAAGAAAACGAAGAACTACTAAGATCGAGAAGATTGGAACGTGAAGATCAAGATATCTTGGTGCAAGATATTCAACATCTTTTCTTCTTTCATTCAAAATTCCATTATGTATTCAAATTTTTTAACGCTTTCTTTCTCCCGAATCATGTGCAACAACCGGAAAAAAAATTTTTTTCGTCTTTTAATTTCAAGGAAATAAAATTTTAATTTCCAGCGTCGCTACAAACTTTCAAGTATGATTTAAAATATTTTAATCGCGATTATTTTGCACGATCTTGCCTTTTATTAAATATGTCATACATGAAATTTTATTAATCACCGGCACAAATTAAATTTTCTTTACCCAAATAATTTATCTTGGTTTAATTTTAGACTTATTTTAGACAAACCGAAAAATTGAAAACTAACGAAAATAAAACATATTCTCTACCCATTTTCGGTCAATTCATTCACCTTAGTTTCAACACTTTTTTGACATAATTATCCTTCTGTATTTAGCCCAAAACCCGGTCCATCTAACCGTTAAGAATACACCCCCAAACAGCCCCTTAATCTATGTAAGAAAGACACCCCAAACAGCCCTTTCTATGTAACACCCCAAACAGCCCTTTAACTCACTTGAAAACCACCCTTCCACTCCCCATTTTCCAGCCCACTTCTCCCCCATTTTCAACACCATTTACCCACCTTCCAACCCACTTGAAATGCTACCAAACTCCCCTCATTTTCCAGAGAAAAATGCCCCCAGTCAGCCCCCATGTTTACCTACAGAAACCTTCCAAACAGCCCCTAAAACCATTATGAAAACTGCCCATTTTCTCTCCCATAATCAGCCCTTTTTACCCACCATGTTACCCACATTTTTCAACTAATTTAGCCCCCAATAATACTTTTGAAAACCTTCCCAAGGTTCCCCCCTAAATCTGCTGAAAACAGTCCCAAGATTTCCTCCCGAAACCAGTGAACAAACCACCCCCTCCTCTACTCCATGATCATCCTTTTAGCCCCACTTTCTTACCCATTTCTCTCCCACATTTCGTCCCTCAAGTTAACTGTTTTTCCCACCCAATAATGTCCCAAATTTTGGCCATTTCCTCCAGAAAAAAAGTAGAAGAAAACGTTCAGTTCTGCTGCCATTTTTACAGAGAGTTTTTAGCCCACATATATCCCAATTTCCGCCCTCCTTGCACTCCAGTTTCGGCCCCCCCAATTTCAGCCATAAGTTCCAGCTTTTATTCTCTTTAATACTCCACTTCCCCCCCCCACCCCACCCCACCCCACCCCAAATTTCATCCATACAACATCCACAAACCAGCTCCTAAGTTAAGCAAAAACTCTATTTTTCCCTTATCATTTTCGGCCCCAGCATTTCCAGTTTGTACTCCATTTTGAGCAAGTTTTCTTCCTCTTTTCTGTCCAGAAAAATCCGGCCCCAGCAATATATCTTGTAGCCTTGGTTTTGATCCATAAAATATATATCTTTCCTCTCATTACAAGCCCCAAAGTTCCTCTCATTTTAGTCAAAAGAAACTAGTCTAGTAGTCCCTGTATTCTTCAGTTTTTGGCCAGCAGTAGTGTTCCTTTTCAAATTATTTTTCAGTGAAGATCACATACTTTCTCTCCTAGATTTCTATCTCTAAAGTTCCCTATATATACATATAATTATATAGTGTACGGGTTTGTTTGTTTTTTTTTTTTGAAAGCTGCAGAACCAATTTTTCTTCATCAAAGCTTCAACCCAAAAACTCGTTTTCGAGGTAGTTTTACTTAATGTTTTTACTGCGATTTTTAAATGAAGTTTGGAAAAATTATGATGTTATTTGAATGCCATGCAAACTTATTTATGAAGGAACTTATGATAGTGATTGAAGGTAATCACTTTAACATGTTTGTGATTGAAGGTAATCACGTATGACGTTATGTGGTGCCGGCTATCAATGTTTATGATATTATGTACGTTTCAAAAATCATGGCATGTCGAATTCATGTTTATGTAAAATTTTCCACATGTTATAAGTATTGCTATTGAGTGTTTCTTATGAAATACTTACCCCCCAAAACGAATAAATTTTCAGATTGAACTGGTAGGGGTTGATGCGATGGCGGTAGGCTAACGAGCTTGTCATGGAAAGTCTTATTTAGTTTATGTTTTGACGTCAAAATGATTGAGTCAATTATGATGTAATTATTATATTTTAAGTATTTTATTCAGTAATTAATTATGTAAAATGTACGGAAACAAGATATTGGTTTATTTGTCGTTCAAAGTTTTAAATTAGGAATTTGCCTAGTTTCAATTTTCAGAATTTTTAGCTTACTGTCCTCTTTTTGAAAAATCATAAATTTTGTTCTACGGTTGGAGTTTTTGAGTGAAATCAGTGACTTTGGAAAGCCCTATATGTGGTCTAATAACAAAATTTGGAATCACTTAAAAATTCCATCGTATGAATTTATTATGTTTGTTTAAACGGGCTGCCTTAAGGCACCCGAGAAAATTTTCAAGCAACTTCGGCCATCTTTTTCACCTATCAAATGATGTAGTTAAGGTTTGAAAATTTAATATGTTGTAGTTTGTAGTCCCAAGTATCTACAGTTAAAGTTTCATAATTTTTGAAATTTTTTGTTTTGTCAAATAAATTGTGGCGACACCTATCGTGATATAGGAAAAACTATGAAATTTTGAAATAAATTCCTCTTCCCTTGCATACTTATTACTTTTCCGCAAAATCTTATTTTTAAAAATCAGTCAAGGGCACGGGAAATAATATTTGGAGTTGTCAAATATATTTTAGAGATTATTTTAGTGACCATCCGGGATGAGAAAATCTGGGGCGTTACATCATGAATAACTAAATTTAATGTTTGGATGAACAATGTAGCCTAATTTTAATTCTTTAATTTTGAACCTCAAGTTTTGACTTATAAATTGTTTAAGTATTTGATTTTGCTTCTTTTCTTAATGTTTGGAATACTGGCCATTATTTCATTGATTTTGTAGATTGTAATGAACTCAGAAGTAAATTATTAATCTAGACCACGTAGTAAAATTCGGCAATTGGATAAAAGGTAGAGATTCACTTTTATTATTGCTGCGGTCTCAATTGAATTCTTAAGAGAATTAATGCATCTAATTAAGGACCATTTGATTGCCTAAGTTGACTTAATTAGATATGACTAATTTGAATTCGAGAGAGGTAAATTATGTTAAATTCGTGAATTCGACTGAATACAACTTTAGGAACAAATCTTGAGAGGAGGAATTAGAGATGATAACTAGGTGAATTCGTTTGTCCAAGTTCTTTAATAACTATATTTTCTAAATTGTTGATTTTCGCTTTCGCATAAGTTATTATATTGTTTTTCTTATTTTAAAAAATCTAAAGTTCTAGTTTAAAATCTCTCGAATTAGTTTATTTTAAAGTGCTTTCTACAGATTAATCAATAAAGATTAATTAAACTAATACATAAATAAGATAGTTTTCGTGGAAACGATAATCCGGACTCCATGTGTTCACTTTATTACTTTTTTGCGATATTGTACACTTGCAATCACAATATTTTCACAACAATTGTTCAAAGAGTGATTTAGGTTATACATATTTTTTGTTACGTTTTTATTAAAAACCACATGTTTTACCAAAAAAAGTCACATTAATTGTTATCTTACCATTAAAAAGTTACATGTTTTTTTCATATCATCAATCCGATATTACTATTTCGTATAAAATAATATTTTATATTGTTGTATTTATTGAACACCTCCACGATGTTATTATTCACCGTGAATGCGAAAATAATAATACTTTTTCTACTTTTATTGTTAATCGGGAATAGTAACACAAATGTTACTTTCAACGCTGTACAATAACTTTGTACTTGTCACTTGATCAGTAAATTTTAATTTGGTTTGAGAATATATCCTCAATATATTAAAATTTAAAAAGAAATAAATTTCTATTTGAAAAATAATAAAATTTATTGAGCCTAATTTTCACTTTATAAATGATCCATTGATGGCCTAGGAAGCTATGCCCACTAGAGTAGATTCTACCTATTGGGCCATTTATATGAAATATTAAGTTGCAGGAAAAAATGGAAGTGGGATATGGCTAGTGGCTACCTATGCTAGGAGGCCTATTTTCATCTTGATGTACTAGTTTTCTATTAATATATTGGCAGGGACCTTTCGATTCCCCTGTCTAGGCACGGTAGATTTTTAGTGTGTGGAAATGGATATCAATTCATTTATTGTTCAAAATATATTTATTCAGAGGAAAAATTACGAGACAAAAAAATAAAAAGATTGATAACATTTTATACACGGTTAAACCTTTTCACTAAATGAAAAATCATTATAATTATATAAAATTTCACTCAAAAATTTTCAAGTATCGTAAAAAAATATTATTTACACCCATCAGTTTCTACTCTTGTACAACCTACAGAGAGAATAAGGAAAAAAAAAAAGGAAGCTATGCTTACAATTTTTATTTTAAAAAGCTCTCAAGTCACATACACAAAAGAAAAGGAAAACACGTCAATTTATAATTAACTTATGACTTAAATTTCTTCCAACTTTCGGTTGCCAAAGTATTCAAAATTTGAAAACTTATTTAATTTTGCTTACCAAATATAAAATAATATTATATGACATCCTTTCCTCCAAAGTTAAAATGTATGGTCAATTGAAATTGGAAATCTGATGACTTTAAATATTTTTCCAATATGCAATTCATTTGTACAAATTTATACTCGTAAAAATCGACTTAGGGTAAAAATTTTCAATGTTGTTAAGTTGGATCGAATCGTGAGTTCGACAGGAAAAATGTGAAACCATTAAAAGAAGTCAGTTCTCGTTGACATCAAGAACGGGCAATTTTACCTTAATTATTCCTTTTTAATTTTTTAATTTTTTTAATCACCGGTTCAGGCTCTCAACCCTTAATCTTGAACTAATTATTTAAAACCTATTTCATTTTTCATATAAATTATGACAAAAAATTGCTAAAGTAGCCTTCAATTGCTGTCAAATAACTAAATTAAATTTTAGCCTACGAATTCTTGCCTACATTTTTGTTCTTATTAAATTTACCTCAACTTATGAAAATAGAGTTTGATTATTTGTTTTGATTCGTCCTTGTTTATTCCCTTGTTTGCTAAAACACATTCTAAAATTGAAAATTTCAGCAATAACATCATTATTGATGTTTACAGAAAGAGACAAATGACAATTATTTTTACTTCATTTTCATTTTTACTTTTACTTTCACTTGCATGTTTACATAAAAATATAATAATATTACACACAACTGTATACAAACATGCCTGGTTTAAACTTTTAAACAAACACATAATTTAGCCGCACGTATACATTCAAGATTATTGATTATTTTATTTACTGATATTAGTAATTTACAGTTGGTCGACTAAAATTATTTTCTCTATAAAGTAAAAAGCGATAGAGAAGACATATTCGTTGCTATAAAAGTCATGGAGGTTGTGAGTCTTCAAAATTATAGTGATGTTATATTGTCGCTACTTTGTGATACAATTTCGACGATGTGTTGTCGTTGATTTTCGTCGTTAGAGAATCTTCAATGCTTTCCATTTATTGAAGTCTATGTGATAGGCATGTGACACTACATCTATTGAATAGAAGCGTCAAATTAAAAATTCATCTCCAATAGGTTCTGTCTAAAACTAATATTACAGTTTATACGGCATTAGTTTTTTTTAAATAAAAAAAAAAGCCCACATAACCAACATTTTTTAAATAAAATGTTGAGTTGGAGTTAAATTTGTTGAGTTACTCCATCAACAAGTCCGTCTAAGTTTAGATAACTTCTAGACGGAGTTTATTTTTTTTGTGTGCCACGTCAACTAGACAGAGTCCTTGTAAGCTTGCATTGGAGATGATTTTTTTATGGGTGGTTATATTCACACTACATTTTATTATAAATACACTACATTTTAATTGCATAAAAAGTATTTCAACTTTTATTTATTGTCACATTTATGTCCTCAACTTTTTTTTTTATCAGATTCTTATATTTAATATTCTATTAATTTACACATATTGTTCCTACTAACGATTTTCGTCTAAAAATTCTATTAGCGTGCTTTAAAATGAGGGACAAATATTTAATTGAAATTTTGTATTTATTTATTTATTTTACTTATTTAAAAATACGAAGGGAAAATGACTCTTTTTGTTCATTTTTAATGAAATTTTTGGACGGAAATCGTTATTAGAGACAATATGTGTTAATTAAATGAAGGTTGATGATAAGAATACGATGAAATTTAAATGTGATGCACTTATAAGAAAATATGGTGTGAATATATTTAGTCTTTTTTTATAACTCTATCTATATGTGCTTTTGTGGCACGTCTAGAAAGCTATGAACGGAGTGCATTAGACATGCTCATAGAGCATCTCCAATGTACTCCGTCTATTTAAGTCTATGTGACATGTAAAATAGACGGACTTCTAGTCCATGTAACACTACGTCTATTGAATAGACGGTCAAAATAAAAAATTCATCTCTAATGGGTTCCGTCCAAAACTAATATTACTGCTTATGTGGCATTAATTTTTTTAATTGGCGGGTCTTCAATTTTTATTTCCCTCGTCTGACATTTTTTTTAAAATAAAATGTTAAGTTACTATGTTTAGAAGTCCACCTAAATTTAGACGGACTTCTAGACAGAGTCTATTTTTTGGTGTGCTACATCAACCAGATGGATCCTCGTCAGCATGCATTGGAAAATGTTTTTATAACTCCATCTATTTGTGATTATGTGGCACGGTTAAAAACAATAGACGAAATACATTGAAGATGCTCTTAGTACTCATTTATAGCGATGACGTCTCGTCACTATTATCGTCTCTTTTGATTTTTTAATTATTTATTGTAATATTATAATAATAATAATAATAATAATAATAATAATAATAATAATAATAATAATAATAATAATAATAATAATAATAATAATAATAATAAGGATAAATTACACTTATAGTCCTAATTCTTTCAGCTTTGTAACATTATCATTCCCACTCTATTTTATTGATGTTGTCTCAATCTTTTTAATAATTCGAACAAATGGTTCCCAAATGGTCTTTTTTGACGATTTTACCCTGAGATTAAATAAATTAAGATAGCAAAAAATAGAAAACATAATGAAAAAATTGTAGTTGAGATCCTTAACTTTTTCAAATAATTTTAATATCATGTTACCATTTTGGGTCTAATTTAATTGAACCTATAGCGACGACATATTTCGTCACTATTTGTGTCTATGTCGTTGCTAAAATATTGTAAAATAATATTTTTGTTTATTATTTGTACCAAAAATTATTTATATAAATTAATTTTGGTTATATTAATATTAACTAAAAATATAAATGTATTAACTATTATGAAATTTTAATATAAAGCAATATTTATGAATCAAACCAAATTTTATTTTATTGTTAAAAGAGGTTTTGTTACAGACAACAACATTTACTATGAGTGACTATCGTGATATCTATGACCCTCGTTGACATCATCATCTTCGTTTTCGTGACTTTCATCATCGGTTTCTTAGTCCTCTATGTAGTCTTCTAATGTATCATCACCTTCGATATCATCATTATTTAAGGATGCATCTCCACTAATATTTGATGATGATGCCCTGTTGACTGTGTAACGCCCCTGATTTTCTCAATTCGGAGGATCACTAAAATAATCTTTAAATTGCTTTTGACGACTCCAAAAAAAGTTTTCATGTGCCTTTCAAAGATTTTAAAAATTTAATTAATGCGGAAAGTAACAAGCACGTATGAAAAAAAATAACTTCCAACATTTTAGACTTTTACGAGAACTACGATTGATTTCGTCACAATTTATTTGACCATCCAAACGTACCCTAAAAATTACAAGATTTAAACTCTAAATACTTGGAACCTTGGACTAAGCCATGTTAAAATTTCACACCTTAGCTACATCGTTTGGTAGGTAAAAAATTGGCCAAAGTTGCTTGAAAAACTATCCCCACTGCATGAAGACAGTCCGCTAAAACGTTCATAATAAATTCATATGATTAATTTTTTGAGTGATTCTAATTGGTGCTATTAAACAATATATACGGATTTTCATAGCCACTGATTTTATTCAAATACTCCAAATACACAGAGTTATGGATTTTTAAAAATAAAAATACAAAACTAAAATCTCAGAATTTAAAATTCCCGCTTTAAAATTTGAAACGACAACTAAATCGACATCTCAATTTTTTTTTTTTACTTTACATGATTAAATAAATAAAACCAATATCTAAATTACAATATTTACATCATAATTAACTCGATCATCTTGATGTCAAAATTTAATTAGAAAATAATAAGCATACTTCGTGATTGCTAGCCTACGCTATCGTGCCAATGCCAACCATTTCAATTTGAAAATTTATTTAACTTGGGGAGAGTATTTCATAAGAAACACTTAGTAGGAAATTTCCTAAAATGTTGAAAAAATTATACGGAACATAAATGCACATGCCATCACTTCAAACATACGTAGAAACAATATAGATTGGTAACCGGCACCCATGAATTTAAATGTGATTTTCTTCAATCGCTAACATACATATGTGATTACATTCAATCACAATCGTAAAGTTCCTTCATAGATAACTAACATAGCATTCGTTTCAAGTAATAATTTTCCCAAAATCACTTTGTAAATCATAACTTGTGTAGTAAATAAAAATACCTTGAAACAACGTTTTTTGTTGAGTTGAAAGTGAAAACAAATGGCTGTTGAATACTCACTGCTGTAGTTGGATTTTTTGACAGAAAAGAGAGGAAAATAGGTGACAAAATTGTAACTTTGGGTCCGATAATAAATAGTAAGTGACTGCTTTTTACTAGATAAAAATCGAGACACTAGGCTTACTGCTGGGGCCAAAACTAGTGAAGGAAAAAGAGATGTTTACTATGATTTTTATACTTGAAATAGGAGAAATCAGGGGCTTGAAAGGCTGAAAATGGAGGACCTTTGAGGTTGGAAATGATGATCCTTTATAGCCAAAAGAACTGATGGTAAAGTGAAGAGATGTGGCCGATTTTCAGCAGTTTAGGGGCTGATTAAAATAGGGTTGCTGAACTACAATTTGGGAAAGAAAAATGAGAGAAATGTGGGAGTTTATCTTAAAAAAATGAGGAGGGTATTTGGACTTGAGGGGGGCCAAATTCTAGGAACTTTATTGGGGATGGAGAATAGTGATTTATGTGGGTAAAATTTGAGGGATGAGTGAGGGTTGGGGAGGTCGAATCTGGGGCACTTTTAGGACAGTTTCTTGGCATTTTTTCAGGTAGTGGAGAAGGGCTGAGAGTGAGGGAGAAAGTGAGAAAAAGATGGGAGGTTTTGTAAGATCATTGGGTGGTTTTTCTTGCTTACATGGGGCTGAAAAGGGAGCTGCTGCGGGTGGGTTTCCATCAGAATTAGAGGCTGTTTGGGGTATTTATTAGATAGGAAATGAGAGGATGTTTGGGTGTTTAAATTGACATGAGATTATGGGCTGTTTGGATGTGCTTTTCTAGTTGGAATAGGGGGTTGTTTGGATGCTTAAATGGCATGAAAAAATTGGTCTTGATGATTGACAAAATTCCATGTTTGTCACATAAAATTAAGGCAACCATATGCATAACATTATTGTGACTAAACGTCGAAAGTTAAAATTTATTTTCTTGAAATTTAAAAGCAAAAATTTTTCGATCTTTAGTATCTGACTCATGAACATGAATGGCCTCTCCACCATCCCGTTGCAAATTTACTTGGTCTAAATAACCAAGATCAACGAACAGAGAGAAAAATGATGAGTTGTTATTGTGCAACAAATCTATCTCACTAAAGACATTTTCTAGAATATCTCACCCACTGCGATGATTGTCTTCTTGTACAACTCACCAGTTGGCACCATGAGAAGGATATTCAATGTGGAGAAGCAAGTATGAATGGATCATCCTTGTATGACTCTAATGTTATTTTCTATTACTTTCTTCTTGCCATCGCACTTGAACCATTTGCACCTGAACAAAACAACTGAGAAGCCATTCACATATAAAAGCTCCAATATCTTCTTCAGCGACCTGTAATATGTTTCACCCCAAGTCCCTGGCACAATCACACCACTGCTTTGAGTTTTCCTTCGAGTATCACGTTCTTGAGTAAAAAATGAACTCCATTCACAACACATGCTGTGTATGAATGGACATTCAAGTTTGACCGAGATGCCAAATATAGTAACTCTCGAGTGACTTCATATGAGTTCTTTTTGTGCAGAGCATAAATCTATATTATTGATGAGTATTGTAAGTCAATAATAAAAATAATATATATGTGTAGTGTTGATTATGAAACGGGTGAAATGATTACTCGAGTATAGAACCAACCAGGAAACTTTTTCTATGCAGTTGTTTAATATTTGTGCATTCACGAAGTTGCAACTTTTGCTTGTGTTCACTCTTAAAACAAATAGGCTATAATAAGTATATTTTAAAAATCTTAAGTATTTAAATTGAATATAGATTGTAGTTACTTCACATATGCTTCAATTTGAGGATAATTGTTCAGGATGTAAAACCCTACCTGGTTTTGAATATCACATTGAAGGACTGAACTATTTTTTCCCATCAGACGACACTATGATTCAAAAATGGAGAGCTGCCTTTTCATAACAATGGCATCCCTATTCCTGTCCAATTCGTTGAATCTTGTCTCCACATCATCGAAATACTGCGAACTGAATGTCAATGCTTTGTTAACAACATAGTCTTCAACTATAGAACCTTTAGGCTTTGCTTGATTTTTGACACTATCCTTCAGTTTTTAATGCATCGCTCGAAAAGATACATCCACCTCATGTAGACTAGTCGACCAAGTATAGCTTCTTCAGGAAAATGCATAACGAGGTGAATGATAATGTCAAAAATGCTAGAGGAAATATTTGTTCAAGCTTGCAGAAGATAACTACTAGCTACTCTAGAACCTTAATCATGTCACTAACCTTCAAGGACCTAGCATACAACTGTTTGAAGAATGTACAAAGTACGATGATTATGGAAAAAAATTGTCTTATTCAAATATGCTCGACACCCGACAGGCAACAACCGTTGCATGATAATTGGCAATCATGTGACTTCAAACCTTGGAGTTGATTATCACTAAGAGCTACGTTGTTTCTCAAATTCGATGCAAAACTATATGAACAATTAACAAATCTAATGAAATTGAAGAATTTTCGACAATTTGAAGTCATCAATGTGTATTCTGCAGCATGCTTCATCAACTTTGTCCCCTATTGATACAAGTACAACTCTTTTTTGATACTTAAGTTCATCAAATCATGTCTCATATTGTTTGTGTCTTTTGATTTGTGAGAATCATCCAATATTGTACCTAGACAGCTATCACATACATTCTTCTCCATATGAATGATGTTAATATTATGTTTCAATTCAATAGTAGACTAGTACGGTAACTCGTAGAATTTTCTCTTCTTTCTCCAGTTCAATTCATTTGCACCTCTATTTCTTTTGTAACCCATGTAGCTAGGGTACTTTCTTGGTGTACTGCTTCTAACATGGCTCAACTGTTCTAATATATTTGCACTAGTCAATCGACGCGGAAGTTGTCTTCTCTCTGTTTGTCCATTAAATTCAAAGTTACTCTGTTATTGATGCCTAATTGGCAAGAAACGTCGATGACCCACATAAGCTGTCTTACCAATTACACACATTGACAGTGTCCCGTTGTTGCAAGTTGGACATCCATTATAACCCTGATGATAAGTGCGTTTTGTGCACTTATTTTGGCCTTTGAATTAAGCATTTATCTCGTCATATAGTTGATTTTCTACTTAATCTAGTTTATTATTGTTTCTATTTCAGTTTTGGACTCGCTTGTGAACAATTGGAGAAGATTGGACAAAAAGAGCAATAAATTAGAAGATATTTCAAAAGTATGAAGATCTAATTGTACTCAATTGAAAGTTGTAGGGCCAAATTGGAGGTTATGGAAAGTTGGAGGACTAAAGAAGACAATATGAAAGTTTGAGGACTAAAATGACCAACAACCAAAGTTTGAAGAACCAAATTGGAGGCTGTTGAAACTAGAAGGACCAAATTGTGAGGATGTAAAAGAGACAAGCTGGGCGAGCGCCCAGCAGCACAATCAACAAACAGAGAGCTTAATGCGTGGACTGGGTGATCGCCCGGAGAAGCAATGGGCAATCGCCCAGTGTTAATTTTGGTCCGCGAATTTATTTTCTTTTTTTAGTTCTAATCTAGTTAGATAACTTTTGGCCCGCGGATTTTGCAACTTTTTAGGATCTTTTGAGGCATAATTTAAGGTAGTATAAATATGAGTTATTAACTCATAACAAGTGGATATTTTTGGGAGCCGAACTTGGAAGAAGACGGAAGAAACAAGAGAAGATAATTACTTGGCGATCAAGAGTTTTTTCGAAGATTTCTTCTCATTAAATCCATGCCGGGTTCTATCAATTCTTTTTTTTTTATTTAATTATGTTCTTCTAATTTTTTTGAACCAAGGTAGACGATGAAACCTTGTTTACTTAAGTGATTATTTTGTTATTCGTTTAATTTCTTTCTAACACTTTAACGTTCATGGTTTGTTCTTGATTAGATTAATTAAATAAAATTTCTTTCATCTTAAATATCATGTATTTCTGATAGTAATTAGATATTGATTTAATTAATTCTTGCTTGGTGTTTACACATGTCTATTAATTTCTTTTGATTTTCTGTTATCTTTTTATCAATTTGGGATACATAGAATACTTAGGAAAGCTTTGATTCTTTGTTTTCTTCTAATTGCATGTGATAACGCTTAAGTAATTTAAGTTTAAAGCATAAGGGGAGCCTATATTGAATTTTTTTTCTTTTGAAATTAATTGATAAATCTTTCGGGACGACAATAGATTGATTTCATGTTGTCGTTTGTTTTTGAGAATTAATCAATAACTGGATATTTGCTAAGTTAAACAATGGTGGATTACAAACATTAGTACTTTAAACTTCTTGAATTTTCAATTCATCTTTTTAGCATATTTAATTAGCCTTTCATTTAAAGAATTTCAACAAACTCTTTTCTACTCAACTAGCTTAAAATAATAGTTAATGGATTAAATTAGACATTCTTCATTGCAGTCTCTATGGGATTGACCTAGTTACCACTTTTCTATATTCCAATAGATTCGTACACTTGTGAGTTAATTAAAATTTGACATCAAGTTTTTGGCGCCGTTGTCGGGGACTGCGTGTGAAGGTTAATTTAATCTTAGTTAATTTTATTCTTGACTAGTTATAATTTAGGATTTTATTTATTTTATTTTATTTTATATTTTTTTTAAAAAAATTATAGTGCATGCTTGGTCGTAGATCTATAGAAATTAAGCTAGAACATCTAGATAGTGAAATTGAAAAAACTTTTCACCAACGAAAACGAGCCACCAATCTAGATAAAATTGAAGGAACCGAAGCAATAATCGCTATGGGTGATGAAATTGAGGAGAGACCTTTTAGAGACTACTTTAGTCCATTGGCTAATTTGAGCACCTCATACATACAATACCCACAAGTAACTGCTAGGAATTTTGAGCTAAAACCGAGTGTGCTTAATTGTCTTCTATCTTTCTATGGTTTACATAGTGAAGAACCCTATAATCATCTGACAAATTTTTATCTTCAGTGTATGTGAGACATCTAAATATGAGAATATTTCTCCTAATAATGTTAAACTTAAATCTGCATTTTCTTTTTCTCTGAAAGATAGATCGAGATCATAGTTTAATACATTACCTGCTAATAGTATTATATTTTGGGAACAAATGGTTGCTAAATTTTTGAATAAATATTTTCCTGTTCACAAAACTAATGCTATTCCCAGGGAAATTTCAGAGTTTGTGCAGAGAGACAAAGAACCATTCTATGAAACTTGGGAGAGATTTAATGGGCTTCTTATGAAATGTCCACATCACGGTTATGAAAAATGGCACTTATAACAATATTTTTTGGAGGAATTACTATCACATATTCAAGAATGGTGGATGGCCACAAGCGGTGGAGAGCTTATGTCTAAGAATGCTACAAAGATTTGGAGCTTCTTTCAAAAGCAGGCTGACAATTCACAACAGCGGAGTCGATCTTCTAGAACTGAACCAAAGAAAAGAGGAATTTATGAAATTGAAGCAATGAACCTAACTCGAAATCAAAGAAGTCAAATGCATGATAGAAGATATTTCTGTAAAGTTGACTTCATTGACAAATCAATAGTCCTCTGAGCCGGATGCATGTCTTGATCAAGCTAATGCCCTCAACATGATGAAGAAACGACGCACAATCCTTATTCCAACACATATAACCCAGGATAGATGGACCACCCCAATTTTTCTTGGTCACAAGGTGTTCAACAGGATAGTACGGCAGGTCAGACCCCTCAGCAAACTACCAGACAATTCAATCAACATTTGTCACAGCCACAACCATGGGAGAAGGCAATTCAAAACTTGACAAAAGCTACACAAGCTGCATTAGAGCACTAGAATCACACCATTGCTAAATTTAAGAATGAAGTACGCACAACCCATAACTCACAGGCACAATCCATTTCCAATCTGGAAAACATGATAGGACAACTGGCCTTATCAGTCCAATAGTTGGCAACAACCATTGAGAAAGGAAAGTTTCCTAGTAAGCCATTTCCTAATCCTAAAAGAGTGCACATTATTGGGACCGATTCCAGCAACCAACAGGAAGAAGCTAAATCCATCACGACTTTGAGACGTGGTAAACTGTTTGACAACAAAGTGGATATTTCAATGCAAAACACATCTCAACCAATTTTTCCAGGTACTGTCCCAACTGATGATTCATCCAGAAAGCTCCCAAAGAGGACAATGAGCCATCTTACATTCCAAAAGCCCCATTTCCTCAGAGGATCACAAAGGTAAAGCAAGGTAATTCTATCAATGATATGATGAAAATCTTCAGGAAGGTAAGTATAAATATTCATTTACTTGATGCTATTAAGCAAGTTCCTGCTATGCAAAGTTCTTGAAAGACTTATGTACGAAAAAAAGACAATTACATGTGCACAAAAAGGCCTTTTTAACTGAACATGTTAGCTCTATAATTCAAAGAAACACCCCTCCAAAATTTAAAGATCCAGATTGTCCTACTATCTCATGCATCATAGGAAACCATAAGATTGAGAAGGCTTTGCTAGATTTAGGAGCTAGTGTTAATCTTCTTCCTTACTCTGTGTACATGCAACTTGGACTAGGCGAGTTAAAATTAACATCTGTGATTTTACAACTTGCTGATAGATCTGTGAAAGTCCCATTTGGAATTGTAGAGGATGTTTTGATATAGATTGACAAGTTTTATTTTTCTGTTGATTTTATTGTACTTGATACTCAACCGGTACGAGACTCTACAAAACATATTCTTGTAATTTTTGGTCGTCCTTTTCTAGCAACATCTAATGCTATTATTAATTGCAGGAATGGAGTTATGCAGCTACCTTTTGGAAACATGACAATAGAATTGAATATTTTTAATGTCAACAAGCAACCACATGACAATGAGGATGTTGCTGATGTTGACATGATAGAAGCATTAGATGATGATTCTTTTGTCTATACTAATTTTGATGACGCTTTAAACATGTGCTTAACTCATTTTGGTTCTTATTTTGATGTTGATGATGCTATAAATGAAGTGAATACTTTGCTTGAGTCAGCACCTGTCACAATACAACTAACTCGAAACAAAAAATTGAGGAAAACATATTCAACTTGTTGAGGAAGAAACGAAAAATGGTGTAAAGTCAATAGGTGCAAGCAAAGTAGGTCCTCCAAAGTACTATTCAAAGTACCATAAATCAACCAAACAATAAGTCAAGCTAATGGGAGGCAACCTATTTTCTAACCATTTTATTTACTTGCTTTATATATAGTAGTTTTAGAGAGTTTAAATAATTAAGTAGTTTTTACTTTTATTTATTGTTTAATGCACTTATTAAGCCTCACCATGTCAAGCGTAGGATGTCTCACTTTGTGAGCCGCTTGGATAATATCTAGGCAATCATCTTTTGACCAAGAGTCCAAGCACTACATCTGAGCCCACTTCAACCGGCCTTCTGCCAGTCAGATTCATCTTCTCCACATCTATCTCTGGAGAGTAACTAATCTTTTTCCTCCTTTTATTTGCTTTATTTTATTCTTACATTGAGGACAATGTAAAGTTTCTGTTTGGGGGTAGGTTAAAAAGTTTCAAGATACTTTAGTGCTTTGAATTTTCTTATCACTCTGGTCTGTATAACTGAAATAATTTTGATGTAAAAAAAACAAAAACAAAACAAAAAAATTTAGTTTATTTGTCTAGTTACCGTTGAATATCCTACCGCCAATGATGATATATGTTCAAAATCGAGCACATTTTTAGTAGAATATTTGACAACACTTGAACTCGTTCTTCTATCTGAGACCTATCCATGTTAGACCTGATTAAGGAAGCACATAGCCATTATTGACTTATCATTTATTGGAAACATGACTTGAGTGTATGCGTTGATATTGTTGACTGAGTATCATTATGTAAAATTTCGTTCCTACATCCTTAAGCTAGTGACCAAACTGTTTTGAGAATAGTTTGAGGGTGTTAAAGTTACTACTTTTGTTCTGAGCGGTTTGGATTTTATGGGTCTCATCTTTGGTTGAATGGGTTATAGTCAAGGAATCTAAACTGAGCATTACTATCTGCTAATAAAATAAAATAAAATAAAATATCTGACTCGAGCAATTAAGCCTGTTAGGGTATTTTAAAACACAGTGTCCTATGGTCATCGACTTGGGAGTCATTGGCCCAAAGCTCGCTTCATGAGTCATATATATAAAATAAAATAAAAAATTGAAATTGAAAAAAAAAAATTATATATTTACATCTTCACTTCTCTATTAGTTTGTGGGACTCGAGCAATTAAGTATGTCAGGGTATTTTAAAACCTGGTGCCCTATAGTCATCTGACTTGGGAGTCATCGGCCTAAAGCTCGCTACAAGGGTCACATAGAAAGCTAGTGAAAGAGAAGTATTGCACAGGATATAAGACTATTAACATGAGTTGAACCTCAGAGATTGAAGATGAGAATTTAGAAATCACTCACCATCCTAATTCTAAGAATATAAGTTCTAAGTTCTACCACTTTATTTGAAAAAAAAAATCATTGTGCTAATCAATAGGAACCAATTTCGCTAGAACACCTCGAGATTAGAGAGAAAAGCAATGAAAGTGTGAGAATTTACGAGAGGTGTGAGGAATAAATGACTACAAAGGGTTCGAGATAGTAAAAATATCAACAATACAATATTGGTCTTGGTCTAATACATGTATAAGTTTTATTTTTGGCTATTCACACACTCACAAAAGGTCGAGCATCGGATAAGTAAAAATTTTTGTGTTGTTGTTTAATATCCTTCTAAAAGAGTTGATTTCTTTTCATATTTGAGGCATATGGTAAGAAATTTAACATTGACTAATTTCCCGTTGATTCTATTAGCTTAGTTTAAATTTATATTTTAGTTTTGTTTTTATTCGAGGACGAACAAAGGTTTAGTTTGGGGGTGTTTGATAAGTGCGTTTTGTGCACTTATTTTGGCCTTTGAATTAAGCATTTATCCCGTCATATAGTTGATTTTCTACTTAATCTAGTTTATTATTATTTGTATTTCAGTTTTGGACTTGTTTGTGAACAATTTGAAGAGCCAAATTGGAGGTTATAGAAAGTTGGTGGACTAAAGAAGACAATATAAAAGTTTGAGGACTAAAATGACAAACAACCAAAGCTTGAAGGACCAAATTGGAGGCTGTTGAAACTAGAAGGACCAAATTATGATGATGGAAAAGAGACAAGTCAAGCGGCCCCCGAGCACAATCAACAAACAGAGAGCTTAATGCGTGGACTGGGCGATCGCCCAGTGTTAATTTTGGTCCGCGAATTTATTTTCTTTTTTTAGTTCTAATCTAGTTAGGTAACTTTTGGCTCGCGGATTTTGTAACTTTTTGGGATCTTTTGGGGCACAATGATAGTATAAATTTGAGTTATTAACTCATAACAAGTGGGGATTTTTGGGAGCCGAACTTGGAAGAAGATGGAAGAAACAAGAGAAGATAACTACTTGGCGATCAAGAGTTTTTTCGAAGATTTCTTCTCATTAAATCCATGCTGGGTTCTATCAATTCTTTTCTTTTTTATTTAATTATGTTCTTCTAATTTTCTCGAGCCAAGGTAGACGGTGAAACCTTATTTTAATTAAGTGAGATTATTTTGTTATTCGTTTAATTCCTTTTTAGAGCTTTAACGTTCATGGTTTGTTCTTGATTAGATTAATTAAATAAAATTTCTTTCATCTTAAATATCATGTATTTCTGATAGTTAGATATTGATTTAATTAATTCTTGCTAGGTGTTTACACATATCTATTAATTTCTTTTGATTTTCCGTTATTATTATTTTTTTTTTTATCAATTTGGGATACATAGAATGCTTAGGAAAGCTTTGATTCTTTGTTTTCTTCTAATTACATGTGATACCAAGAATGCTTAAGTAATTTAAGTTTGAAGCATAAGGGGAGCCTATATTAGATTTTTTTTTCTTTTAGAATTAATTGATAAATCTTTCGGGATGACAATGGATTGATTTCATGTTGTCGTTTGTTTTTTAGAATTAATCAATAACTGGATATTTGCTAAGTTAAACAATGGTAGATTCTGAAACCTTGGTACTTTAAACTTCTTGAATTTTCAATTCATCTTTTTAGCATATTTAATTAGCCTTTCATTTAAAGTATTTCAACCAAACTCTTTTCGACTCATCTAGCTTAGAATAATAGTTAATTTGGATTAAATTAGACCTTCCTCATTGCAGTCTCTGTGGGATCGACCTCGATACTACTTTTCTATATTCTAGTAGATTCGTACACTTACGAGTTAATTAAAATTAGATATTGATTTAATTAATTCTTGCTTGGTGTTTACACATGTCTATTAATTTTTTTTTTGATTTTTTGTTATCTTTTTTTCAATTTGGGATACATAGAATGCTTAGGAAAGCTTTGATTCTTTGTTTTCTTCTAATTGTGATACGGGTAGAGGTGTCAAGGCAGGCGGGCCGACCGAACGTGTCGGCCCACCCGCCTCGACCCGGAACCATGGCCCGGCAGTGAATCCGGGCGGGGGCACATTCACGAGCCGAGAAGGCCGGCCCGTGAACCGCTTTGATTTTTTTAAAAAAAAAAATGGGCAGAAAATTCAAACTTTCATATTTAAAATGATATTTAAAAAAAAATAAAAAAAACAAATGGCGAGAGAGCCGTTTAAAGTGAAAGATGTGACGATGATCGTTCACGTTTTAGTCTTTAAATATATAAATAAAAATAGAAATTGAATTAAAAATTAACAAATGTGAATTTATCATTGTTATTTATTTTTATTTAGTAATTTCACACATTTTTGTTATATATGTAAACATTTTTTTTTTTTGAATTACAATAAGTAACTAAATCTTTTAGTAATTTCAAAAAAAATTAATTTTTATTCATACAGGCGAGCCGGATCAAACCGCACCCATATGGGCTCGACCAGTATGGGTCAATGGGTGGGCCGGGCTTTTGAAAAAAAAATTTAGGTAAAATTTGGGCCGACCCGCCCAACAACCCGCAATGGGCGGGCTTTTTCGAATGCGGTCGTTCACAGGGCCTCATTGGAGGTGGGCCACCGACCCAGATTGACACCTCTAGATCTGAGAACAACTTAAGTAATTTAAGTTTGAAGCATAAGGGGAGCCTATATTGGATTTTTTTCTTTTGGAATTAATTAATAAATCTTTTAGGATGACAATAGATTGATTTCGTGTTGTCGTTTGTTTTTGAGAATTAATCAATTATTGGATATTTGTTAAGTTAAACAATGGTGGATTCTGAAACCTTAGTACTTTAAACTTCTTGAAT
The DNA here is from genome assembly GCA_023638005.1 of Forsythia suspensa. NCBI lineage: Eukaryota > Viridiplantae > Streptophyta > Magnoliopsida > Lamiales > Oleaceae > Forsythia > Forsythia suspensa. The sequence continues at coordinate 59,311,114 of CM042673.1, read as the reverse complement.
TTTCAATTCATCTTTTTAGCATATTTAATTAGCCTTTCATTTAAAGTATTTCAACCAAACTCTTTTCGACTCAACTAGCTTAGAATAATAGTTAATTTGGATTAAATTAGAACTTCCTCATTGCAGTCTCTGTGGGATCGACCTCGCTAATACTTTTCTATATTTCAATAGATTCGTACACTTGCGAGTTAATTAAAATTTGACATCACCTGACCACTCCACCTAGAGAGATTACTCATTGCAGGAAAATCATTAACTGTCCACAATAGTGCTGGACGCATTATGAATACACTGATATTACTTTCTGAATCATGCGTATCAATACTAGTGTCCCACAACTTCTTCAACCCATCAATTAATAGTTGTAAAAATACATCCATGCCTTGCCTGGTGATTTGGGACCGGCGATCAAGAGAGTTAGGATTAAGTAATTTAGTTTCATGCACAGCTAAGATGGCAAGTTGTAAGTTGTCAAAACCACTGGCAACATGCTGTAAGACAGACATATGTTGCGAAAATGATTAAAAGCGTTTGCGGACATTCCGTATTTCATGAGTGAATCTAGGGTGATTTTTATCAAATTCTCCCTACACCTTTCCATCTGCAAGATGATTCATTTCATCTTCGTCCTTCGACTGACCTATACTGTGCCACCTCACGAGTTTCGCAATATGCCTTGTGGCATACAAACGTTTAAATCTAGTTGTTAATGGAAAATAACGCAACACTTTATCTGACACATTCTTCCTAGAATCTCTCTACTTTCTATTTCCAACGACTTTCAAAACAGTTGGACAAGTTTGACTACAAACGCATTCCTTCCAGAATAGCACACAATCATTCTTGCAAATATGAATAGATTCGTATCTCATTCCCAACTTCGTCATCATCTTTTGGCTTTTTTGCACATTGTTTGCCTTTACTGTAGATTAAGGACATATCCTTCTATTTTTGGCAATAACGTCCTTATTTCAAACTCTCTTGATGCAAATAGTCATTTCTGTGCAGTGCACAATTTCATCTTGGAACCATTTTGGGCATAAAAAAATAGAGGAGAATTGGCAGTAAAGGCCCAAAATCTTTTAAAAATACCTTGAAAGGTCCCAAACCTTTTAATCCTAACACATATGTCCAAAACCTTTAAATAAATGTACGCCTGAAGGACCTTTTGACGAATTCGTCCAAATGTTCATTAGTTGATCAAAAGTCAATCATCCGACCTTAATTTGACTGAATTTAGATCATTTTGAATTATTTTTTTAAAATTATTTTTTTACTCAAACTCATTTTCAACCACATATTTTATGGGATCCACAACTTTTATCAAATTTTCAACTATAATAACTTTTATCAACTTTTCAACCATACAATTCACCAATTTTTTTTCAAAATCTCCTAAAAAACTAGTTTTACTAAAACTTCATCAAACAAGTACTTAATAAAGAAAAAATAGTTTTTCATATTTTTGTTTTTTTTTTGGTTGACATACTTGCCTAAATAAGGAACAATGCAACACTTTTTTTATGATTGTATGTTATAATGATTTAATGACCATTTAAAAATGTAAACCTTTAAAAGAAGTCAATAACTGGTTGGTTGACATCAAGAACGTGAAATTTCACCTCAACTTTTCTTTTTCAATTTTTTAAATATTTTTTTAATCAATCTTGAACTAATGCTTCAAAACGATTTCCATTTATTGTAGAATTAGGCCCAAAAATTGCTATAGTAGCCTTCAATTGCTGTCAAATAACTAAATGAAATTTTAGCCTACAAATTAATGCCTACTTTCTTGTTGTTGTTAAATTTGCCCCAATGTATTATATGAATATACGGGTACATTAAGTCGATTTCCTTATCTAAAACAATTGACGTTTAGTGTATGTATATGTCACAAGAGACAAATGACATTTTATTATTACTTCATTTTCATTTTTATTTTCACTTGCATGTTTACATGTATACACAAGTGTATACACATACTTGGTTTAAAACTTTGAAACAAACACACAATTTAGCAATATGAGTGGTAGGCTTGTATATATTCAAGCTTGTTGATTATTTCATTTTCTGATAGGGGCTGATCTCCTGCCTCCAAGGGGGCAGGAGATCATTGGCCTTTTCTGATATTAGTAATTTATGGTGGTCAAAGATAATATGAAATAATGATTAGACTAGTTTATTATTATTATTATATTTTTTGTAATTTGACGTACTTTCCTAAAAAGGAGCTATGCAATACTTTTTTCATGATTTTATGTAACTAGTGAATGCGTAGAGTACTAAATTTGATAATAATAATCATATAAAATGAATATTTATATTAAAATAAAGTATGAGGTGCAAGATATGAAAAAATTATTAATGTGTTGATCGAAAAAAGTTACCCATTTATTTACTTAATTGTATAATTTGTGTAATTAATAGTAAAATGTGTACAAAGAACAAACGATATAAGAGCCTAAGCACAAGATGAAAATAACTGCTTAATTGATAGGTCAATCTAAGAACGTGTATATATATAGTTGCATGTTGTGTACTTGTAATTCGTTAAAATTTAATAAATACAAATTATTATAGTATATGTATATAATGTAAAGAATAAGTGCAAAACCTAACGAGCAGCCAAATAATTCATAAGTGATTGATTTATGTAGAACATTTAATGTCTTCGACAATTTTTTTTAATAAATTGGAGGAAAAAAATTTATACATGTCAAAATAATAACCAACCCATTTGGTGACTAATGGAAACCAAGTTCCCATTCGTATTGTCGTTAATAATGACATAAATGAGATTGGTTCCCATTTATGTCGTTATTAACTATTTTGGTTCCCAATTATGTCGTTATTAACGACAAAAAATATTTGATTCCTATTTATGTCGTTATTAATCGACAATAAATAGAAACCAAATTTAGTTTCTATTATTTGTCGACAATGTCGACAATCACATTTTGTCGACATTGTCGACATTTAAAAATGGAAAAAATAAAAATAAATAGTAATGTAAACAAATAAATGGTATAATCGACAATCGAATAAAGTACTATTCGTACGTCCAATGTCTATTGGATGGCCTAAACAGTAAAAGTCAGAAGATTTTAACAAAAAAAAAAAAAATCAATAGTATAGTAAGAGAAAAGATAGGAGTTGTTGAGAGAAAGTGGAGAGTGTGGGATGGTGTATCAGTAAAGTTTGGTGGGTATGCTAAAACAGGCTGCTAGAGAAGAAATAAAACGGTGTCGTATGAGAGGCCCATTTATTATGAATAGTACCATTTGAATTGGCTTTTTTAATATAGTAGATAGTCGAAGTAGAGATAGAAATGAAGAGAAGAAACTTTTTTATTAAATTCAAGAAAGAGAAAAAAAAATTTATATATCAAAATAATCACCAAATGGGCCCATTTGGTGACTAATGGGAACTAAGTTCCCATTCACATTGTCATTATTAAATATAATATGATTTGGTTCCCATTTATGTTGTTATTAACCAAAAAAATGTTTGGTTCCTATTTATGTCGTTATTAACGACAATAAATAGAAACCAAATTTGTTTATATTATTTGTTGACATTGTCGACATTTAAAAATGGAAGAAAAAAATAAATAATACTGCAAACAAATAAATGGTATAATTGACAATCGAATGAGGTACTATTCGTACGTCTAGTGCCTATTGGATGGCCTGAACAGTATAGTCAGAAGATTTTATAAAAATAAAAAAAACAACAGTATAGTTAGAGAGCAAAGACGAGAGTTGTTGAGAGAAAGTGGAGGACGTGGGATGGTGTATCAGAGAAGTTTGGTGGGTACACTAAAACAGGCTACTAGAGAAGAAAGGAAACCGGTGGGTACACTAAAACATGCTGCTAGAGAAGAAAGGAAACCAGCGTCGTATGGAAGGCCCGTTTCTTATGAATACTATCATTTGGATTGGCTCTTTTAATATAGTAGACAAAATTCAAGGAGGAAAAAAAATTATATATATCAAAATAATCACGAAATGGGCCTTGGCCCATTTGGTGACTAATGGGAACCATGTTTCCATTCATATTGTCGTTAATAATGACAAAAAATGTTTAGTTCCTATTTAGGTCGTTATTAATGACAATAAATAGACACCAAATTTTTTTCTATTATTTGTCGACAATGTCGACATTTAAAAAGGGAAGAAAAAAAATAGTACTGCAAACAAATAATATAATCTACAATCGAATGGTGTATTATTCGTACGTCTAGTGCCGATTGGATGGCCTGAACAATATAGTCAGAGAGAAAAGACGGAAGTTGTTGAGAGAAAACGAAGGACGTGGTATTATGTATCAGAGAAGCTTGGTGGGTATGGTAAAATAGGTTACCAGAGAAGAAAGAAAAACAGTACGTCGTGTGGGAGGCCCATTTCTTATGAATAGTGCCATTTGGATTGGCTCTTTCAATATAGTAGAGATAATGATTAATGACCATCATTTAAAAATGTAAACTGTCAAAAGAATTCAACATCTGGTTATGTTAACATTCGATCTGCCCTGTCATGAGCACCTAAGGATCCCTTCTCCAAAGGATAGATGTCCTACCCAACCCCCAAGAGGGAGGTCCTAGCTAACCTCAAAAAAGAGAGACACTATCGTCTAGGAGGTCCTACCTTAATATATCAGGTCTTACATCGATATCTCAGGTCCTAACCAACTCCTAAGAGGGAGGTCCTACCTAACCTCCACGAAGAAGGATACTATCGTCTAGAACGTCCTACCTCAATATATCATGTCCTACATCGATATCTCAGGTCCTACCTAACCTCCACGAAGAGGGACACTATCATCTAAGAGGTCCTACCTCAATATATCAGGTCCTACCTCGATATCTAAGGTCCTACCTAACCTTCACGAATATGGATACTATCGTCCAAGAGGTCGTACCTCAATATATCATATCCTACATCGATATCTCAAGCCACCCCCGCGAAGTAGAACGAAAGAGAGACACTATTGTTTAGGAGGTCCTACCTCAATATATCAGGTCCCACCTCGATATCTCAGGTTCTACCTAACCCCCACGAAGAGGGACACCATCGTCCAATAGGTCATACCTCAATATATCATGTCCTACCTCGATATCTAAGGTCTTACCTAACCCCTACAAATAGGGACACTATCATCCAGGAGATCTAACCTCAATATATCAGATCCTACCTCGATATCTCAGGTCACGCCATGAAGTAAAACGAAAGAGAGACACTATCGTCCGGATGTCCTACCTCAATATATCAGGTCCCACCTTGATATTTTAGGTCCTATCTAACCTCCACGAAGAGAGACACTATCATCCAGGAGGCCCTACCTCAATATATCAGGTCCTATCTCGATATCTTAGGTCACCTCCACGAAGTAGGACGTCCTCGTCCAGGAGTCCTACTTATACACCTCAGGTCGTACCGCAATCGTCTACAATCACCAGAAGATCACATCTGTCAGGTGTCAGATGTTCGGCCGGCCGCTTGTCAATCGTAATTAATGCAGATGTCACCTCACATTTAATACCTTAAAAGGTAAGGTCTTGTAAGCATTTAATGCCTAGCTTGACATTAAATTCAAATAATCATTACACATCTTCTATAAATAGGAGACTTAAATGTCCCAACATATGACATTCCATGGCTAATAACAAATAGCATACTCGAAAAAAGCTTTCAAACAAGTCTTCTGTTACAATTTTCTGTATCTAGTTCAGTTCGGCCACGTCCGACCTAAATTCTTAACATTAAGTTTCCTTGGGAAATGCAACGTCATTTTCCAACGTCAACATGTTGGTTGATGTTAAGCTCATAAGTTTAGTGATCACTTCCAATACCTAATTCTTTGTTGAGCAACCACAAAAGTGGATTAAACTCTACAATACATAACAATTAAATTGGCAACCAATGTACAAAAAATACTATCATATTTACAAGCCTTACGCACTTAGGATTATTCTCAATAAATACCCAAACACCCCATGTAATTACTATTCACAAACAACCAGAAAAATGTTCTCTGATCTTTTCTGCCAAAATACGGATTAAATAACACCAAACTCTTTATCCAAATCACCAAAGAAAACCATAAAAGATGAAGACAAATGTCTTGAAGAGTGGCATAAAAGAGAAGTGAGAGAAGAGAGACAAAAACTGTTCTACTCACACACACAAAAGCCAACTCAATAGCCACCACTTGCAATTGTGTATAGAAGAATGATCTAGAATTCAATCAAACAGCCACCAATCTGCCACATGTCAACATCTCATGCATTGGCTCCATTTACAAAGGCACAATTGATTAAACGTGACATTAACCAATTTTTGGCAAACATGAGAAAACCCAACATCTCTACTTTGCTATCAAGAATTGGTTAATAACTTGTATTAAGAGCATCATCCAACTTATGCTTCATTCACTAACCAAAATCAATTGATAGAAACTTCAAACAATTTTTGAATTTATTCAAAAGAACAATTTCGGTACCCATATCACAGGGTTATACTGAGAAGCTATTTGTACGGTGAAATCCCGCAAGCGTATGGATTCGTTGACAAGTAATAGTAAAAGTGAGTAAAAGAGTATCCACTACAAGAAATATGACATTCAACCACCATACAAATGGTCGTAGAATATACTTTTTTGGTTGTTAATTACATTCAACGACCAAAATCAATTGGTCGTTCGTTGGTTGGCAAAGGGGTGTTGGTGATTGTATTCAACGACTACAAAACGATTGGTCGTTACATGTCTTGTTTCAAAGAACTAAATTAATGGTCGTTACAAGGTATGTATTGACAACCGATTATATTTATCCCAACCACTTATTTGATTGTTGTATCAAATATTTTAGTCGTTAAAATACAATAAAAGTAACCAAATTTTAGTTGTCTTTTATTTCAACAACCAAATAAATAGTCGTTACCATTTAATAGTGACAATCGATTTTTATTTCCCAACCACTTATTTGGTTGATGTATTAAATATTTTTGTCGTTAAAATATAATAAAAGCAACTAAATTTTAGTTACCTTTCATTTCAACAACGAAATAAATGGTCGTTAATATGTAATAGTGACAATCGATTTTTATTTCAACAACTACTTTATTTGTCGTTGTATTAATTATTTTTGTCGTTAAATTACAATGAAAGCAACCAAAGTTTAGTTGCCTTTCATTTCAGCAACAAAAGAAATGGTCGTTAATATTTATATTGAAAATCGATTTTTATTTCAACAACTGTTTGATTTGTAGTTATATTAATTATTTTGGTCGAGAAATGAACATTGAAGCAACAAAAATTTAGTTGCCTTTCTTTTTAACAACGAAAGAAGTGGTTGTAAAATGTTTACATTAACAACCAAACTATTAAAATAACGAGAAATATGCTTGGCAACAATAATATTCTCGGCTCCATAACTTTCATACTTTCACATCATACTACAAGCAAATCTTACCCACAACCATAAATAATTATAAGATTAAAGGAAATAAATAAGATTAACAAAAACTAAAATTTCTATGGGCCTTCAATCAATTAAAATATCACAACATCAACTACAACTATATGTCAATATCAAATGTTATGACTAAAACAAAATATTACACCCAGTTCAGACATTGGTGTTCTCAATATAAAAACAAAAAATGTAGAGATGCAGACCATTGTCTTGATCGAAGAAAAATATGTATCTATTACCACCATCACAAATAATAAAGTCAAAAACTCATTAATTATCACCATTTGAACCATTAGACGGAGACGCGTCAGGTTGAATAGGCTGCAGAAGAAACTCTTTAGGAATGCGATTTAAGAATGTTTGCATAGATTTCAACTGAGAACGAAGATCTTGAACCTCATTATGTAAAGCAGCATTCTCTACAGAAGTACCACAATTTTCCAACTTTGTCTTCTTTGGATTTTTCTGTTGATCAACGTAGCTAAATCTCTTGCCCAAAACTTGCTCACATATTTCAGATTCTTTCAAAGGTATAAGGTGTTCATTCGGGTCTAGTTGAGAATTACATTTCTTGTAAAAGGTCCAAATTTGATTACTCATGGATCAATGTAAATTATAAATAAATGATTATAATTTTGAAATATATATTATACCATTGCAACAAATAAAACTACTTACATAATGGGACTCCGCTTCTTTGGTTGTCCATCCACATTCACTACAGTTCATGTCATAGAAAAATTTGATCTCACCATGTAGCTCTTTTGTAAGCGGATCCCTCTGTTCAAAAAAAAGAATTTGATGTATGAAGTTCATGAAATATAATATTGTATCATTATTTATGAGTTACCATTTCATGTGCATGTGCAGCATAAGATTTCGATCCTTGAAGAGTTACCAACTTTTTTTTGGCACGGTTTGCTTTGCTCACTTCAGATTTTTTCTACAATGCATATGTATCACAATTCTAATCAAAATGCATAATTAGAAGCATTGTTAACCACAAGTGCAAAGTGCTTATACAATAAGAATTATAGAGAATGAAAAGTGACAAAATACTAGTCAAGGAGTTGCACACAAGAATTAGAGTTGCAATTCATAGAATTTATTCAATATCAAAGAAAATAGAATAAATTAGAGAATGGTAATAATTAATCTAAGAGTCCATCATATGCAAGTTTTTATTTTTTAATTGAACGTCATTGAAATAGAATAAACAATCGAGGCGGGTCCTTAGTAGAAACACAAACCATACAACTTTTCCACGGTATTTGTACTAAGATTTTGAAGCATTTGTATTTACTTTTATTTATAGAAACTTCTCACATGCTGCCATTTGTTTTGCATAAAACATATGAAAGAGTAAAAGAAAGAAATCGGACAAAAATCATAATCCAAAGAATATACCCATCACAACCATGAATGCACTTTGCTTTACCATATTAAAAAAAACTAGATTGATCATTTTAAAGTCATCATCATACTTAAACCAATAGACACGAGCCTCATGTTTTTGCATACAACAAATTTGACAAGTGGGTTGAGCATTTGTTCGACCACTTGACATGCATCATCTACCACAACTTCTTCCACCATTCGTCCACCCTTGTTATGATTCTCTTTGACTTATTAATTTTTATTTTTTTCATTTTTATTCTGTATTTCTTAAAAAAAATTGTATGGGTATAAAAGATTAGCTATTAAAAAGCATCTTCCTTCTCCATCTGCCCTGTTCATAACTTTTTTATAGAATGTAGTGGTAATTATAAAGAGTTCTAATTTATCAATCACCCACTAAATAAATCCATAGATTCCATCAATAACATCCACTACAAATAGTATTATTGCACATTACTAACCTTCATCTCATCACTTGCAAAATAATCACAAAGATAATCCCAACCGCTTTGCTCTAATACGAGATGCAGGCTTGTTTCTTTTAAGCGGGTCCAATATCTTCATTGCCACCCATGCCTTGAAATTTTTTATGTAGTCTACAACGGTACTCCTTCCACTTCTTGTTCATTGAACGATCAATATTATCTTTGATTGGCTGGTTCAACTCAAACTCGAATATTTCCTTTAAAAAAAAATTTATTAGAGAAAACTCATATATATCTAATAAAGAGTGACATATTAAGTAAAAGAGAAGTACATTTAGACGATCCAAAAGTGGAGTCTTAGAAGCATCGCCAATCTCTTTCCATTTTTTTACAGCTAGAGGTGCCATTGAACGAACAATAAATCCAACTTCATTAGCCCAAGCACATGCATTCTCTCCAATAGCTTCTCCATTTTTGTTAAATTCTACTTGAATTTTATGTCCAGTAGTAGCCACAGCATGCTCACTCTGTTTTCCTCACGTAGGACCTCGTCCTCGTCGTTTACAAATACAAGAAAGACTATTTGGAAACTAAAAGGGCATCAATGTCAGTGAAATTATTGAAAATGAACTGAATTCCCGCAGCTATATGGCTCTGGAGACAGCACTGCACTATTTTACGAAAATGGCCATATCTCAATGTAGAAAACTCGAAATTGCGAACCGTTTTTTTTGTATGAAACTATACTCATAGATCTTTCCAACCATATAAAAATTTTCAGCTAAAACAATCTGAGAAAAAGCAGTTTATTTGTTGAATTGTTGACTGAAATACGAATAGTTGCTCTTGTGTCATTCAATTTGCATGCAATACCAGGTATGTCACATAATAAAATGCTTACATAAGTATTAACACCAAAACATAAGATAAAAAAAAGAAATCAAATGCAGCCACTTGATGAATCTGTTCTTGAAAATATATAGTTAATTATATTTCCAAGACTTGGCAAGATTATGTGTTTGAAAAGATAATGAAGTTTATGACTAATTCAAATAGAAATCACTGCTATAAATAAGCAGTCTCATCTCACGAAATAAACATCTACAGACCACAACAAAAACAATACTGCAGTTGTACTAAAAATGGCTGTTCGCTTACTAATTTCTGTTCTTATTTTCTCTTTGTTTTCATTTACCTAAAAATGGCAGTTTCTTCATAATTTTCATGGAAATTCTCAGTAAATTTTATGTACTAAATTATGTTGGCATATACATATTGCTTAGCATGGCTTCTGTTTTGATTGCAGTTTTTGTGAATGGAAAGATTTGCAAGGATCCAAACATGGTTAGTGCTGATGATTTCTTCTTTCCGGGTCTCAACAAGCCTGGAAATACATCAAATGCCCAAGGATCAAGGGTCACACCTGTGAATGTCAACCAATTACCAGGACTCAACACTCTTGGCATATCTTTAACCAAGCAGTACCCGCAATGTTTTCAAACAGTTCGGAAGTTAAGCACCTTGTAGAAGAGCTCACACCATTGCTAGGGATATATATGCATACTCTTTACAAATGTCCAATATGCTCTCACTGGTATTCATTAATGAAGGTAACTATTTCTACCAGTTACTTTTGGTGTAACTTATACTTGAAGACCACAAACAAAAATTAATGAATTTGAGAATGTTATTTCAATAAATAAGAAGATGTTTGAACCCAAAGTTGAAAGTGACATATGTATCCTAAAACACAAAATAATAACTACAACAAGAGGCAATAAAATCTTAGAGCAATGAAGAACCAAGAAAAATCAATGGGAAGTCAACCCAGACCAAAGCAAGCAAATTAACAGCAATATTCCCAGATCAAGAAACACGGAAACAATCCCGCGTTAATATATATTTATGAAATTTCACAAGGATGTTACTAGACTTTAATAAGATGTTGACGTTATTAGTCATTCAATCTTATGTTCTTGAATATCATTTGTACCAAGCACAAGAACTAGATTTAATCAAGCACAAGAAACAAGAAACTGATTTAACATGTCTACGAAAACTGAAAAGAACTAACTAAGTTTAACCAAGCACAAGAAACTTTAATGACCAGATTATAGTACCTTTCTTTTGGAACCGAACTTTGAATTAAAGAATGAAGCTAGAGAGCTTCCACCGGAACAATGATAAAGACATCTGATAAATGGATTGGTATGGATGGTAGATAAACCTAACAATACTCAAAATTATTCAATATGCAAGATTTCCCCAAAACATCAAAAGAATAAGCAAGGTTTTCCACTAGATCCACCAATAACAGGTAAATTTATCACTAAGCCATTAGAAAATAAGTTAATTTATCGATTTAATAATTTTTTATATACTGTGTGTATCAATTATTCATGTCAATTGCTCAATCTATTCACAAACCTAGGAAAGTAGAATATAAATACTATATAAAACACACAAGAATCACATAATTACAACCTCTTATAATAACCCACATAATTAATCCAAAAACATCGGAGAGAAAGAAAGCAATCATTCAATACAAGAATACTTACACGATTAGAACAGAGAACACAAGCTCCAAGTACCAGTCTGAGCAATTGAGGAATTGGACCACATTTGTAAAAGTCGATTATGCTTATGTTCACGGGCAAAGGAAAATAATAAGAGAACACAAGCTCCCAATAGGAGAAAAAGAAAGTAATCAATCAATAGAAGAATACTTACACAGATTAGAACAATTAGACCAGAGAACACAAGCTCCCAATAGTCATTGACAAAACAATTGAGGAATTGGACAACACCACGTCGATTTTGCTTATTATCATGAGCAGAGGAAAATAAAAAGAGTTTGATTTGTGAACTTAGGATTTTCGAATGTAAATATGGTAGGACTATTTGGTATTGGAGAATTTCCATTAGTTTCCTTATCACAAAGAGATTTGGATTACGGGAGAAATTTGGGCGGGAAAGAACGTGCGGTGAAATATTGGAATTGTGAATATATATATATATATATAAAGTTATCTATATATAAAGTTAATAATATATATATATATATATATATATATATATATATATATATATATATATATATATATATATATAACCGTGTATGTTATATGTAATAATTACAAGTTAACAGCTTTAAGAAATTTTTATTTTTATTATTATTATATTGTTTTTAATTTCTTTAAAATATAAATGAAAGTTAATGACAATCGCTCTATACCGTAGAAAATAATATTACATAATTACAAACTTATATTAAAAAGCTTCAACAACTTTTTATAAAAAGAAAATTATAATAATTTTGCATTTTAATTTATATTTCAGCTTGGCAATAATATTGTAGTTAATATTGTTCAACTCATTTTTATCTTGTATTTTAAAATAAAATTAATATTTTACGATGAGCAATTTTTTTGTTAAATCTATTTAACATATTTATAAAAAAAAATAATGATTATAGATGTGTCATATGAGACATAGTTGACACATTGTTTTTAGAACATCATATATGTCCATAAACCCACTTTGATCAATCATTCTGAAAAATAATCAAGTAATAAGCCTCGATCGTTATCCTCAAATCATAGTACCACTAGTCAAAATCATCTCGACTCTATTTTGTGTGGGATTGCATATAGAGATTATCGTAACTCAATTCTGAAGAAGGACTCGACGAAGTAGGAGAAATATGTATCTTATTTTCAGTTTAAGTGATAAATCTAAAAAAGAACAATGTAGGCGAAGATGATTAAATGAGAACAAAATCGCATCTTGTCTCAGAAAAGCGATAATGAATCCCAAACTTGGTTATGCTCATCTAATGCGCATGAAGCTTCAAAGAATTAGAAAAATGAGGCGGTGACGCCCAAGTCCATAGAAATTGTAAGACCTATGCAAGCCTTTGGCCACCAAGCCGACCTCGTCTTCTCAAAAGGCTACTGTAAAGATCACTACCCAGACACCGCTAAATGTAATCAACTAAGATCTTGGTTGTTAATTCTCATTTTGGCCACAACAAAAAATATAGGATTAACAACTAATACTTGGTCGCACAACATATTTGTAGCTAACACAAAATTTAATTGTATACGATTCATTGTCAACAACCAAGCATATCATTTAGTTGTTAATAAGGGTTTTTAATGACCAAGTTTATTTGTCACGAATCGTATTTTTAACGACCATCTAATATGGTTGTCAAATATTCCTTTTAACTACCATCTACTATTGGTTGTAACTTTTTGTCACTTTTAGCGACTGAAATAAGATGGTTGTTATCTTATTCTAAATACAACCAATTATTTGGTCGTCAAATATATTCTTTTAGTCGTTGATTGTTTTGGCAGATTTTAAGGTATTGGCGCCACACATACAACGACCATCTTTAACTTGGTCGTAACACATTTACAACTAATGTCGTAGTTGTTAAAGCTTATCTCCAACTTACTCCATGTACAATTAATGTTTGTGACACACTAATTACGACTAAGAATTTATTATGGTCGTTGTTAAACATTTGTAACGACCATATGCATTTGGTCGTCCAAAAATTAATTGTTCTCATTTTGGCCAGTACAACAAATATAAGATTAACAACTAATATTTTGGTCGTTACAACATATTTGTCGTTAACTCAAAACTTGATTGTATACAATTCATTGTCAACAACCAAATATATCATTTAGTTGTTGAAAACGGTTTTTAATGACCACGTTTATTGGTCGTGAATAGTAATTTCCACGACCATCCAATATGATTGGCAAATATTCCTTTTAACGACTATCTAACATTGGTTGTAATTTTTTATCACTTTTAATGACTGAAATAAGGTGGTCGTTAACTTATTCTAAATACAACCAATTATCCGATCGTCAAATATATTGTGGTGGTCGTTGTTTTTTTTTAGCGGGTTTCAAGGTTTTGGCGCCACACACATAACGACCAGCTTTTACATTGGTCGAGAATATAAAATTGTTACAACTAATGTCGTGGTCGTTACAACTCATCTCCAACTAGCCCAAAATACAATAGTTTGTGACACATTATTTACGACTAAACATTTATTGGTTGTAATGTGTTTTTATCACTTTAACGACTAAAATATGATTATTGTTAAATTAGTCTAACTACAACTAATTATTTGGTCGTCCAATATATTGTTTTGGTCGTTGTTTGTTTTGGCGGGTTTGAAAGTTTTGGCGCCACACATACAACGACCAACTTAAACTTGGTCGTAGAAAAGAATAAATTTACAACCAATGACGTGGTCGTTAAAGCTTATCTCCAACTCGCTCAACATACAACCTGCTTTGTGATACACTATTTACGACTAAATATTTATTTTGGTCATTGATAAATATTTGTACGCACCATATTAATTTAGTCATTAAAATATTAGTGAGACAAGAGAGACAAAATTGTTCTACTCACACACACAAAAAGCCAACTCAATAGCCACCACTTGCAATTGTGTATAGAAGAATGATCTAGAATTCAATCAAACAGCCACCATTCTGCCACATGTCAACATCTCATGCATTGGCTCCATTTACAAAGGCACAATTTATTAAACGTGACATTAACCAATTTTTGGCAAACATGAGAAAACCCAACATCTCCACTTTGCTATCAAGAATTGGTTAATAACTTGTACTAAGAGCATCATCCAACTTATGCTTCATTCACTAACCAAAATCAATTGATAGAAACTTCAAACAATTTTTGAATTTATTCAAAAGAACAATTTCGGTACCCATATCACAGGGTTATACTGAGAAGCTATTTGTACGGTGAAATCCCGCAAGCGTATGGGTTCGTTGACAAGTAATAGTAAAAGTGAGTAAAAGAGTATCGCTCCCTCGAGAATTTTGACTTTAGCTTAATTTTGACCAATTCGAACTTAAATCGAATACACACAATTAATATTTAGATCAAGAAAGTATAAAATTCTCTAAACTATAACAACGATTTAATTAAGTGCAAATATGGTTTTTTTGAGAAAAATCAAGTAATTAAAGGAGTTATGTTAGGAATCCAACTCCACCATTAGTATCTATTTTAATCTTAAAAATCCCACATTCTAATCTAATTTATGTTAAAATTGACAATCGATAATTCTATGTTATCTAATAATCTCTTTCAAGTAGAATTAAACCTATTTTTATACACGATCCAAAATTTTCCTATTCCAAATTTGAATTTTAAAAATGCATTTAATATCAAGATTAATCAAATTTGATTGTACCAAGCACATGAAATTATTCATAATTTCTATAGGACTTAGTGTTTAAAACCACAATGAGCTAATCTATTTTAAACCTCTCGAAAATGAAAATAAATCACAAACACGTTCAAACGGTGATCAATCATTCAAACGAATATTAAAACCATGGCATAAATCAACAAATACAAATTAAGATTAGAAACGAGAATCCTTAACTTAAAACTTCAACATATGGTTTAAATCATTATCCTTAGCATAAAGAGTTTAGCCTATCATGTTGGAATTGCAAAAATACATAAATAATTGAAAGGACATCATCCGGATTCTATGAATGTGGAAGAAAATAGAAGAATAATCTCAACTCCTTGAATCTCTTCAACAAGTTATTGAATAATCTTTTTCTTCTTCTTAATTGAAAGCCAAGAAAATCAAGATTGATGTGAATTCCTAAGAAAAGTCTTGTATTTTTGCCTCATTTTCTCTCCCAAATTCATCTCATCTATTGATATAAGAGTTATACTATTTATAAGGGTCCAATTAGAGTTGAATTTTGTGCCCCAAGTCTCAAAAAATATGTCAAAAATATAATTTTAACTCAAATAAAAGTTTGGCCATGGGACCGTTCACTTGAGCGGCTCGTCTATCCACTCGAGTAGATAGAAACGACAATTTTTTGGCTGATAGCCAATTCTTATAAGAAACTTCAAATTGAGATCCGTAAAAAACGTTGGACTCATAATTCAATTATATTTACAATGGTATATCATTTGAATTGGGAATATTTTTGTACCAAACTTTATGCTCTAATTTTCCCACACGTTTCAGTTGTAGTTTCTCAATTCGCTTTTCGACTTTCGGGTGTTTGATCCTTCACTTAAACTCTTTATTGTCACTCCAACGCACCTTAAACTTATTGATTTTTTGTTCTTTCTCATCCTTCAATGTTTGACTCTTGATATTCACTTCAAAAACTCAAATTCTTCTTATTTACTCATCGATTTCACTAATGTGACTTGAGTTTGGAGATTTTTTCTACAATCACAAAAATGAATAAAGACTCAATAGATATAGACTATAAAATACTTAGAATTATACTGAAAACTTTTCATTAAAGAGTCAATATAAGTGTGTCAATTACACTTATCAAACCTCCAAACTTGTACTTTTTCTAGTCCTGAGCAAAAATAAGACAAAACAAAGACTCAAATGCATACAAAGAAAAGATTGTACACACCGTTGGACTTCTTACCACTTTCACCCCTAGTATAGATCTGAGCATTTAATTCAAGAAAAAGGTCAAAATATTGATATATAAAAGATTTTAACACTTATCCAATGCTTGACTTGTATGTGTGTTAATAACTATTTCAATCATTACTTTAATCCGATAAAGTTATTTAAAAAAATAGATTCTTAAGTCTTTTCAATCCCAGCCCTCAATGGTCATATTTTCTTACTCGTGAATTTTACACCATATTCAAGTATCTATCACTTTTCCCCGAGTTCAACCAAGGTTAGACTCACATTTTAATCTTCATTCTCATGCAAGAAGGATTTAATTGATTAAGATGAAGTTTAGATAGACAATGATTCTCTACGATGTCAAGCGCTCTAATCTCTAGGTCTTCACTAAGCAAGTCAAACTAACTAGACATCTCATTTCTTGTCCAAGACTTAATAAGGCAATTGTAGTACTTTTATTTTATTTTTTGCTACTGCTTTTCTTTATACTCTTTTATTTTATTCACCACAGTAGGTAGTTTTCGCTCTAATACTGAGGTAGCCCCCTTCCATGGTAGATCTTCTGCTATATATTGTTGATACATATGGTTAGATTACTCAAGGTTAGCTTTCACACATCAGCATAGGAAACTTTTTCCTACTCGATGTGCCTTAACTATTGCAACGTGTTTCATTAGGACCGAAATTTGGTATTAGAATTCTAGAAAACAATCAATGCGTAGTTTCAACCCGTCAACTTGAACTACTTATAAAATTTCTCAATAAAGGCTAAATCACCACTTATCTAAACTATCATTGTTACGAGCTCAATTATCCCCAAACTTATTCTCAAATATTGGTTAAGTGAATTTTTCGACCGGGTACTTGGAAATAAAAAATACTATCTAAAGTTTTTAAATCAGTCTCCATTTACAACACATAACCCTATCACTACTAAGGTACCCGATCAGATTATGTGGAAGAAAAATTCAGATGGTAGATTTGCTACCAAGTCTGCATGGTAGCTAGTTCGCACGGGACATACTATTCAGGCTATATGCAGTATAATTTGGAGTTCTATTATCCCAACAACTATCTCTTTCTTCTACTGGAGACTATGGCAGGGTCTTATCCTAGTTGATGTCGTGATTTAAAGACGGATTGGGAGTTATATGGCTTCTCGTTGTCAGTGTTGCTCGGCTATTGAGACTATTCAACATTTATTTATTGACAGTTATATTGCCAACCAAGTTTAGTGCCATTTTCTGACATTTTTCATATTACCCTTCGGCCACTGGAGGATTTTCAGTATCGCTTTCAGTCTTGGCGTTTCTCGGGTTAGTTTGTCAGAAAGGATCATATTCGCACGATCATTTTCTTTTGATTATCTGGTTTATTTGGATTGCGAGGAATGATGCGAAGTACTAGGATATCTCTATGGAACCGAGACGGATTATCTGGATAGTATACCATACTATCTCCCTACTACATACATGCCGTTTATTTTAGGTTATTCATTAGCGAGATAATATGGATATTGCTCCTCTCTTTGGTATATCTCTTATTACTCCATCCATTACTCCCCCTGTTTTGGTTTATTAGCGTACTCCACCAGTAGGATCTTACAAGGTCAACACTGATGGATGCGTCAAAGATGGATTTGCAAGTGGATGAGATATTATTAGGGATTCATCAATTCAGTGTGTTCGCGCCTACTTCTCTTCATATGGCGAGTGCCTTATTTTAGAGGTCGAGCTCAAGGCTATTCGTGATGGTATCATGCTTGCTCAGATGACTATACTATCAGATTTATGGATTGAAGCCGACTCTACTTTGGCCATTCACTGCATCACCAAAGGTGGAGGACCTTGGTCTATTCAGACCACTCTTCGCCACATCAGACATCTCATTGCCTCTGACCGTGTTACTATTTCTCATATTTATCGAGAGGGCAACCAGGTGGCTGATTTACTTGCTTCAGAGGGTTGGGATTGTCGTTGCTATTTTGAGTACAGCGCTCAAGACTTACCGCGACGATACCGTAGCTTAGTTCAAATTGATAGACATGGGCTTCCTATATTTAGGGGCCTATAGAATATTTAGGACTTATTGTTTGGAAGGTAGTACCTCCTTATTTATTTCTTTATCCGAACCCTCCCATTCTTTTTTGGTGGAGGCTTGACCACACTGGGATGTGATGATGTGTTGACTAAAAAAAAAAAAACATAACCCTTCTTCAAGCTTAAACAACAACAAAAATAGCTATGTACTCAAAGTAGTCTTAAGTCTCACACGGATAAGGAGTTTTGAAAAAACTAAGCATGTTGTAGCAATACTCAATCATATTTTCAACAATTAATCTTAGATCAAATAAAAATCATCATAATTTAGCAAGTTATCCAACTATGTTACACAAAATATTTTTGACCTTTTGTTTTGAATTTTTTTCACACTACATACTCCATATAAATAAAAAAATAAAATAAAATAACAATAATAATAAAAACTTGACTCAACAAGTCGACTCTACCCCCAAACTTAAATTAACATTGTCCTAATGTAAATATGAAGACAAATTATGAAAGTAAAGAGAAGGATCACGATACTCTCCTAGTATTCTCTTTTATGGATAGAGTATTTGGGTGCTTTGAACTGACCATGCTATTTTTCCTAAACTTGTAGTGAATCTTTCAAGTAGTTTGGAGCATTTTTCTAGTTGAAGTATTTCATCGAACACTTTGTGAGTGACCTATAAAATCAAGAGATATATTATGTGATACCCGAAAAATTTCATACAAAATGATGATGACAACCTAGATGCAAAATTCTACCTAAAATTATTACGTAAAAATCATGTAAATAGAAGGATTAGAAATTGGGTTGCTTCCCAATAAGCGCTTGTTTAGAGTCGTTAGCTTGATGTTGTTGCAATGACCATTCAAGGTGGTTTGAGTTGTTCTTTGCATGCCTTACATTGCTTACAACTTCCGACTTTGCAAGATTGACTCTTCACCCTCCAAACTTTTGCTTGCCATTTTTCATCAAATTCTATTCTACCTAGACTTCTTAACTTGTCCTTAGGCTTGAGCTCTTCACTTCTTAACTTCACTTTCAACATGTGCATTTCATCACCATTCATTGTCACAACTTTGTCGATCATAAGACATTCTTTGAGATTAGATGGCTGCTTGAGCGAGGTGAACACATTGAACTTTGATTGTTCATCCTGCACCCTCAAGGTTAGCTCTTCTTTCTCCACATCGATCAGGGCTTGACTTGTTGCTAGGAATGGTCGACCCAAAATTACTAACATATCCCGATCTTCTTCAATAACCAAGATGATGAAGTCCATTGGAAAAAAAACTTGCCTACTTTGATGAGCTCGTCTTTAACCATACCTCGAGGATGTATGATCGACCTCTCAGCCAGTTGAAGTGATATTGTTGTTGTTTTGGTCTATCCTAAACTTAGTTTCTTGTAAATAGAAAGGGACTTCAAGTTAATACTCACACCTAAGTCACATAATGCATTAAAATTTAAATTGTTGCTTATGGTGGAAGGAAATTTGAAACTACCTACATCTTTTAACTTTGGAGGTAGCTTGTTCAAGAGTATAGCACTGCATTACTCAGTTAAAGTCACTGTCCCAAACTCTTCATGTTTTCTCTTCTTTGATAACATCTCTTTCATGAACTTTAAGTATACTGGCATCTGAGCTGATGCTTCGGTGAAAATGATGTTTATGTGTAGCTTTTTGAAGACTTCAAGGAATTTTGTGAATTGCTTATCCAATTGTGCTTTTGTAACATATTAGGAAACAGTGTAGGAGACACGTATGCCTTGAAAGGAACAATTACCTTAACCCATGGAGTGTCTGAATTATGTTCTTGACTTTTTTCTAGTGTCTGTTCAGACCTTTCCACTTGCTCCTCGTCTGGACAGGTATCTTATCTTCTTTAGCAACTAACATTTTCACATGTATCTCAGGTAGTTGAACTCCACTACATGTGGTGATGGCATTAACTTGATCTCATGTATTTATTTATGTGTTACTAGGTGGAGTGCCTTGTGTCCTACCAGATAATGATGCAGCTATTTGTCCCACATGAGTCTCCAAATTCTTTATGGATGACTGTTGGTGTTGTAGAATGTTATCACTTTTTGTAATATACCAATAAATCCAACGAAGGGTTTTTCTCATGCTAGTCTTGAAACCAGGTAGTTTTCCTTGGTTTTGATTTTCTTGATTGTTACGCCAAAAGAAGTTGGGATGATTTCTCCATCCTGAATTATAAATATTGGAGTAAGGGTTGTTCTGCTGATGCAAGAAATTCTGACCATAGTTGACCTCTTCAGGATTAGATGTGAAAGCAGTAGTCAAGGAACAAGCTGAAATCTGGTGAGTCTCCTCCACAACCTTCAC
This sequence comes from Forsythia suspensa, assembly GCA_023638005.1. Lineage (NCBI taxonomy): Eukaryota > Viridiplantae > Streptophyta > Magnoliopsida > Lamiales > Oleaceae > Forsythia > Forsythia suspensa. Next base: position 59,289,932 of record CM042673.1, on the reverse strand, counting down.
AAGTTGGTGTATGATTGTGCACCATATTGACTGTCTGTGTAAGGCTGTCCATTTTCTTTGCCAAGGTTGCCATCTATGCGAAAAAAGCTTAAATTATATCAACATTATGTAGTTCGGCTGTTTTTCTTGGTGTTTCCCTTTCTGATGGCCACATAGCACTAGTTTCAGCCATTCGTTCAAACAATTCATGTGCTTCCCGGATAGTCTTTGTCTTAATCGACCCGTTGGATGATGAATGATCAACTGTAGATCTGTTGGTTGGAAGTAATTATGCATAAATATATTGGACTGAAGTCCCTTTTTGATATCGTAATTTGAGCACTTGCGTAGTAATTCCTTGAACCTTTCCCATGCCTCATAAAAATTTTCTGAATCAAGCTGTGTGAATACATATATGTCATGCTTTAGCTGGTGAAAAATATTTGGTGGTGAACTTTTGGACTTAGTTGTCATACTGCCGGTGAGATGAGAGTTTAACTATTATCTCGCTCCATCTCTCAATATATACGAGAAAAATCTCATTCTAATGGCATCATCATTCACCCTTTGGTAAGTGAAATTACTACACAACTCTAGAAGGCGAGAAATGTGGCTATGTGGATTTTCATTTGATTTCCCAAAAAATTGTAGATGATTCTAGAACAGGTTGATGACATCTGGGCGTAGTTGAAAATTTGTTTGCCCATATGGAGGATATGTTATACTTGATTGACTTTGAACGATTGATGGGGTCATGAATTCTTCAACTGGCAAATCATCTTCATCAATTCCCACAATTTGGTCTTCTTCGGCCATGATGATTTGTTGCTGTTTTTGGTGTTTTTCTCTCCGTCTTCTTCTTCAACGATGAAAGGTTCTTTCAATCTTGGAATCAAATGGAAAAAGGCTGAGGTCTTTCAAATCTTGCATACAACGCTTGTAATTGCTTGAAAAGAGCAAAAAGAAGCACTAGATTAAAAAAAAAATTAGAATAAAAAATCGAATTCAAGCTAAAATTAATAAAACTTAAGCTAAAAATCTTATTATCTAGTAACAATGCCAAAAACTTGTATGGTGAAATCCCTGCAAGCGTACGGGTTCGTTGACAAGTATTAGTAAACGTAAGTAAAAGAGTATTGTTCCCACGAAAATTTTGACTTTAGCTTAATTTCAACCAATTCGAACTTAAATCGAATACACACAATAAATATTTGGATCAAGAAAGTATGTAATTCTCTAAACCATAACAACGATTTAATTAAGTGCAATTGGAGAAAAATCAAGTAAATGAGTTATGCTAGCAATCCGACTCCACCATTAGTATCTATTTTAATCCTCAAAATCCTACATTCTAATCCAATTTATGTTTAAATTGATAATCGATAATCTTAAGTTATCTAATAATCTCTTTCTAATAGAATTAAACCTATTTTTATATACGTTTCAAAATATTTCTATTTCAAATTCGAATATATAAAAACGCTTTTAATATCAAGATTTATCAAATTTGATTGAACCAAGCTTTGGAAATTATTCCTAATTTATGTAGTACTTAGTGTTTAAAACTACAATAAGCTAATATATATTGAACCTCTCGAAAACAAAAATAAACTACAAACACGTTCAAACGATGATCAATGATTCAGATATTAAAACCATGAGATAAATCAAACAAACACAAATTAAGATTAGAAACGGGAATCTTTAACTTAAAACTTCAATATATGGTTTACATCACCATCTTTAACATAAAGAGTTTAGCCTATCATGTTGGAATTGTAAAAATACATAAATAATTGAAAGGACATCACCGGATTCTATGAATGTGGAAGAAAATAGAAAAATAATCTTAACCCCCTCGAATCTCTAAACTGCTAAAATTTAAAGTCCACAAGTTCTAGTGAATAGTTCTCAAAGAAATTCTTTTTCTTATAAAATTTCTTTCATCTCTCAAACATTGAAAAACCCCATTTTCTTCATAATTAAAATTCATCAAGCGCTATTTCTAATTTCACAATTCAAACCCCCAAAAAAATCAATTTTATTGATTGATGCGAACCTAATTCTCAAGAGAATGGAAGCCGATTTAGAGGTGAGGTGAGTTGTGCGAGATGAGAGGACAGAAGTATTTTTTTTACGCCTAAAATAGATGTTGTTTGATGTCAAATTTTAATTAACTTTTCTCGAGGTCGATCCTCCAAAGGTGTAATTTAATCCCAATTAAGCTTCTAGTTGAGTCGAAAAGAGTTTTGTTGTTATTTATAAGAGTTTGAATAATCAAGAAGTGTAAAACACCAAGGTTTCATTTATAAGAATCATTCATTAATTCCCAAAGTCCAATTATTGTCGTCCTAAAGATTTATCAATTAAGTCCAAAAGAAAAATCAAATATAGGCTCCTTATGCTTCAAACATAAATTACTTAAGCATTTTTCATATCAAATTCTATTGAAAGAAGACAAAGAATCAAAGATTATCTAAGCATTCTATGTATCCCAATAAGAATAAAAGAAGATGAAAATCAAAAGCAATTAATAAAACTTATTTAAGCATCAAGCATGGATTAATTAAACCAATATCTAACTATCAAAAATACATGATATTTAAGATGAAAGAAATTATGTTTAATTAATCTAGTTAAGAACGAACCATGAGCGTTAAAGCCAAAAAGGAATTAAAGCGAATAATGAAATAATTACTTAATTAAAACAAGGTTTCATAATCTACCTTGGCTAAAGAAAACTAGAAGAACATGATTAAACTAAAAGAAAAGAATTGATAAAACCCGGCATGGATTGAAGGAGAAGAAATCTTCAAAAACTCTTGATTGTGGTCAGTTGTCTTCTTCTTGTTTTCTTAGTCTTCCTTCATTCGGCTCCCAAAAAATCCTCCTTGTTATGAGAATATATCTCATATTTATATTGCCTCTAATGTGCCACAAAATCCCAAGAAGACCTAAAATTCGTTCAAAACGTTTCCTAGTTGAATTGGGACTCAAAAAGGAAGAAAATAAAGTACAAAATCAAGTGCGGTAGGAATTGGCACAGGCGATCGCCTAAAGTTTATTCCGACGATCGCCAGGGTTTTGGTCTAGTCTCTCGATTTGAGGTCTTTGGCGCTCGCCAGTTAAGTTGGCAGCGATCGCTTGACTTGTCTTCTTTAAAGATTTGCACTTTGGTCCTTTTTGTTTCCACTTGCAACCAATTTGGTCCTTCAACTTTAGATCATCTCCGTTTAGTCCTCAACTTTGCATAATATCTAACTTGGTCCCTCAACTTGCATAATCTCTAACTTGGTCCCTCAACTTTGGGTTGAGTGCAATTGAGTCCTCGAACTTATGAGATATCTTCTAAATCATTGCTCTTTTGCCCAAACTTCTCCAATTGTTCACCAACAAGTCCAAAAACCTGAAATAAAACAATAATAAACTAGATTAAGTAGAAAAGCAACTATATGGCGACATAAATGATTAATTAAAGGCGAAATAAGTGCATAAAATGCACTTATCAAACACCCAAACTAAACCTTTGTTCGTCCTCGAACAAAAATAAAGCTAAAATATAAATTAAAACTACGCTAACAGAATCAATGGAAAATTAGTCAATGTTAAACTCCTTACCATATGCCTCAAGTTCAAAATAAAGCAACACTATTAGAAGGATATCAAACAACGGCTGAAAATTTTCACTTATCCGATGTTAGACCTTGTGTGAGTGTGTGAATAGCCAAACATTGAACTTATGCATGTATTAGACCATGACCAATATATTGTGTTGTTGATATTTTAGCAATCCAGACCCTTTGTAGTCTCCGGGGTATTCTAGCGAAGTTGGTTTCTCACCGATCATCACAATGCTCTTTCTTTTCAACAAAAGTGGTAAAACTTAGCACTTGTATTACGAGAGAATTAGGATGGTTAGAGATTTCTAAATTCTCATCTTGATCTCTAAGGTTCTAATCTAGCAATCCTTCCCGAGCACTTCTACTCTCTTCTATTTATTCAACTCATGATAGCAGTCTTACATCCTGTGCGGTGCTTCTCTTTCACCCGACTTTCTGTGACCGCCTTGTGAGCTTTAGGTCGATGACTCCCAAGTCGGATGACCATAGGGCACTGTGTTTGAAAATACCTAGCAGCGAGGACTTAATTGCTCGGTCCCACAAAGTATTGTCCTAATAGTCTACTAAAATGTACTCGATTTTGAACATATATCATCATTGGCGACAAGATATTCAATGATAACTAGAAAATTTTTTTTTTCTTCTTTTTTTTTCAAAAGTATTTCGATTATAGAGCCAAGTGATAAGCAAATTCAAAGTTCTAAAGTAACATGATACTTTATAACCCACCCCCAAAAACCTTACATTGTCCTCAATGTAAGTATAAAATAAAGCAAAGAGAAGGAGGAAAAGATCGATTTACTCCCGGAGAGAGATGTGGAAGAAGGATGCGCTGGTATGTAGTGGACTCGAGTAGTCATGGGACCATTGGTCAAAAGATGATTGCCTATGGTAAGGCCTAATAAGTGCACTAAATAAAATAAAACTAATAAATTATTTAAACTATCTAAAACTACTACATATAAAGCAAGTAAATAAAGGGTTAGAAAATGGGTTTGCCTCCGTTAAGCGCTTATTTATAGTCATTAGCTTGACTTATTGTCCAAGTTACCTTACGGCACTCTGAATAGTGATTTGGAGGACCCGATTTGCTTGCATCTCTTGACATTGGCACGCGTTGGAAGTGGCTCAATTTTCTGTTCCATCTAGTTGCATCCACGGCGTGAGTCTTGATACAAGCAAAATATCAACTTCTTTTATAGCATTATCAACATCGAATAAGAACCCAAATGAGTTAAGCACATGTTTAACGCATTATCACAATTAGTATAAGCAAGACAATCATCATCCATTGCTTCTATCATGTCCAATCAACAACATCCTCGATTATCATGTGGTAGCACATTGACATTAAAATATTGATTCTCTCATCATGTTTCCAAAGGATAGTTGCATAACTCCATTCACCGCAATTAATGATAGCATTAGATGTTGCGAGAAGGACGCACCAAAAATTACAGGAATATGTGTTGTAGAGTCTCGTATTGGTTGAAGTATCAAGTACAACAAAATCAACAGGAAAATAAAACTTGTCAACTTTGTATCAAAACATCCTCTACAATTCCTCGGGTATTTTCATGGATCTATCGCCAAGTTGTAAAATCATAGATGTTGGTTTTAAGTCCAAGTTGCATATACACGAATAAGGAAGAAGATTAACACTAGCTCCTAAATCTAGCAAAGCTCTCTCAATTTTATGGTTTCCTAAGATACAAGAGATAGTAGGACAACACCGGATCTTTATATTTCGGAGGGAGTGTTGCGTTGAATTATAGAGCTAACTGTTATTAAAATGTCTTTTGCGCATATGTAGTTGTCTCTTTGTTGTACATAGATCTTTCAAGAATTTAGCATAGGCGGTACTTGTTTAATAGCATCAAGGAAAGGAATATTCACACTTATTCACCTTGCTTTACCTTTGTGAGCCTCCTGAGAAATGGGGCTTTTGGAATGTAAGATGGCTCATTGTCCTCTTTGAGAGCTTCTTGGATTGAATCATCGGTTGGAGCAATGACACGGAGAAAGTGGTTGAGATGTTTTTTCTTTGAGATGTCCACTCAAAGCGTTTTCAGCGTCGCAAAGTTATGATTGATTCGCCTCTTCATGTTGCACTCCTTTAGGATTAGGAAATGGCGGACTAAAAACTTTCTTTTCTCAATGGTTGTTGCCAACTGTTGGATCGATAAAGCAAGTTGTCCCATCATGTTTTCAAGATTGGAGATGACTCATCCTGTTGAAACCCCTGTGACCAAGAGAAATGGTTTCCTCATCATGTTGAGGGCATTAGCTTGCTCAAAGACCGGACAAGTTCTTGAATAGTCTTATTCTTCTTCTTAATTGAAAGACAAGAAAATCAAGATTGATGTCAATTCTCAAGAGAAGTCCTGTATTTTTGCCTACTTTTCTCTTCCAAAATTTGTCTTCTCTATTGTTATAAGAGTTTTACTATTTATAAGAGTCCAATTATAGTTGAATTTCGTGCCCAAAGTCCCCAAAAACATGCCAAAAATATAATTTTAACTTAAATAAAGATTTGACCATGGGGACTGTCCGCTCGAATGGCTGGTCAGTCTGATCGAGCTGACAGAAAGGGCCATGTTTTAGCTGATGATCCGCTCGAGCGGGCTAGAGTGGACATATATGTGTCCACCACGCGACTGTTTTTCAAGCTACTATAACTTCTTGTAGAAAACTCCGAATTGAGATCCGTAAAAGTGTTTGGCTCATAATTCAATTATCTTTCCAATGAAAAATCATTTTCCTTGTGAAGAATTTTTTTACCAAAATGTTTTCTCTAATTTCCCCAAATGTTTCGGTTGTAGTTTCTCAATTCGATTCTTCGACTTTCGAGTGTTTGATAATTTACTTCAACTCTTTATTGTCACTCCAATACACCTTAAACTTATTGATTTTATCTTCTTTCTTATTTTTCAATGTTTGGCTCTTGATATTCACTTATAAAACTCAATTTCTTCTCATTTACTCGTCGATTTCACCAATGTGATTTGAGTTCAGGGATTTTGTCCTACAATCACAAAAATGAACAAAAACTTCAATATAAGGAGTCAATATAAATGTATAAATTACTTTTATCACTTTCTTTCCCAATTTTAGAACACCTTTTATTATGATGTTCCTTATAAAATGATATTTGCAATCTACATGCTTTGTTTTATCACGATACATCGAATTTTTGCTTAAATGAATAACAATCTAATTATCAGTAAACAAGACAATATTTTCATCTACAAAACCAAATTCTTTTAGCAAACTACTTAAAAAATTCCTTCTTTTATTGCATCAGTACCTGTAATGTATTCATCTTCTGTAGATGAAAGATCAACCACCTTTTGAAGTTGAGATTTCTAGCTTACAACAATATCACACAAAGTAAAGAAATATGCAGAAGTTGACCTTCCAATATCTCAGTAAAATCAGAATTAGTATATCTCTTTAAACTTACCAATTCCTTACTCTTTCTAAAGATTAATTCCAAACCAGATGAGCCATTTAAGTATTTGAGGAACCACTTAAGGGCTTCCCGATGACTCTCCCCGGGATTAGCCATGAATCTGTTTAGTATACTAATACCATGGGCAAATCAAGAACTTTAGCCATTTTATCCATTTCATCTTGAGTTTTGGACAGAATTCAAATGACATATTAATATGAGTTGCGAGAGGTAAACTGACAAGTCTAGAATTAGACATAGCAAATTTTCTAAGGATTTTATTCACATAATTTTGTTTATTCAAGAGCAACAAATTATTTTATTTATCTCTATCAATTTGCATCCCTGAAATTTTCTTTGCAGACGATGTATCTTTCATTTCAAATTCAATTAAACTTGTGTTTTATTTTTTGAATTTTATGTTTGTTATCACTTGTAAAGAGCATGTCAACAATATATAACAACATATATAGATAATTAACCTCTCCATTTCCTTTACAATAAATACATGAGTCATATTTGCTTATTTGGAAGTCAAGATCGAGTACACAAAGTATCACATCTTTTGTACCATTGTTTTGGGACTCGTTTTAGCCTATATAAAGATTTCTTAAGCAATCACACTATCTCATCATTTTTCTTTTTCTTTTTTCCCTCAAAACCTAAGGGTAGATTGATATAAATTTTTTCATCTAATCTACATAAAGGAAAGCAATTTTTATATCTATAACTGGTGCAACTCCCAATTAAACTGAGTCACTAAGACGATGATTCTAATGGTGGTACACTTTACTATTTGGAAAAAAAGATTTTAGTATAGTTTACTCTCTTTTTGAGTGAACTCTTTTGTTATTAATCTAGTCTTATACCTTACTTTGCTGGGACCACCTTCCTTTCTTTGATTTTATAAGTACACTTGCAATCTACCAAATTTTTATTCTTTGGCTTGTCAACTAATATCCAAATATTGTTTTTATGAAGTGAATTCATTCTTCTTCCATGAAAGCTACCCATTTAGCTGAATGTTTATTTTCTAAAGTCTCTTCATAAGTGTTTTTGGTTCATTTTCACTTACTTCTTGATAGGTAAGCAACAAAAAAAAAAAAAAAAAAAACAAAAACAAAATTATCACATGTGTTTGAATTTTATGGGTATAAATCTGTATTAGTGAAGTTTGTTTAGTACATTGAATTTAATGACTTAAAAAGATTAAGATATGTTGTCATATTCAATATTGCTCAACTTCAATGTACCGATCAACCATTAGGAATTTGTATTCTTTCTCAAAGATAGTATATAAGAAATGATAAAAAAAAATTTATTTTATCCCTAAAAAAAAAAAGTATTGCATTGGTGCATCACTATGCAATACTTTTTCATGATTGTATGTAATAAAATAATGATATAATGACCATTTAAAAATGTAATTAAAAGAAGTGATCAATAACTAGTTAGTTGACATCAAGAATGAACAATTTCACCTTTTTTTTTTTTTTTTTTTATTTTTTTTGTAATCAGTGGTTCGGGCTCTTGACCCTTAATCTTGAGCTAATACTCAAAACATTTTCCATTTATCTGAAGAATTAGGCCCAAAATGGCTAAAATAGCCTTCAAGTGCAGTCAAATAACTAAAATTAAAGTTTACATGAACTTAGAAGCGTGTTAGGTAGAGTTTTTTTCCTAAAAATCTATTTTTTCTTTTCTGATTTTTGACTTTTCAACCCTTTTACACTACAAAAAGTTGAAAAGTAAAAAAAACAAAAAACCCATTTTTCTCTAAAAAACTTTACCGAACAAACCCATAGTACTATACACAAGTGTATGCACACATACTTGGTTAAAACTTTAAAACAAACACACAATTTAGCCACATGATTGGTATATTCAAAATTCTTGATTATTTTATCCCGGATAATAGTAATGTACGACTATCGAATAAGATTTTTTTTTTTTTTTGGTGGGGGATCTTTTAGTTTTTTCTTCTAGAGTTCATATTAATTCCCGGTCAAAATATCTTATCTTAAAAGTACAAACTATTTATTATTACATATTTATTTTTAAATGAGCATTATATCACAATTACATGCAATTATGAAAAAGTCTCTAATCATTTCTTTTGTACTGTATTAGAGAAATAATATAAATTCCTAATAGTTGATGGTACACCGAATTTGAGCAATATTAAATAGGACAATATATCTTAGTCTTTTTGAGTCATTCAACTAAATTTAGCAATAATACTTCACTAGTACATTTTTATAGCTGTAAAATTCGATCACATTAAAAATTTGCAAATGTTGTTAAAGTCGACCGAACTAGACTCGTGAGTTCGACTAGGAAAACATGGAAATAATACCCATTTTTGCCACCGATTCGACTTTGATTTGACTATATTTGACACTTGATCAGTTACTTTTTTTGTATTCATGTTGAACCCGATTTTAAAATTGAATATATTTGGGCAAAAGAAAAAATAAGATAGCATTTACGCGAAAATTTATGCCAAGTGCTATAAACAAAGACAAGCTTTTATTTCCCCTCAACTAAATCAACAAAACAGGTGTGAAGTTGTAATAAGAGAACTAGCAATAATTTCTCATTTTGCCACCTATTTTTGTGGCCAAAATGTGATATTACCTGTAATCATAAATGTAGTTTATTCATGAAAGAATTCAGTTGAACAAATTTTATTAAATAAAAATGGTGATCTACCAGTGAGCCGTCACATTAAATGTGGATTGGGATACATCAAAACCATATTTAAACCCAACCATCAAATTCTAATGCAACAGTTCAGAGAAAGACAGAGAAATATATAGATAGATACAGAGAGTAGGTGGCTGCATTAGTTTTCATGGACCAGCTTAACCCAAGCCCAGCAAATTCATCTCCTCTAACACCATTAACATTTCTTGAAAGAGCAGCAGTTGTTTATGGTGATTGCACTTCTATTGTGTATAATGCCACCACCTACACTTGGTTCGACACCTATAACAGGTGCCTAAGGGTTGCGTCGGCCATCAAATCTTTTGGAATCGAGAGAGGCCATGTTGTTTCTGTAGTGGCGCCGAACATCCCTGCCATGTACGAGCTCCAGTTCGCCGTGCCAATGGCGGGTGCAATACTGAACAACATCAACACACGCCTTGATGCGAGGACTATTTCTGTTCTCCTCCGTCACAGTGAATCAAAGCTAGTGTTTGTGGACTATCATCTTCAATCTCTAGTTCTTGAGTCCATTTCTTTGTTTCCATCAAATGTCAGCCGTCCAATTCTCATTCTGATTACTGATGATCATGATCATCTTGATCATGATTCTTGGTCTCTAGATTTTCTTGAGACGTATGAGAACATGGTGAAGAAGGGAAACCCGAATTTCAATTGGGTCCGACCCGAGAGCGAATGGGAGCCAATGACACTAAATTATACTTCAGGCACAACCTCATCACCCAAAGGCGTAGTTCATTCGTATAGATCCATTTTCATTATAACATTCGATTCACTGATCAACTGGTATGTTCCAAAGCAGCCAGTGTATCTATGGACACTGCCAATGTTCCACTCCAATGGATGGACTTACACTTGGGGCATGGCTGCTGTTGGTGGAACCAACATATGCCTTCGAAAATTCGATGCGAGTTTTATTTACAACTCAATAAATCGACATAATGTAACGCATATTTGCGGTGCCCTGTGATACTCAACATGTTAGCAAATTATCCCAATGTTAAGCCACTTAAAAGCGCAGTTCAGTTTCTAACTGGTGGCGCACCACCGCCAGCCACGGTGGTCCTCCGAACGGAATCCTTGGGTTTTGTTGTTAGTCATGGGTATGGATTGACGGAGGCGGCAGGGGTGGTGGTGTCTTGTGCTTGGAAATCGAAGTGGAATTCATTTCCAGCTACAGAGAGAGCCAAATTGAAGGCTAGGCAAGGAGTTAGGACTCTAGGGTTGACTGAAGTAAATGTTGTGGACCCTGAAACAGGTGTGAGTGTGAAAAGAGATGGATTAGCAATGGGTGAGGTGGTACTAAGAGGTGGGTGTTTAATGTTGGGATACCTTAAAAACCCCGAGGCAACTTCGAAATGCTTGAGGGAGAATGGATGGCTGTATACAGGCGACGTTGGGGTGATGCACCCGGATGGATATCTGGAAATCAAAGACCGATCAAAGGACATTATAATAACTGGAGGCGAAAATGTGAGCAGCGTGGAGGTGGAATCAGTGCTATACTCGAACCCAGTTGTTAATGAGGCTGCAGTGGTGGCGCGACCTGACGAGTACTGGGGAGAAACGCCTTGTGCATTTATTAGCTTGAAGGAGGGGATGGTTATGAAGCCAACACAAGTGGAGATAATAGAATTTTGTAGGGAGAGGTTGCCTCATTACATGGTGCCGAAGACGGTGGTGTTTATGGAAGAACTTCCAAAAACTGCGACCGGAAAGATTCAGAAGTTCAATCTAAGAGGCATTGCTAAGGACATGAGCTCCTTGCCAGGAGCAACTAGTCGAATGTAAAATAAGAAAACATAGTAATTTATATTTTCATATTTTCATTCTTTACAATTTCAAGGTGATATTTCACTATTTCAGTTCTTCATTTACCAAATTGTGTAGTCAAAATTCAATTACAATGTTCAAGATTTTATTGTATTGTGGGTGCAATTGTGAAGCTTGTTTTACAATTTGTTTGATTTACTGTTTAAAATTAAAAGCAAATTTCTTGTTCTGTTGTCCTGACATTTTTTTTCTTTGTAAGCGTGTAATGAAGTTGTCATGCACTTTTTGTTCAATGAATAATGTGGTCGAAGTCCCATTGCTACCAAACCTGTCACAATAAGCCTCCTGATTCATCGTTTAGTGGCCCCATGTTTCATTGTCTAATCTATACTGCTAAAATATCTTAAAAGAAAGAAACAATTTTGAACTATTTTCCCCTATCATATTATATATTTGGACTATTCTCTCATCATTATTAAACAAAATAAGGGATTGTTTTGAGCTTTGGGCAACTTATCTTTAGTTTTTTTTATACTACTGAATACGAATTGAAGGATTTTATAATGATAATGTAATTTCTAAATATGTATTTAGGATCATAAAAATAAAATTTATGAATTTAGGAGTTAAAAGACCTTTCATTTGTCAATATTGACATCAAAAATTTTTTTTTCCAAGAAAAATATTGTGATGGTCGACTCATTCTCCTCTTTATTTTGACATCAAATTTCAGATTTTATATGTAAATTTTAAAAATTAGAAAATTTCTCTCAAATTTCTCTCATTTTGTCCTTTTCTTTTCATAACATATATTATACACACAAAACTCATTTTTCTTTACAAAAGAAAGAAGTGATAATTCAAAGTTGTTGAAGAACAAACAAATAGTTTTAAAATTTTCAATCACTTTTCATATTCAAGAAATCTAAGGTGAGATCTACGTCCAAGTGGTTATTTCAATTTGATATAATGTTTTTCATAATCTTACACGGTGTGTTAATAGAACCTTCCGTTTGATATGGTTTCATTTGGTCACTTATGAAATATTATATAGAAATTTATAAAACTTTTCATTCGATATAGTTCGGTCTTTTCATTCGATATAGTTCGGTCTTTTCACTATGAAATGTAATGAAGAAATGGAAAAAGTTTTTTCCATTCGACATGGTTTGGTTGCTCACTATAAGAGCATCTCCAATACATTCAATGGATTGGAGAAAATGATGTGCCACGTCATCAAATAGACAATGTCTATTAAAATTACTTCTCCAATGAACAATGTGAAACACTATGTGAGGCTGACATGGTACCAGAAAAAATAGAAGATGTGAAGTACTTCTTCTACATCTAGAAGCTCCGTGAGATTGGATGAGTCGACAATTTTTTAATTTTTGACTTAATTTTTTAAAATTCTGTTAAGTGGATTAGTTTTATTATTTTTAATTCAAAAAAATAAATGCCACATAATCAACATTATTAGATTATAAAACGAACCCATTGGAGAGAATTTTTGGACTTCACCTTCTATTTATTCCATATAATTTACAAGTCCGTTTATTTGATTGCCACGTCAACCACAATCCATTGAATGCATTGGAGATGCTCTAAAATGTGGTATGAATTGTATAGAACTTTATATGAAATTTAGGGAGATGGATAACATGTTGAGTACTAGTAAAAATTGAATAGAATTAAGAAACAACAACATGTGAAACATTCGTCGATTGTTCAGTCAATCTTAGTGTAGCAAAAATGTCTCTATAGTTTAAGCCAACTGAAATTGGAAATAATCACAATTTCTTGGCATTAGTTTGCAACCGGTAGAAGCATGTGTCCAAAGGGAAAAAAAGATAGAAAAAAAGAATATACAAGAATCAGTTTTAATGTAAATAAAATAGAATTCCAAAGGGAGAAAAAGAACGGAATTCTACTAGTTTAAATATTAACCAATATAATTAACATGAAAGTAACATGTCTGATATTAATAAATATCACATTTTATATTTTTTTCATCATTATTCAATTGCCTACATCTTAAACTAATGAAATTTCTGACATTTTCCACTCATTTGACCTATTCTATGTAAGACACGTTTTCTTTCATTCTCATTACATATATCAGTTCTATTATTTCTCTTTAAGTGTCACTACATTTTATTATCTTGTTTAGTCCTCGTAGATGAAAATTATAGCACGCATATGTATAACAAGGCATTGATTCTCAAACTGGCTATCAAGGAGAGGCATTCAAGTTATGAATTCATTTTTCGAGATGTGAAGTAAACAAAAAATGAGTTATCATTTTTCTGTTAGTTCCTAAAAATATTTGTAAGTGTCCTTCATAAAAATAGTAAATGATCTTCATACATTTTTATTTCCTATAATCATAATGCGTATCTTTCAAAATGGACTATGTTCATAGATAAATGGGAAGGTGGATTGATTGGAGTTTTATTAATTGAAGTAGCTTGCACAAAGTTTGCTAAATACGGGAAAAGCCATTATGTGAAAAACATTGTATAAGCATTGTTGCTATAATTATGTTATTGTAAGAAAAACTCGATTGCTAATTTCAAAACACGAGTGAAATATTGAGGATTTAATGTTTGCCAAGTGTTTTATGTGTTGAAGTTCTTGGGATAATACATTAATACTAACAACGAATACAACCACAGAAGAATATGCAACATAAATGATCTTTAGCTATGCATGATAATGTAATTCATTTCCTTCTTTCTAATTTTTCTTAGTTGCCTTTCTTTTTATTAATTAAAAAATAGTTAATTGTGCTATTGCTGAGGCTTCATTCAACTTATATTGAAACAAATATTGAATTGAAAATTTAGGGATCTGACTATTATTAAAAGTTTGTCAAATTCTTATTCTTGATAGCATCAATTCTATAAGATTTTATATCAATAATTCGTCAATCATCAAATTTCAAATCACCAAAACGTATTCACTGAGTTCAAGTTACTATTGGTATTACTAGAATATAAAACTCATATCTAATTGTAATTATACTTCTATGAATGAAAATAAAATATCAACATTATTCATTATAATATCAAACAATACAATACAACATATTATCAATAACTGCATTTTTTTTTATCTTATTGTAACTTTAACATTTTAACAATTTAACAATTAAAAAATAACAATTTTGAAAAGAAATTAAAATTTACAAAATTATTGTGAAATCTCGTACAATACACGTGTTTCTAACTAGTACAATAAAATATAGAGAAAATTATAGTAAATATCATTTTATATTTGAAAAATGACAATTTTTACAAACAATTTGAAAAATGGCCATTTTAGACAAATATAACTCCAAACAATTACATAAACACCAATATATCCTCTTCAAATCTAATTCAAAACCATATCTATTATTTCATTAAAATCGAATCTTGCTCCACCATCCACCGCTTTCGCACCACCGTTTGCCACCAACTAACCTACCTCAAATAAGCTACTTTTTTATAGAATAATTTAGATTATAAAAGAACAAAAATTTAATAAGTTTTGTGCTAGATTAGTTTGGTTGTTTTTAGATTTGAAAATATGTTGTGAAAAATAAGAAGAAGACTGGGTTCATGGATTAATGTCTGGTTGAGCAATTGTCGTTTGAACTGTTTGAAAAAAAAAAGAAGAAGAAGAAGAAGAAGAAGAACTTGTTCTTATTTTTCCAGACAGTTCAAACGACAATTGCTCAACTAGACATTAATCCATGAACTCAGTCTCTTTTTTTTTTCCTTCCACATTCTTTTTTTCCAACCAATATTAATCCATGAACTCAATCTCTTCCAGCAATTTTTAAACAATCTAAAACAACCAAATTAATTTAGCACAAAACCTATTGAATTTTGTAACTCGAGGCGACAATTAATTTTTTTTTTTTTTTCTTTTACACGCAACAGATGAATTGAAAAGAAAAAAAAAAAAAAAAAAAAACAACAGTTGAAATGTATTCCTTTCGGCAAAGGGAATATATGACTATTTGCACTAATTGTTGTAATTTTTGCAAATGTTATTAAAAGTTATCATTTTTGCAAATGACATTTTGCATTTGTCTAGAATTCTAAATTCTCTTTAAAGTGTATCGTAACTTCATTAGACAATGTATCGTAACTTCATTAGACAATTAAAGCACTTAGATAGATAATAATCACCATTAATGATGAATAATGTTATTGAAGAATCATTGTATATATTCATAATCAATGTGCACATGTCAACTTTGCTACTCTAGCTAGTCAACTAATTAATTTTTATTTTATTAAACTAATTAAGCATGTTTGCATCAATCTAATTGAACTGATTTGTCCCTTAATTTATTCTGAGTTTAGTCAATACATTTATGAATATAAGTTAAAATGTTAAATACGCTTCTGCTATCTTTTTACCAAAGCAAATTTAATATACCAAACATTTAATGTAAAGCTATTACTATAATAAGCCAAAAACATCTTACCTCCTATGATATCTGATATCTCTTTTATTGACTGTATGTTTCCAAGGACTCAGATGAACAAATTAATATGGTGGGTGGAAGACTCTGTAACAAGATGTTTAAAATTGGACACTATATTAGACGATTTTCTACAATAAATATTGTCACATGAGTTTTATCTCCTCCACCTCATCGCCACATCAGCTGGATATTGAAAGTAGAATATAGCATTGGAGATGCTCTTATTTTTCTTCATTAATACTATTACGTACTTTGTAATGCTGCCCTAATATACGTTCTCATATTCCAAATTCCAAAATTAATTCATTATAATTGTATTAATAATATTAGAGCATTTCTAATACTAGACACTTTTTAAAAAATCTACGTGGCAAGAGAGAGAAAAAAAATGAGGAGAGAGATATATAGTGGAAGGAAGAAATAGAAAGAAAAAATAGATGAAAGAGATAGACACAACTTTATAAAAAAAAAAAAAGGACGGCCGGCAGTCTAACAAGATGTCCAAAACTAGGCGATTACATTTGGCAATTTATTTCTACAATAAATGCTGCTACATGAGTTTTGTCCTCTCCAAAATAGAAAGTAGCATTAGAGATGTTCTAATGATACCCAACATGGATGAATGAGTTCTTGAATTTCCAAGGTATCCACACACTTGTTCTAGTAATTTTGTAGAAAATATTTGAGAAGATTTTGTGGTAGGAAATTCTTGTAAAATTAATGACAAGTGTTTATTCATACTTATTATTGTTCATTGTTTAACTCGATTTTCCATTGATTTTGTGCCAATAACCTCTTACGTCCTCGGATATCTGTTTATTGAGTGCATGTTTCCAAGGACATGTACCAAATATTTAATGAAAAACCAGGAGCATTTTTAAGAAATTCTCTATTTTTAAAAAGCATATTTTGTATTTTAGAGAGTATATATAACTTTAGATAGTATTCCAACAATCTCTTTATTTTTAACACTTCATTTTACTTCTCTCCCAATAATTATTTAATATTTTTTCCTATATTTTATTTTGACATACTTCCCTCCTAATTATTATATGATTTTCACCATTTTTTTCTATTTTATTTTGTATATACTATATAATTTAGTCAACAATGAGTATTTAAAATTGAATTTCTTTGAATGTATTTAATTATATATTTAAATTTGGAGAGCCAAACACACTCTATATTAAAAAGTTAATTTTGAGAGTTTGTTAGAACATAATTTTAAAGGTTAACTCTCTAATATTCAATAACATTTACCCCACCTTTCAAGTTACGTACAATAATCTTTAAGGTTTGTGATAATATTAAAGAAAAAAAATTAAATTATGTGACAGAGAATGCTGCACATTCTTTATCTACAGACTAACACAGGAATGTTGTGTCTTCTTGCAGAGTGAAATTCACATGCCCAGCATTGTCTGCAATAAATATTTGAACCCATCAAATGGTGGAGCACACAAATTTGGTGATAATATATATAGTGATTAGTTTCAAATGAATAATTGAAAACAAATATCAATCAGCACCGACCTCATAGACTTGTAAGTCATGATACTTAAAAAAAAAAAAACATCATATTAATAAGGCACATGTATATGATGATTTATCACAACTATGTGTTCATGTTATCACCATTCATATGAATCCATAGGGCCGACCTCAACCTTATTTTCATGCATGTCAATTTACCATTTTGTCGAAGGGTCCTGGCGCCTTAGCGCAGGGCCCCCGGGCCAGCCATCCCCTCACATAGCCAACAAGCCTGACACAAGCCAAAAAGGTATTTTGATATGATACAACGATAATACTTATATATGATGCTATCTATTGTCAATTTTATTTCGCAAATAAACGATTCATTAACAAGTAATATAATGATAAGAAAATATCGAACCCACGAGTATTCGTAATTAATTACCAATTTAATTATAATTCACTTTGACAAAATAAACACACGATTTATTAATAATTTTTAAGATGATTTTATTTTAATTTAACTAAATCTAACATATCACGCAAACAAAATGGAGTAGTTATCAAATTCAAGTTTTTCGGGTGCTAGGATTCACAAATCCAGCATCATCATTTCATTAATTTTTGTTACTTATTGTTGTAGATTATCGCCCTAGATTGAAAATCAATGATCTTAAAATAATCAAAATTCTCTCGATAGTCAAACGATTCTATACCTATACGTAAACCTAACTATATCTAGTTAATTAAATTTCAAACATAAAGGCATGTATTAACTCACAAAGATCATCCAGAAAAATTTCATAAAGCATAATAATATATTTATGTATTATTGGACTCTATGTTGTTTAGTACCACGTGCTCATCTAAATTGAATCTCTTGAAAGTATTCTAGATCACAAACACGTTTTAACGGCGATCAAACATCAAAACGGAATTAATACATAATAAATAATCAACTCGGAATCAATGATCTTACAAAAACGAGTAACTTCTAATTAATCAAAAAAATGAGGCGTCATCGTTATCCTCGATACAAGTAAATTAATTAGCCGGACATGATTCCGTGAAATATACTAGATAAGAGTAAATCATGATCCAAGAAATTAAGATGAAAGAGTAAACCAACCCGTAACTGTTCTTCAAAGATCTTGAATTACGTTCCTTCGATCTTCTTTGTTTGAATCGTGTTCTTCCACCAATTTCATCTCGCACAATGTGTCTATTGTTCTCCTTTTATGAGTCTTCCAAAAACCCTAAAAACGACCACACAATTTATGTATCAATCAACTACCAAAATGAGTTATGTTTTAATAAAGAAACTAGTTCTCTAGTCTCGAGATACCCATGCGATCGCATGGGTCTAAGCCTTGTGATCGCATGGTTTGGTTTTGTGTCATTCTGGATTGTACTAAGAGCTCTTGCGATCGCAGCCCATACGGCTCATGCGATCACATGGGCCATGCTTAACTTCTTACTTTGCAATTCAGCCCCTGGTAATAGTAAGCCCTCCATCTTTCTTTGGCTTCTATTTTAGTCCCTAGATTTTTTCTTTCTTTTTAATTTAGTCTTCTTTTATTTTCAACCCAAGTCTTTCATTTTTGTGAACTTACATGCAGTTCCCCATTCCAATCTTTCGTATGTTTTCAATCCATTTTCACCTATTTTGCTTTGTTTTTGTCCAATCACCATTTGAATTCAAATTTTGGCTAAAAGGATCAAATCAACATGCAATTAAGTAACATACTTAAGAGCACTCATAATTGTCCGATTTTGGTGGACCCCGATAAATACAAAATCTCACTTATCAAATACCTCCAAACTTGAACTTTTATTCATTCTCGAATAACACTACTAACAATCACACAAACAAAATGAAAAAAACAATAACTAAAAGAAGAAATACTTCACAAGTTAAATAGCTCATCGTTTTTGCCTCAGTTATTGATATTGCTCATAATTTATGAAAAGTGTCCAGACAATATTATCGTATTCGTTTTTTAACTTAATCCATGCTCAAGATGTGCGTGAGTGATTAGTTAATACGAAGCATTAATGCACTAAGTTGCTGATAACCCGACCCTCAATGGTCAAGTTTTCCCTCCCCACTCATTAGATACATTTCTCATAACTTGATGTTTTCTTTCAAACGTGTGGTGTTTATTCTAAATGATATAAACTACCTAGGTTTGTGATGATTCTTCCTTTATTGAGTGTTTCTAGCGGCAAGCTTCCACTCAGCAAGACAAATCCACTAGTTATCTAAATCCCCAAGTTAACACCACAAAGGACCATTCTTCCTAGCTTTGCAAAATTTCTTTAATTTCTTTTTTTTTTCTTTTCAGATCACAATCTTATATGTAAACCTTAGTCCCTTAAGCTTTCTAGATAATCTTGGTAACAAGTTTTAGACTGATGGCTCTGAGGTTTTATAAACCTTAGGGCATCGGATTTTGAGAATCCCTACGTGATTTATTACTCGAGTAAAAAAGACTATGAAGAGAGGTATAAAATAGCGCTAGAGTAATCTCCCTTTTGTCAAAAAGTTTATATCGGGATCATATTTCTAACATCCGGACATCACCTAGCTTTTACTTGATAGCCAAAACACCCCACACCAATATTTAACATACACGGAATCACCACAATCCTACCTAGTTACTCTAACGGCTCAACCATTCCCAAACATATTTGTTCAATAGGTTAAGTGTTTAAGGTGTATCCATGGTATGTGTTTAATTATTCTAGTTCTACTTGGCACCCTATTGCATTCTAAAAGTGTACCTACAAAGTTAATGAACATCATGACTATTGCTCAAAACAAACACAGGATCTAACATGGATAAGTGGTTTCTCGTTAAACACGAGTAACATTCTTGTCCACAAGTCATGAATTAAAGAATTTTCAAAGAATTTATATCATTAGCCGGAAAGGCCATTTACAACACGCAACCATGCAATAAAAAGAAAATGTTTTTTTTAAGAAAAAAAACTTAACCTGAATATTAGGCTCACCCCCAAACTTAAAACATACATTGTCTTCAATGTAAATACAGATATATATATATATATATATATATATATATATAGAGAGAGAGAGAGAGAGAGAGAGAGAGATCAAAGACTCCAGAGATAGATCGGATGGTGCTGGCAAGTAGAGGGCATAAGGGTCGGCGGCTGAGGAATCCTGAGTGTGGAAAGTCTCCTAACTGCACTTTCTGTTCTCCCAAATGCTTTATTTCTAGTGACATTGATGAACTTTTGTTTTTGATCCTCGAACAAGTAATGGGATGAATCGAAATTATCCACTCGTGCCATTTTTGATGTGTTACCAGAGACTTTATTCTTGTCCTTTTCAGCGGCAATTGGGACTTTACATTTTGGAGCCATGAGCTAGAAGATAAAACAAATTCTTATTAGTTACGCAAAATATGAGAGAAATAGCACAAAGATTGGTAAATATCACCTTCAAACTAAACTTGAAACATAGGCAGCCACAATGTGAAAGTGATCAACTTAGCTACTTCGAAGTTGAAAAAATTGATGCACTAATGTTTGAATGTCAACATATGAAAGTGCATACTTAGTCTACTACATATTTAAAATTCAAGTCATTCTGATTTCGTTTGATCCTAACGGAGGGGGAGGGGGTGAAAGTGAGGATGAAACTAGGCAATGAGCGAGACCACGGCAGGCTGCAAGGTGCCCAATGCCCAAGTTTCGAGATTTTCAAGATAAAATCATGCCCAACCCTAGAAGAACAATCCTATTTGATAATAGTGTCCAATGATTCCAACCTATGATCTTGGATTGCCCTAATTGTATAAGGAAGTTGATTGAAACAATTTATCAAACACTTGCAGTGCATGCACTTTTTCCTAGATTCAAGCAATTTGGGCAATCCATGTAAACCCAAAATTTTAACCACCATAATCATCCGTCAAACCCCAATCATCACCATGCCAATTAAACCCATTCCTAATTAATCCCAAACTCTACAAGAATTCTGAATTTTCACCATATAAAATAACTAAACGGAGCACAAATAAGAGGATGAGGAAAAAACAATTTCTTACCTTTTACTTGATGAATGAATTAGGAAATAAAGTAATGGCCTTGCTCTTGTATTAATCTTGCAAGAATGCTTGTGTGCGTTTTAGTGTTTGGAGATGGGGAGGGGATGGGATGGGGATGGGATGGAAGAAGATCGTTTTTTTTTTTAATTTTTGGTGTGTGGAATTGTGGTATGTGCATGCGTATAAGTTCAGCCGCGTGTGTGCCTTGTGATCACACGACAAGCTTTTGCTGGGCAGAATTTAGTCTATCCAACCCATGCAGTTGCAAAGGATGTACTCTTGCGATCGCATGGGTATACTAGCTGTAAAAAAAATTATCAGAGCTAACAAGTTGAAGTGTGTGCCGGTGATGAAAATGGGATGACGGTGATTTGGCCTTACGACCTACAATTCAACAAAAAATATTCATACGTTCTAAAATCACGAAATGTGCCTAACAGGCTTTTAACTAGGAATTTTTGGAGACCGTGCTGCTATTGAAAAAAAAAAATTTACACTTTAGGACTGGGTTGTTACTAAATTTTTTTAATACAATAAAACGATTTACATGGCAAATATAAAAATAAAATAAAAATTTTATATGGCAAATATAAAAATCGAGAGAAAAACTCTAAAAATACTTTCTCAGTATTCTTCAATTTTGTTTTCCTTCCCAAATTATGCAATTACCATATTAAGGAGAACTTTGAGAAAGTAATTACTTTGTTTTTAATTTCTCAAAGTTCGGGACCAAAGGTGAAATTTTGAATTAAAATATCTATTCTTTGTCTCTTTCTCCTTCACTTAACAAAGTTATATACACACACACACATTTATATATATACACATTAGCACAAAGACCATGCCGCCACAAGAGCACTTTCATCACATCCGAGTTCACTTCTTGACTAGAGTTGGACTATGCTATAGCACATACCAAAATTTCCCCCTTATTAATGCCTAATGATTAATGAATCTAGAATACTATATACAATGCAAACTAAAGTAAATGGTAGAAAAGATGGTTTGCCTTCTATTAAGCGCTTATTTACAGTCTTGAACTTGACTTTGACACAATAATCACTTAGGATTGTCTAACTTGGTGAATGAAATTTCTTGTGAAAATTCGCCCTCCAAGTATGGTTTAAGTATTTGTCTATTCACTTTGAACATGCCATTTGTATCATGATTAACTTTAAGTGCAATGTGTGGATGTACTTTTACTACCGTGAATTGCCCAAACCATCTTAAACGCAGCTTTCTCAAAAAGAGCTTAAGATGTGAATTAAATAATAATATCTTTTGTTTCGGCTCAAAGTGCTTCTGCTAGATATGCTTGTCATGCCACTAATTAGTTCTCTCCTTGTATAACTTAGCCTCTCTCATTTACAAAAAGTGTGGGATCTTGGGTTACTAATTGGTGGAATACTGGGCAATTTGAATTTTATTTTAATGATATTCAAGAAAAGAGTATTCTAGAAAAGTTAATAAATTAGAAGAAATCCTCTTCTTGGACGAAATGATCAAGGAATACTCGGAGACACATCTACAAAAGCTTGGTATAGGAAACCACAAAGAAACAATCCAATTAATCAAGATACACAATGAGGATCGTATCCATATGATTTTGGTTCTCATAAGCCTCGAACTGGAATTCGTCCATCTCATTCAATTGAAGCATCATCTTCTCATCGGCCTCCTTTAAATCAATTTTTGCATTGAATGGCACGCTTTCCCAAAAATAAGTTAGTATGGTGACATGCCAATTGGTAAGGATGGGGTGGGTTGGGTTGGGTTTGGGTCGAACCCAAACCCGAACCCGAACCCGAACCCGAACCCGACCCAAAAAAAATCGATTTTGCGAAAACTAACACAACCCAACCCAACCCAACCCAACTTGTCCAAGAGTCTAAACCCCGACCCGAACCAACCCGTCCAAGTTTCAGTCGGGTTGGGCGGTTTGGGCTTGGTCCCAATTTGTCATTTTCATATATTTTTTTTCTAGCAGTATTTGTGCGCCCAACTGTGGATTAATATTTTTGGACCTAATTGTGGAATTTATTTTTCTTGTTGCTATTTTTTGCTAACTGCTAAAGGCATATTTGGATAATGAAAATGTGATTATATCATTTTTTACTCCAGAAAATAACTTCAAACATTCAATAGATAATAAAAATTGAAAATAAGTAACGGAAAGGGATCCAATAATTCATTCGACAATAATTCTGAAATTGAAACAAATTTAACCTAAATATTAACGACTTATAATAGTACACCCATTCAAACTAAATCAAAATTTCTAAATATTACCGTCTAGCTTCAAAAAATTAAAAATGTAAATATTACAATCATCCAAACATATTCCAATAAGCCAACATTTTAAGCATTATATCAATTGTTTAGCTGAAAAAGATTGTGGCTTCGTGCAACAAAAGATAAATGAAATTATTTGAGAAATGAAGAATTCTTTGAATTAAATATATGTCAAAGTTTATATCAATATGTTTACCTGAAAAAGATTGTAAAACGAATGAATCACTTGGCTTTGGATCATTGAGTATCTTGAGTTGATTTTGGATTCATTTATTCCAAAAGTTCTAAAAAATAAGTAATCGAATTACCAATTAAGTAGATATAAATAAATAAAGTTAACAATTATATAGGATGTAATTATATTACCTTCTTCCAATTGATTGTAATGCTCAACATCTTCTATATAAAATCCATCCATGTTTGGAGAAACTTTCAACCAATTTTGAGTGCATACCAAGACTTCCACAATTTTAGGACTTAAAGAACTACGAAAAGGATCAAGTATCCTTCCTCGAGTACTAAAAGTACTTTCTGAAGTAACAATAGAGACTTGAATTGTCAACACATCCCTAGCTATATTAGACAAAATATCATACTTACTTTTGTTCACCTTTCACAAATTGAGAACATCAAAATCCTTGTTTTTTATGCTTTCACAGGCATCCAACAAATATCTTTCCACATCATTTTTTATATCAGTCAAATTTTTTACTACTTGTTTTTCATCAAACCTAGAGAGCCGAGCCTCACTAGTAGAACAACAAGAACTGCCTTTATCAGAATTAAAAGAACTTGAAAGAGCCTCATTCGTTACTTCACTACTTCTAGAAATTCCTTCACATTCCAAATACCACTCATAAATAGACATCAAATTGGCTTTCATTACCTTAGTCATGCTACTAGCAACTTCTTCATCCTTGTAAATATCAACAAAATAATATTCAACATAATCCAATTTATATCTTAGATCAAGTATAGTAGCGACAAGCAACAATTGATTCATATTTTCCATTTTACCCCAATACTTATCAAACTTTATGTTTGAGGCCATTTCACCCAACAAAAAATATCTACTTAAACTCCATTCATTCAATTCGAGTATAAGATTAGATATTTCATGAAGATAAGCATAAGCACTAACATTCAATGAACTACTGAAAGTCAAAGTCACATTGAAGAAATTTTTAAGAAACTTGACAAACCCAAGCATTTTCCCAATCCGAACTTGAAGAAGGCCCACCCCTCATTCTACCCCCTTCATCTTCCCGAAAGTAATTCAAATATTGTGCATCATCTTCTTCTAACCTATCAAAAGCTTTTTGGAACTTCAAAGCAGTTTCCAACATGAGATATGTAGAATTCCACCTAGTTGGAACATCCAAAAACATAATAGATTTGCATTCAATCTTTTCTTGTCTTGCACACTCCTTTAATTTTTCATACCTCGCATGAGAAGATTTAACATATTTCACTGCATTGTGAATTCCTACAATAGAGTCACGTGCTTCCCTCAAACCATCACAAATAATCAAGTTGATAATGTGTGCACAACATCTTAAGTGAAAATATCTACCATCTAGAAGACACCCATCGTTACCCCCAACCAAGGGCCTTCCTCCTAAGATAAGAAATAGCCATATCATTTGATGTTGCATTATCAACCGTGATTATAAAAATTTTCTCAATCCCCTACTCATGTAAGCAAGCCTCAATCATTTTAAGAGTCACAATAAGAATCAATGAAGAGTCCAATAAGAATCAATGTAGTGTGTAACAGACATATAATTCACATTCTGATTAGAAGTCCAAGTATCAGTTGTAAGGGAAACTCTTGGATGGTGAGAAAAGAAAACATCTTTCAATTTCAATTTTTATTCCAAATACAACTGATAAATGCCTCTTATTAGAGTTCTACGTGACAGAGGCTCAAACTGAGGACATGGAACAGTACAAAATAGTCTAAATCCAAGAGCTTCAACAAACTTAAAGGAAAATTCATCCAGTATTACCATCTTAGCATATGCAACCCTACACTCCCCCTTACTACGATCAATAGCTATAAGATTGCTCCCACCACCCTCTTTCTAGTTCTCAAAATACAATATTTTCTACTTTTTTTTTTAATCTACCATGATATTTCTTACAATTATTTGTCAAATGGTTATTCAAAGTACTTGTCCACACTTTTTGGTATCACATTCATAATCTATTTCACAGTAGTTACATTTACACCTAACATTTGGATAATTCCCTAACATTAGTGTGAAGTGATCACAGACATATGAAGCTATTCTATTCGATTTTCTCTTCCCTAATGTTGATGATGGACGTGTATATGAATTCAAATTTGTGTCATTTGATGGGGCTATATTGTCACTCTCTTCAAACATATCCATATCTACAAAATATTCTACAAAATGTATCAATCCATCAATGTATGACATGAGAAAATTAAAATTTAATGTAAGAAAGAACAAGTATTGTACCTTTGTCCATTTTCTCTTAGACTATTTTCAGTGTCAAATTTTCAACGACCAATGAACACCAAAACAAAATTGAACCTACAATACAACCCAACATTTAACTCAAAATCAACACCCAAAAAAAAAATCAGCAAAAAAAAAAAAAATCATCATAAGAAATCAACACAAAAAAATCATCACAAAATCTACACAAAAACAAATTAATCAGTACATTGAAATAGAAGAAATAAGTCCAAAAATAACCTAGAAATGAAACATGAATAAGACCCGAGGCTATTTCTGAAACATCTAAATAAATAAATAAATAAAATTCAAGTCATATTTCTAAAAACTCTAATGTTTCAAACGTCTAAAAATTCAAGTCATATTTCAAACATCTACACAAAAAAAAATTGAAATTGAAACTGGACCGGAGCCTATTTTGAAAAATCCTAATGTTTTATGGGCTCAATTTTTTTTTCGAAAATCTATCATATTTGGGAACCTTAATCAATATTCAAGTTATAAATACCATAAGTCCATAAGATTTGAGGATAAAATTATTTTTATTCATAATCACATTTGAAGCTTAAAGAGTTGAAAGGTTCTATAATTTTACCTTGGTGGAGATTGACGAGAGGAAACTCTGGTGGCAGAATCGGTGATGGAGAATTCGTCGAAGAAGATTAGTGGTGAGGGACTTCGCGAATTGATTGCTGATTTTCTATTGGAGAGTGGAGAGATTTCTGATTTTCTATTGTTGGGCTTAGGCAATTAAGCCATTTTACTCTTTTGGGGCAGCAACCATCAACCTTTTTTTTTTTTAAGTAATTGGGTTGGGTCAGGTCGGGATGGGTTTACACATATAACCCACAACCCGACCGAACCCGACCTTATTTTGGAATCCCAAACCCGAACCCAACCCAATGAAGCTCAAAAACTGACCCAAACCACTTAGGTCGGGTCGGGTCGGGTCGGGTTGAGCGGTTGGGTTGGAATTGGGTCGATTTTTGCCCAGCCCTACTAGTTGGAGTCTTGAATATCGTACGATACGCCCATAGAGCATCATCAAACATGTTAGACCAATCATTCCTTGAAGTGCTCACAGTCAATTCTAAAATATTTTTCAACTCCCTATTGTAGATTTCTACTTGGCCATTCGTCTGTGGATGGTAGGGGGTAGCAACCTTGTGTTTCACACCATATTTCGCTAAAAGAGCTTCAAATTGACGGTTGCAAAAATATTTTCGCGCATCACTTAGAATGGCCCCGGGGTTCCGAAATGCATAAAAATATTCTTTTTAAGGACATTCACTACCACTTGATTATAATTAGTAGGTAAAGCTACAACTTCTACCCACTTGGATATATAGTCCACGTCCACCAAGATATATAAATTTGTGAACGAAGGTGAAAAAAGCCCCATAAAATAAATTCTCCAAACGTTGAATAACTCCACTTCCACAATACTACGAAAAGACATCTCTTGTTTTCTCGCTATATTTTCTATCCTTTGGCATCGATCACACTTAGTCACAAAGTTGTGAGAGTCTTTAAACAATGTTGGCCAATAAAATCCATATTGCAATACTTTGGCTGTAGTTTTAATAGCCCCAAAGTGTCCTCCATATGGTGAAGAGTAACATTGTTCTAACACTATTTCCTCTGCTTTAGAGAATAAAATCCTCCTAAAAGTAGTATTTAAGCTTAGAAAAGAATTTTTTTCATTGTTGGTGATCATAATCCGGAGGCACAATGTTATTTTTGAGATAATTTATATAATTGACGTAATCACAATGCTTCTCTTTCATTTTCTGCGTGTTCTACTATAAAAAGATATGTTGATTTGGAAATTTTTTATTGATTTCATCTTCCTTGTTCTGTTCGGGTAGCTCTAATCTTGATAAGTGGTCGGCTACAATGTTCTCATTTCCTTTCTTATCTCGAATCTATAGATCAAATTCTTGAAGAAGTAGTATCCAATTGATCTTCCTCGATTTTGCATCCTTTTTAGCAAAAAGATCTTCAATGCTGCATGGTCCGTATATACTATCAACTTCGATCCAATGAGATAAGATTGAAATTTCTCGAAGGCAAAGACTACAGCTAGTAACTCTTTTTCTATAGTATCTTAGTTCATTTGAGCAACATTAAGAGTCCGGCTGGCATAATAGATGACGTGTATGATTTTATCTCTTCATTGTCCCAATACTGTCCCAATTGCATAATCATTGGCGTCACACAGACCTTAAAAGGCAAGTCCCAATCCGGTGCCACAATTACAGTGCCGAGACTAACTTGTCTTTTAGGTTGTTGAACGCATTGAGACACTCTTTAGAGAAGTCGAATTCGACATCTTTTGGAACAAGTTACATAATGGTTTTGTGATCTTGGAGAGACTTTGATGAACCGTCTGTAAAACTCCGCATGTCCCAAAAAGCTTCTAGTGCATTTGATTGATGTTGGTGGAGGGAGTTTCTCGATTACTTGAATTTTTGCCTTGTCTACCTCAATACCCTTAGCCGAAATCTAATGTCCTAGCACAATCCCTTCTTTAACCAATGAAATGACACTTTTCCTAGTTAAGTACTAGAGTTTTTTTCACAACGTTGTAGCACAAGGGTCAAAATTTTGAGAATCTCATCAAATGACGATCTAAAAACCGAAAAGCCATCCATGAAGCTTTCAATAACTTTCTCCACCATATATGAGAATATGGGCATTATGCAACGCTCAAATGTGACAAGGACGTTGCATAAGTCAAAAAGCATACTTTGATACATAAATGTGCCATATGGACATGTAAACGTTGTCTTCTCCCTGATCCTCTAGGGCTTTTTGGATATGATTATATCCCGAATATCCATCAAAGAAACAATAGTAGGAATGACCTGATAGTCATTCCAACATCTTATCAATGAATGGTAGAGAAAAATGATATTTTCGAGTTGCATCATTCAACTTACGATAGTTAATGCAAACCCACCACCTTCTAGTTAACCTGACAAGTATGAGCTCGTTATTATTATTCTTTTCAACTGTAATTTTCCATTTCTTTGGCACCACCTGAATTGGACCAACCTATGCAATATCTAAAATTGGATAGATGATCCCGACATCAAGTAGTTTGAAAACCTCTATCTTCACCACCTCTTGTAAATGAGAATTTAATCTACGTTGATGCTTTATTGCCATCTTACATTCTTTTTCCATGAGTATTTTGTGCATGGAAATGGATGGGATGATATCCACGATAGTCCACCAAATGGCCGATTTGTGTGCTCAAAGCAGTCGAAGTAATTATATTCCTCTTCATTGCGATCGAATTTACAATTATTACTAGAAGAGTGGATGATTCATTGAGATATGCATACTGAAGATGAGATGGTAACTATTTCAGCTCAAAGGTAGGCTTGTTAAATAGAAGGCAATGGTATTCGAGGTCCAGTGCCTAATTCCAAATAATTATTCCCTCTTCGCATCGGCTCAGAACCTTGCAAAATTCTAACACATTCCTCAATAACTATAGATTCGAAGTTCACCTTATGTGAATGCATGATTTAAGCTTTCCTGAGATCCGAAGGGTTTCTAATGTAAAAGTGTTGGCTATCTCGTGATCAATTATATCAATATGGAAACAAGAGTTGAAGAGCTCAAAAATTGAATTGTCGTGAATATGCTAAAAGTTATTTAATCTTCGTTCAATCTTTGCACTAGTTGCCCTGTCTGCATATCAATCAATGTGCATCGAGTAGCTAAGAAAGGTCGACTCAAGATAAGTGGTACACCACTGTCATTCCCTATATCCAAAAATAATAAAGTCAACAAGGAATATAAACTTGTCCACTTTCACTAACATATCTTCAACAATCCCGCGTGGATGTTTGACAAATCGAACTACCAACAGTGCAAGGAATAAAAAAATTCCCTATACCTTTTAATTTTGGAGGTAGCTTGTTTTGAAATATAGTGTTACATTCCTCGGTAAGCATTACTATTTCATGCTCTTCTAACTTCTTTTTATTCGAGACAATTTCCTTCATGATTTTTTCTTAGCTAAGCATTTGACTTAAAACATCGATGAATGGTATGTTCATTTGGAGTTTCTTGAATACATCCAAGAACTTCTTGAACTACTAGTCTAGCTTATGTTTTCATAATCGTTGAGGAAAAAGAATTGGAATAACACAAAGCTTGACTAATGAAGGAATATAATCTAGTGGAGAGTTTCTTTTTCTTTGCTCAACTATTTCCTCTAATTCATCGAATTGATTCACTCCATATTTACTAGACTCAGTTTTCTTTACCACACTCAGTCTTTTGACATGAATTTTATATAACTCAACTCCGCTCCTTGTGGTAATCACATGTACCTGTTCTTTTAGATTTACCTCAGTGTTGCTGGACCATGTGCCTGTTTGTCTTTCCTAAATAATTTAGCCAGTTGTCCAATCTGGTTTACTACATTTTTCATAGCAACATCCTGTAGTTGGTTCACTTCCTTGATGGATGATTTTATACTTTGGATCTATTCGTTCTGCCAATTTAGTGAAAGTCTCTTCCCACCATCCTTTCATTTACTTGAGTCTTCCCTAGTTTGATAAATTTTGAATAATTTGATTATTGCTATAGGAGAAGTTTAGATTATTTCTCCACTCTAGATTGCATGTCTGTAAGTATGGATTATTTTGCTGGCCTTGAAAGTTCTGAGCGTATGTTGCTTGCTCATGCGATGACAGATCAACGGTGGTTAAAGGATATTGATGATTGATGATTCCTCCCACAAGTTGTACATAACGGAAGAGATAGTCGAACCATATTAGCATATGGAAACATTCCCAATCTGCTTTGCCAAAGAATAAATTTTGGCTAATAATAATGTATTTATTTCCACCCCGTGCATTTTTGTTGTTTTCTTTTATGAACCTCTATCTGGCTACATCACAAACTATTCACTCATAGTTTTATACAAGTCACAAAGTTTTGTGGAAGACCTATTTTTTTATAGAGCCACTAGCTGCAGAATCTACTTAAGAACGATGGTTTGAAGTTAATCTGAAGTAGAACTAATGATTTTGTGCTACTAAATGAAAACCATGTATGGGGCATTTTCTGAACGGCTCCTTGAACATCTTCCATGCCTCGTTGAAGTTTTCTAAATTAACTTGTTGAAAGGTGGAGATTTCACGTTTGAATCTAATCACTCTGGCAGGAGGAAAATATTTTAGTTTGAACTTCTGAACCAAGTTTGTCCATGTAGTGATGCTACATGATGGTAATAAATACAACCATTCCCGAGATTTATCCTTCAGTGTGAGCAGAAGAAGTCTCATCTTAAGTACATCTTCATTGACACCTTGCAAAAGAGGTTGTAGTGTGGATTTTCATCGGCTCGCCCATAAAAAGGTAGAATGTTCGAGAATAGATCAATCACATCCGGCCTCAACTAGAAGTTATCATGCCCATAAATATGATATATTATGCTGGACTGATTCTCAACAATATCTAGATTTGCCATTATTGTTGTTGATGATTTAAACATTATTCGGACTCCTGCTTCAAATAGCAGTTGATTACTGAAAGAATGAATTCATGAAAGAAGATCTTGAAAAATTAAAATTTAGATTCGACCTGCACATAGAGTATTTGGCCAATTGAATTATTGTATATCAGTCAACTTATATAGAAAAAGTCATGAAAAGATTTCATATGGAAAAATGACCCATCCATTTAATACCCAATGATTATTTGTTCACTTGAAGTGAAAATGGGACGATTTTCATTCTCAATATAATAATGAGTAATTTATTGATCCTAAAATATCATATCTTAGGGCAATAGATGTATTATTTTATCTTGATAGTAATTCATGCTTCAAGGGTTGTTGGTTATGCTGATGAAAGGTATTATTTGATCTACATAAAATTTCAACAACTAGTTTATCTATTCACATGTGGCTATCGCGACGATTCGCGTGGCAGACATGTTCAAAAAAGCATTATCTACTACAACACGTGAGAAGTTTATAAACAAGATACACATATCTCAAGTGATATTATCATGAGGGAGAATAAATACGTGTTGTACTTGTTTTTCCTTCACATATGTGTTGTCTCATTGAATTTCTTGTAAAGGTTTTCAATTAGGCAATTTTCGTAGCATATTAAAAAGAATAATGTACTCTTTTCCTTCACTAGAATTTTTTCCACAGAGTTTTTCTTAATGAGATTAATGAGCTATATTCCTTTTGTAAAAGACATCCGATAGGAAGTGTTATAAATATTATAGTTATAGATGTCTATAATATACAATACATTTACCATCAACATAAATATATGGTTATACTCTCATATTTACACATTGTATACGAGACCCCTAAAGAGGGCAACAACAAGATATATTTTTAATGTAATAGCATCAGAATTTAATACTGACTACAGTCAACCAAGGATATTGTATGAAGATGGTATTGTTTGGAGGCGATAACAAGACAACAACAATGAAATATTTCACCACAATTGTTGTATGGAAGACATTGGCGCACAAGATACAGATGACTCGATACAAAGATTTTCATTGATGGAAGTCAAAGAGAGTAGATGTACTCTTTTTTCCTTTGCTCAAGTTGTCCCACTGAGTTTTCTTGACAATATTTTAACAAGACAGTATTTGATTACTCCAATATTTTTTTTTTTAATTAATTGCTCTATTTTCCTTTGTTTTGGTATTTTTCTCACTGAATTTTTGTCAAACAAAGTTTTTAAAGAGACATTTTATTGTGTAAATAGTCATTTAAGGGGAGTGTTGTAAAAATATGGAGAATAATGGATGAATATTTGATATTATCTAGATATCTATATGATTGTCATACTTACTCTAAAATGTGTATTCTATTTAGATTGTAACTTCTATTGAAACACTATACATGCATATAGGTTATTGTTATAATAAATTTACAAATTGAATTTTGACTCTCTTTATTCTCTTTTATTATTATTTTTAGTTTATAAGAATTTATGATTAATCATCCTAGTGTTCAAATAACTGACGATTATGATCAATAGTAAAATATATTCAAATATTTTATTTCAAAACTTTTCTTGTAAATTCTAATAGCACATTGAGAATGTCGGACCATATTGGAAACCCCACTATAAGTGTTTCCAATTCAAAAACGATGGCCATTCTCTTTGGTGTCTTGGGATAAAAATAAATAAAACTAATAATATTATTGACCATTTTGAAAATAAGAAGGTAAAAATTAGTCGATAATTGAAATTTTCAGTGGAAAAGTTAGTGCTTTCAGTTTCGAGCAAATAGTTGAGCTTGAGGTTAAATCTAAACAAAACGAAACTAAGAGAGAAAAATAGAGAAAGGGAAAAATGTATTCGGCTTCCAAGAATGAAAAATTAGTCTTTCAAAAGAGGAATAAGAAGTTTTAAATAGTTTAAGAAGCAAATTGTCTAATGACTCTAGCTAACCAAAACAAGGAAAATAACAATACTAGGAAATAAATGTAAAATAAGCATAAATACTATATAACTAAATACTCTAATGTCCATCTACAAACTCACGATGTGATTGCAAAAAGAAACGAGAGTTTGACAATCAGAAAAGGTATGACTTTGTGACAAGGTTAGCAAGTTATGACAAAAAGGCTTTTGACAGAATTTAGAGTCAAATTTCTACTTAATAATGATTCTTTGCGTTGCGTGGGAAAAAGTTTCATCTTGAAGTCACATTGATATAAAATTATTTTTCTAAAAATAACTCTGTAAAGTGTGCGATAATATTAAAAATGAAAAAAAAATTAAATTATGTGAGCAGCACATTCTTCAGCCTCACACAAGAATGTTATGTGTCATCTTGCAGAGTTGAATTCACATGCCCACCATGGTCTGCAATAAATAGTTGAAATCATGAAATGGTGTAGCATAACTTGGAGATAATATAAAATATATATAGTGATTAATTTCAATGAATGATTGAACTCACATATCACTATTCACTATTAATACGAATTTGTTGGGCCGACACTCAACCACTACCCACCAAAACATCCCATTTTCATGTCAATTTACTTGTTTGGTTATGAGCTCATATAATATAGTTTTTCTGTAATAAAATAATAATTTTATAATAAATAAAATTTTGTTTTTATTTATTTATTGTTGTGTGCCACCGTTTGCTCGACCATTGTAATTAGGAGTAGATATTTATAATAAGTTTCACACAGTCCAAACACAAAGTAAGCTCTAGACCTTGCAAGATATATTAAAGTGTAGTAACGGGTTGGATTACCCAAGCCAAGAGCGAAATGATAACACGAAACATGTTACGAATGTCCATATCAACCGGAAGCACAAGATAAACAAATGTTTGAGGCGAAAAGCTTACAATTAAATAATTAGACATATTTTTATCCTCACTACAAGAAAAAGCATCTATAGCGACAACACCATTAGCGACAACACAATGTCACCACTACTTATTCTCATAGTAGGAACGACAATGAAATATCGTCGATATAAATTTCAAGTCTATAGAGACAACAAGATTCGTCTTTATACTGAAATTTTCGTCGTTAATGATCTGGATATATAGCGACGACAATATGTCGTCGCTTATATATCCCCAAATGGCTGGAATAATTTGCGCCATTTTTGTGTACATATAGAGACGACATGTCGCTGCAATAGAGCTATAGCTGTTGTTTTCAATCACGTGATATCATGATTCTCCTCATAATTTGTATTCAAGTCTATTAAGACGACTTACGTCGTCGCTATAGAGTTGTCAAATCTAACAAAAATATTGGTGTCCATTTCTTATCTATAGCGATGACTTTCTAGATCTATTGAGACTACTTTGTCATCATTGTAGAATCTTCTTTTTCTACTCTCCGTCTCTGCAATATTTCTACACATTCAACCTTCTTCTTCATTCCCCATATCTATATTTTTGCAAATTCAATCTTCTATTCCAGTTCTGCTTCTTCCATTATTCATCACTGTATTTCTACAAATTCATCACTTGTAATGGCGACATTGTTGTCGATAAAGATTCAAATGCATATAGAGACAACAGTATGTCGTCGCTAATTATCTAGAGGCACTAATATATTGAAACGGCCTATAACGACGAAATATTTGTCGCTATACATAAAAAACGACGACTACTGATTTTCTAGTGGCGACTTTTGCCGTTGGTGTAGACCTCCTTTCCTGCGTGCCTCTCAAATATTCATATTGGGTTTGAGTTGAGGATATTCGTGACTTTCAAGTAATATCCGTACACCTTGAGCATCTTGAAGAAGATAACAAATATTGTAAAGACATTTAACTAAGATTTGGAAACATTGAAAAAGATAAATCAAGTCATCTCGGAAACAGAAAGAGAGGGATATTGAACTCTCGATGCGATTAGCTAGCTATACCTATTGACAGTAGAGGTGAAATTTTAGGTTTAGACCAGTTACTGCATTAAATACTTCTGTAATTTCTCTAATAGTTATATCTAGTAGCTTTCACTAGGAACTTTGATGGATAATAGGAGAGAACAAGTAATTTTAACAATTTGCCAGTGTTTCATTTCAACAACCCCATTCATGGGAGGTGTGAGTACATTATTTTTTCTGTAGAGTTCCAACATAAGCAAGCAATTTAGAGAATTCAGTAGAATTATAAGTGTAATCTCCACCTAAATCACTTAATTACATCATATTGTTGAGTTTTGACAAAGTATTGAAAATAATAGTAAATTGACAAAAAAACCGAAAATAACGAATTGAACAATACGTTTCCCACACACATAAGATAAACCCAAAAATAACGATTGCATTGAACAATAAAAGAAACATAATCTCTAGACCCCTATTTGTATCTAAAGAGGAAGTCCCCACACATTAGAATTAACGAGATCAAATGATGGAATACAACAAAAAGCATTTAAACGCTGCCTGGTATTAAACATGCATTTTTGAAATTTTGGAAATTATGGCACGAAATTTGGTGTAAACCCGTACGTTATAAATACCTCTTTTCTTAGACTTTAGAAAGTTCTGAAAATCTTGACTTGAGACATTATACACAACACACACCTAGGGATTGAAGCTTGAAATTGGAGAAAAAGAAGACAATGTGAATAGAAGTCCCATCTGCGGGATTCAGCGTTTCGTCTTTAATTATTTCTTTCTTTTCATCTTTAATTTTCCATAATGTACTCAAAACTTTACTCTTTTGTGTTTGTATAATTCTACAACGAGGAGCTAAATTTGTACCTAACACAAACAAATATGATTTTGTGTTAAATTTCTATCGTTGTTCTTATTGATTTCATCTATGTGGCCAGTATATGAATGAATTCTGAACAGTACATTGAAATACAGAGATAGAAATACATGTTTAGCACTTATGATAGAAGTCATAAATTTAGATAAGAGATCAAAATATACTTTTATGATTCATGCGATTTTTACATGAATTTCTTGATATTGAATGCGCTTTTATATGTCGTAACTTGAACAGATATATAGTAAATTCACATGTTTAATGTTAAATTTAAATTTTTTAAAAAGTAAGCTAAAAAAACTTTAACTTTTAACTTTTAAGCATAATCAAACACGCGTTAATGATACTTTTGGAAATTAATCTATATAAAAACATTCTAAACGATTCTATTTTAGTTAATTGTATTCATAGCATTCTTATCTCAACCTTCCATTAATTAACAAATATTATCACGTTTTTCGACCAAAATATTTGTTAGTGTGCTTTAAAATAAAAGAAAATATTTAGTCGCTCTTTTCTATTTATTATTATTTTTGTTTATTTAAATATGAGTTGCAACCTTAAACATATTGTTTGGTTGAAAGTTGACATTAGGGACAATATGTACTAATTAATAAAAGATTGAAGATAAGAATGCGATGAAAAAAAATATGGGGGACATAATATGACAAGTAAAAGTTAAGAATCTTTAATATCATTAAAATATAGTTCAATTATAACAACTTTTATGAAATGTTTGTATTTTGCAATCTTTTCTAGTTTTATTAAATAATATTATCCGAGGTTACAAAATACTTAAATGAGTTTCTTTTTTAACAGTAACATGTACAGTGTGTGATGATACTATTAAAGAAGGAAAAAGTTATGTGACAGGGAATGCTGTTATGTGTCATCTTGCAGTTGAAACTCACATGCCCATCATGGTGTGCAATAAATATTGGGTAATTTGCACTTTTGGTTACCAACTTTTGCAGTTGGTTACTAATCTACCTATAACCAATTTTATTAGTATTAGATACCCCAACATTTGTAGTTTGTTTAAAAACACGTTCCTATTAACATTTTTTGACGGATTTGCTATTCTCTTTAAATAAATAAAAATAGAAAAAAGATAAAAACAACCAAAAAAAAATTATAAATGAAGTCCCATAACTTTTAAAAAGTACAAACTAACTTCATCTTCTCCAAAAACTCACCCCACCTCATGGCCAATCACCACCACCCAACCATGAAATGGAAAATCCAGCAAGCCAGCCATAAGATGAGCAATCAATCATGAATGGTGGTGATTTGCTTGCTACTTCGTCGTATGCCGCCGTGCCTTGCTTGTATACCAACATATGTGGGGTGGTGACAGCTTCAAATCTGCTGTATCAGCTGCTGTTTTCGGCTTCCAGAGTCGGATCCTCGCTGTCTTTGTTTTGGAGTTTTTCAATTTGGATTTTGGCGAGATTCAGAAACGTGATGATGATGGGCTTCTTCCGCTGCTCCATGTTATCTTTTTCACCTATCAACGTCGGCGGCAGGCGAAGCACCGCCGGGTCGAACTTTGAAACCAGTGGTTCATCTGTTTCCATCACCTTTTTGTCAACAAATGGCAGAATGATGGTCTCTGCGCCGTGCACAATCTTCGCCCATTTGTTGACAATATGTCTCTGCACCACGCGGAATTAGTGCTTGAATTTCACGGGTGGGGGTGAAATCCTCGAAATCCTCCACGGTAGCCTTTGACACGGCTTCATGAATTAGATGATTAATTGATTACTCATCTATAAGAGCATGAACCATGATGATTGATTACTCATCTCATGGCTGGCTTGCTTTTCCATCTCATGGCTCGATGGTGGTGATTTGGCCATGGGTGAGGTAGGTTTTTGGAGAAGATGGAGTTATTTTGTGCTTTTTAAAATGTTATGAGACTTCATTTGTATTTGTTTCATCTTGTTTTTAGCTTTTTTTCTATTTTTGTTTATTTAAAGAGGAGGAAAAATCTATCAAAATATGTTAATGGGAACGTTATTTGCAATTACTTAAAAAGTTGGAGATGTCAAGTGCTAAAAAATTGGGTTGAGATAGATTAGTAACATATTTGAAAGGTTGGAAACCAAAATTGAAAATTACCCGTAAATATTTGAAAATGGTGCAATATACAAATTTGGGGTTAATATAATATAATATAATATATAAAAAATGAATAATCGCAATATTGGCAATTGTTAGGAATCTAATTGCATATTTCTCTAATTAAAATTAAGGATATATTTGTTTTTATCATCAAATAAGGACTAATTGTACAACAAAATATAAGTTAGGGACTTTTGTGTTAAAAACAAATGTTATAGATCATTTCTATACCGAAGACAAATGGTGTGGGTCCATTTGCGCTAGTTTCCCTATAAAATATATATACAAATATATATAGTTATTAATTTAAAATGAATAATTGCACACAGTGTTACCATTAATATGGATCCGTTGGGCCGACACTCAACCACTACCCACCAAAGCATCTCATTGTTTATGTTAATTCACCTTTTGCTCGACCATTGTAAACTTTGGATTCGAAAAGATTTTAGATACTTACAATAAGTTTCACACAATCGAAGCACAAAGTAAGCGCTAAACCTTGCAGGGGAGTAAGTGTTGTAACAAGTTGGATTTCTCCGTGCTAAGCGCGAGTTGATAGCATGAAACATGTTGAAAATATCCATATCAACGAGAAAAACAAAGAGAAACAAATGTTTGAGGTGAAAACCTTAACAGTGTGTAACTAGAACTAAACGTCAAAAGTGAGATAAAGTGAGTTCAAGATTCACGTCCAACTTGGGCCATATGACCCAATTGGAGCATGGGGAGGTATGAGAATTTTAGCGTCCCAAATTGAATTAATTAAGGTATGGAATTCACATAACCTTTTAGAGAATCTTAAAATCCAATTTAACTAGGATTAGGATAACATCTCAAAGAGTCTAGTGGGAACCTTCTCCTCTCAAATATTAATACATAGGGTTTGAGTTGAGGACATTCATGACTTTTGAGTAATATCATACACCGCGAGCATCAAAGCATGAAGAAGATCGCAAATAATGTAAAGACATTTAACTAAGATTTGTAAAATTTGAAAAAGATAAATCAAGTCATTAGCGGAAACGAAAAGAGAGGAATTTGATCCCTCGATACGAATAATGCTAGTTAAAACTATTGATGGTAGAGGTGAAATTTTAGCTTCAAATCTTTAAAAATCGTGGATCCAATATGGTAGTGCAATAAATGCTTCTATTATTTCTGTAATAGTTATATCTAGTAGATTTCATATATAGCTTAATACACAAAAAGAGAGAGATGAAAAACTCTAATTACCTATAAAAGAAAATTCTAATTTTTATTTTTACTTTTTTCCATTTTTATATCCTTATTTCCGATTACTGTTTGAATCCTAAATTAAGATATATGGTAGATTTATAACTAATTATCCTGAAGTGAAGAGTATCGTTAATGCACTTCGTTTATTGAAGTCTATGTGGTAGGTAAAATATATGGACTTACAGTCCATGTGACACAACATCTATTAAATAGATGGTCAAATTAAATATTCATTTCCAACGAGTTTTGTCTAAAACTAATATTACCGTTTATGTGGTATTAATTTTTTTAATTTCCCTTGTTCGACTTTTTTTTTTAATAATAAAATGCTGAATTGGATTTGAATTTCGTCTAGAAGTCCGTGGTGTGCCACATTAGTTAGACGGAGTCCTCGTCAGTATGTATTGAAGAAAGTTTTTTCTTAACTATGTCTATTTGTATTTATGTAGCACGTCTAAAAATTAATATACGGTATGGATTGGACTTGGAGATGTTTTTAGAATTTCAGATTTTTATGATCAAGGATTTGACAGAAAATATATTCAAATATTTTGATTCCCCCTAAAATTGATCGTAAATTCTAATAGATGGGTCCAATTCAGATCAACAGCATAACGAAGTAGGACCAAATGAAAAATAAAATTCTTGGAGAGTGTTTCTTAAGACGTGTCCATCACTTCATGTCAAGTTTCTCATATTCGTATTTTCCCCTCAAAAATGTAGCTTGGTTGTTAGGAACACAAATTGTTCATAACAAAAAAATCAAAAACTAAAATAAGAAAAAAAAAAAGAGTACTTTTGAAGAAAAATCACCAATGATGATAAATATTATTATTCAAAAAGAAATGTAGGTTATTTCTAGGAAACTCGGTGCTAAGTGTAAATTCATGCTCTCTTACAATGCTTAAGTTAGTGTTATGTGCGTTTTTGTTGTCTTAGAACAAAATCCGAGCTTGAGGGACGGTGATAAGAAAGAAAAGAAAAACGAAAAGAAATGAGGTGTTTTGGAGCAACAATGAAGAATAGAAGTGAAAAGCTAAAGTTGAAATAAAGATTCCAAGTTTGATACAAAGATGTTCCTAATGCATATGATATAGCGTTGTAAAGCTTATCAAGTTAGAAGCATAACATATTTTACGGATCTCAATTCAGAGTTTTCTATCAATTGCATCTTCATCCGAAGTGTCATGCTACTAGAATGTTCTCACTTGAGCTATTCCTTTGCTCGAGCGAGCAAGCTCAAAAAGCAGAGTTTCAATGCAGAATTTACTTGCTCGAGTGAGCCTAGTCTCTGCTCGAATGACATACATGAAGTCAGAATTTAGGCAATTGTAGGCTATTCTAGTGCATCATATGACCTATTTAACACGGGGTTAGGTTGAACCCTAATATATATAAAGCCTTGGCTCCTAAACCTCAAAAAAAAAAAATTCTAACTTAGAGAAAAACACATCATGTCATCATGGAGAATACTTTGCATGTGGAATTCTTGAAGATCAAGGAAGAAAAATGAAGAAGAAGAGCAAGCTTGAAACTTTCGATTGCAAGTGCGGGATTCATCTTCATCATTTTACTTTATCTTTAGAA
The DNA here is from genome assembly GCA_023638005.1 of Forsythia suspensa. Lineage (NCBI taxonomy): Eukaryota > Viridiplantae > Streptophyta > Magnoliopsida > Lamiales > Oleaceae > Forsythia > Forsythia suspensa. The sequence goes on along the minus strand of CM042673.1, from coordinate 59,248,357 downwards.
AACTCGGCGATGTATTCATATATTTTTATGTGTTTTTACAATTCGAACACGAGTTACTAGATTTCTATAGCTAGGACGACAATGTAAACCTTTTTTTGAAGCTTTAATTCTATATTTCTAGTTATTATTCTAAATTCAGTTGTTATTGTTTGTTTATTATTCACTTTAATGTTTTCCTTTTTGTCTGGCTCATATCAGGAATGAATTGAGAATCGTATTGATACTCAGAGGTGAAAATACATGTTTTAGATCAAATAACAAATAATATAGACTCGGATAGAAGATAAATATATACCGATATGGTCTATGTGATGATTATATGATGTCTGGTTATTTTAAGTATTTTATTTTGTATTCGTAATTCTCATATTCATATATATATATATATATATATATATATATATATATATATATATATATATACAATAATATAAGAGTTTTAATTTTTTATCGTAGTTTTTTCGTCCAATACGATACCGTTTTGACATAGAAGACAGCCGCAATTTTTGTTTTTTTTGTTTTAATTAGTCTCAAGCTTTGGTTTGTCGAGTAACTCGACAAACCAAGGACACTATCTCTTTAACCTTGACAGAAAAATTTATGCACAAATTCAACAATGGAAGGAGCCTTCTTGTCAAATAGACCAGCATTCCCAATTCATCCAGCAAAACCAACAGAACAATCAAACCATGAGAACTTGAAAATTAACACTTCAACTCTCCTTCTTTCTACTATACTACCTCAACAGCAATCTCCTTCCCCACATTCATTCCATCTTGATTCCCTCTTTCAACACCTACTGCACATTTCTACTCCTATCAAATCATCCTTCACTTCTTCTTCACAAAATCAAGATTCTTTACGACCCCAATTTAAGAAAAGTAATGGGTCACTTGATTTTCTTCCTTTGAAGTGTAAGTTCATGCTTAGCTCAATTTTGGAGTAGCCGTTTTGTAATTTGAAAGTATTTTTTGATTCTGTCAAGTTTGAGTTGCTTCAAGAAGTTGATTTAATTAGTTTGTTGAAGGGTTTGGACCTTTCTGGTAACTGGAAAAATCCCTATTTTGGTAACTTGGGTTTCTGTCAATTTTCATCTGAGTTTTGATGTGATTACAAATATAACTTGGGTTTCTGATTTACATTTGAAACTCTTTTTGGTGTTCAATTTTGAATTTTTCTATTTTGGGTATAGGAGATTTCTTCTATTAAACATTGTTCTACGATTGGAAAATATTTTGCTGAATTTTGGAGGGACTGGTGTCAGCGATTTTACATCTTTAATAATTTCGCAAGTGCACAGATCGCTCAAATAGTAAAATGGATTTTGAGTCCAAGTATCGATCCCACGAGGATTTAGATAATTCAGTTCAATTACAATAACCTTAACCGAATCTAATGAACTTTTGATGATTTTATTGTTTAAGAACTAATAAGAATTTGAACTAAAAACAATAAACTAATTATAAATCAAATAACTAAAAATTAGATCAATGAAGATTACTTTAAAATTGAGAAAGAAGAGTACTAGGATCCCGAATCCGTTTATAATCGTTAATTCCTCTATCTTGATTCTTGGTCTTGACAAATTACATCAGTTTATGAAGATCAATATCCTAGATTGTTCAACAGTTTCTCTCGAATAAAGTTAAACCTATTCATATGCATGACTCGACTATATTTCTATGACGAATGCGAATACAAATGAAAGCATTAAATTTATGTGGATAATTAAAGATCACCTAAAGCATAGCGGTTTATTTCTATTCCCTATCGGACTTTAAGATAATTAAAATATTGTCTAGCCTGCTTTCGATCTTTCGATAGTAAAACAAACCACAACACTCATACAATTATTAAGATATAATTGTAGATTCATATAATTCAAAATTAATTATTCAAAACTATAATGAAATAAATTGTCAAAAACCAAGTCTTTGGATAGAAGAATTTAGATTACAACTTCATTGTAATCCTAGCACAAAATAAACTAGCTAAACATACTAATAATAAGAGAAGAAAGAGAAGAAGAAACTATGGAATTCATAACCCGGAACGAAGAAATCTTGAGCGAGAATAAATCTTGATCTTCGTTCTTGGAGAGATGAATCTTGATCTTCCGTTTTGTGTTTCTTGTAATGTTCTCTTCTCCCAAAACTCCACCGCTTATTATGAGTTAATAACTCATATATATACTACCCTAATGGTGCCCCAAAAGATGCCAAAAAGACCTAAAAATCGTGGGCCAAAAGTTACCTAATTGGAGTCGAACTGAAAAAGGAAAAAAAAACTCCCGCAGCCAAATTTTACACTGGGAGATCATCCAGTGAAAACCCGGGCGATCACCCAGGAATGTTCTTTTGCATTCTGCCGTTGAAAAAGGGTGTTGGGCGATCGCCCGACTTCGCCAGCATGCGATTTTCCTCTGCGGCTTTGTTTTTCAAATGGCCATAACTTCTTGTAAGAAACTCCAAATTGAAATCCTTAAAAAGTGTTAGACTCGTAATTCAATTATCTTTCCAATGATATATCATTTGTATTTTGGATATTTCTATATCAAAAGTTGTGCTCAAAGTTCCCCACATGTCATTGTGTAGGTAGTTTCTCAATTCGGTTCTTTAGCTTTCTGGTATTTGATCCATTGATTCAACTTTTCATTGTCACTCCAAAACACCTTAAACTTATTGATTTTATCTTCTTCCTCATGCTCCAATGTTTGGCTCTTGATATTCACTTCAAAAACTCTATTTACTTGTCGATTTCACCAAGTTGTTGCTCTTTCCGTCCATTCTTCTCCAATTGCTATTAAACAGGTCCAAAACTAAAATATGAAGATTAAAACACGAAATTAATTAATAATTCAATAAAATGACGGAATAAAAGCTTAGTTTAAAGGTCCTAATAAGTGCACAAAGTGCACTTATCAACTGGTCATTTGCTTCAGCAGGAGATATATTGCCGTACAGAGTAATGGTGGACAACTTGAGAGCACAAAAGGAAAAGCACTGTATATTGTGGTTGTCGAGTGATGTCGAGTTACTCGACAACCAACAAATTTCAATTATCATGCTTAAACTTAATTAAAAATAAAGTAACTTCATAGGTTCTTACAAATAATGAGAGGTTTATGTAAAATAACCTATAAACAATATGTACACTATAAGAGAAAAAAAAAAGAAAAAGAAAAAATTCTAAATGATTATCGAGTAAAATATATATGTAAAAGATAAAAAAAATTTAGTTCATGTCGAGTAACTAGACAGAGAACCTTTGTCGAGTTACGCGACAAAGATAACTCGTTCTATTCTATAATTAGCATTGATCCTAATTAAATTTAAATTCAACAGATGGTGATTGTGAATTATCGACATTTTTTTTATATAACAAAGTTTCAACTACCATTCTTTGCTGAAATAAGAGAAATTTAAACTTAATTAAAAATGAAGCGATTTGATAATTTCAGACAAAGATAACTCGTTCGATTTTTTTTTTTTTTTGGGTTGTTCTTGTCGAGTAACTCGACAAGTATAACTTTTTTTTTTCTTCTTCTTGTCGAGTTACTCGACAAGAAGAACGAGAAGAAGGAGCCAAATATATTTTTTTTTAAAATCAATTGTGGTACGTGGGCCCATCCTCCCCATGTCGAGTGAAGGAGCCAATTTTTTTTTTGTTTTCTAATCAATTGTGGTACATGGGCGTGGGCTTTAGCCCATTTCAAACTCTTTTTTTTTTTTTTCCTTTCATCAATTGTGGTGCGGTACGTGGGCTTTAGCTCATTTCCTTTTTGTTTTTTGTTTTTTTGTCTTTTTCCCTTATTTGTTTTTCTTTTACACATTTTCATTCAATTTTTTACTAATATTTTTTTAATTTTATCTTATAAGCAAATTATGCATATTACAAATTATTTTTTTTCTTAATATTTTTTCTTTTACTATTTGCATATTCGTCTAGATTTTCATTCAATTTTTCACCAATCTTTTTTTTTATTTGATGTTATAAGCAAATTGTACACAATTTTTTGATATTTGGCTTTGAGTCATTAGTAAAAAAAGTTGAAAAAGTTGGACCTGAATTTGAAGAATGAGGATTTGGTCCAATTCAAATTCTTGAAGTGGTACAATTCAATAAAAATATAAAAATGATCACTTTACCACATCATTTTACCAACATCCAAAGGTTGTTTACAAGTTATTTAATTTTTTTTTACGAATTATGTGTTTATTTGGTTGAAAGAATTTCAACATTTTACGTAATTACTTGTATTAAATATTAAATAATATATTCAAAAATATGTTTTTCATATTTATTATTTACGTATTATACATTTAATTTTTTTTTATTTCATACGTATATATTCATGTAATGCCTACGTTACAACGCATATCAAAAACTAGTATCAAAAACTAGTATGTGTATATATATATATATATATATATATATATATATATATATATATATATATATATATATATATATATATAGAGAGAGAGAGAGAGAGAGAGAGAGAGAGCTCATACTTCATAATATATTCGACTTTACTCGAGTGAGATTGTCGGGTAATTTAGAGACATCGATTGTCATATATAACGGGTGTGTATTGTCAATTACGTGGTTCTATGAATTAAAATCGTAGTCCTATTGCTTTCATTATTCGAATTTTCTCTAAATGGGTGTATTTAATCTAGATTTGTAAATCTTTTGATTGACATTTTTTAAATCAGTGAATTTTATGGATTTCATTAATTTTTATTGATTTTTATAGATTTTGATACACGTCTAAACACTTTTCTAGATTTTCAAGTTGAAAGACTTTTTTAGACTTTCACATACCTTTATGGATTTTTATTTTTTAATTAAAGATCTTGAATATAAAAATATAATATCTTATAGTTAAAAAAAATTCGCATGAGAAAAGTCTAGCAATAAATTATTTAATTGTATTAATATTATTAAATTCATTAAAAAACATTTGAATCTTTAATGTTCTATTTATTTGCTGTAAGTAAACTACGTCAAAAGTTAATGACACAAATTATTCACTTACTCTCTTTTTTCTTTTGGGTAAAACTACGAACTTCCAAATGGCTTGTGCATAAATTCAAAAAAATATGGCATGCGACTCTTTTTAAATATTTTTCAACAAAAATTTTATACAGTTCTATAGTTAACATATCATTATAAGTCACCTCAATTACATAAATAAATATTCATAGTACCAATTTTTTTTAAAACATTTAGTAATGGTTAATATTATCAACATGCCCAACATCACTCCACATATCAACATATCAACATATGAGTAGCTATAGTAGACTTCCACTCATTAGCATTCTCTCTTTGTTGTTCTTGACTATCATAAAATAGTTCAAAGTTGTCCCCTTGATCATCTAATACCGATGGAGATGAAACTACCTGGTTGGAAAGTCATTAAAGTATTGTAATACATAGACTGAAAGTAACTAAAATAATTGAATTCATATCAAAATAAATTTATTAAAGAAAAAATAAGATATATATCCATGCTCATCAAGATAAATAGAAAAAATAAGAATGAAAATAAAAAAAAATATATAGTAATAAAAGATTAATTCTTAACCTGATGAAATTCAATAATAAACTACAACCAACCATTATATAAGAATTTAATTATGAATTTTATCTTGTTTTTATTGAAAAATGAACAAACGATAAAAAAGAAAAAAAGAAGAAGAAAAATGGTTATGAGAATATTGAAAAAAAAAACCACACTGAATAGGGGAAAAAATATTAATCTTTTTTTTTTCAATAAAAAAGGAATTGTTAATCACGCGTCTAGGATTCGTAGAAGGAAAAACAAGATAGGGGGAAAAAGTTGAGTTAAGAAGAACTTCACTAAATAAAAGGTGATTGTCAGCGATTTTATGTGTTTAATATTCTGCAAGTATATGGATCACATAAGTAATAAAGTAGATGTTGAGTCCAAGTATAGTACCCACAAGGATTAGATAATTCAATTGCAATTATACTAACATCAACCGAATCGATTAACTTTGAAAATTTGAGTTTAAAAACTAACTAAAGTCTGAACTAAGAACAATTAAATAATTATAATTCAAATAAGTAAAATATTAGATTGATGAAAAATTACTTTAACTTTGGAAAAGAAAAGTATAGGATCCCGAATCTACTTATAGTTGTTAATTCCTCTATCTTAATTCTTGGTTTTGACAAATTACATCAGTTATGACAATCAATATTCCTAAATTGTTTAACCGTTTCTCTCTAATAAAATCAAACCTATTCAAATGTATGACCCGAATATATCTCTATGACGAATGCGAATATACAAAAATACATTAAATTTCTATAAATAATTAAAGATCACATAAAGTATAGCGGTATATTTATATCCTCTATCGGATTTTAAAATAATTAAAATAATGTCTAGCCTGTTTTCGATCTCTTGATAGTAAAACAAACCATAACAATCATACAATTACTAAGTATATAATTGTAGATGCAAATAAATCAAAATTAATTATTCAAAACTATATTAAAATAAATCGTCAAAAACTAAGTCTCTAAATAGAAGAATTTAAACTACAAGCTTCATCGTATTCCTCGCACTAAAATAAATCTAGCATAACATACTAATAATAAGAAAATAAAGAGAAAAAGTAAATAGATTATTCATCACCCGGAGAAGAAGAAAATGCAAAACATAGAATCTTGAACTTGATCTTCGTTTAATTTTTGAAATGATGAATTTTGATCTTCCGTTTGGTGTTGTCTCTTGTTTTTCTCCCAAAATTCGACGCGCGATAATGAGTTTATCATCCATGTATATAGTTCCCTAATTCGTGCCCAAAAGATCCCAAAAAGTCATTAAATCGTGGGCCAAAAGTTTCCTAATTGGATTAGAGGTCTAAAAGTAAACAAAATCATTTGTGGCAGAAAATAGCTTGGGTGATCGCTCAGGGATGTGCTTTAGTCTCTGCTTTGTTTAAACAGTGTTGGGCGCTCACCCAGCTTAATATTTTCAATTTTACTGTTTTAGTCCTTCAATTTTCTATTTTGTCTTCTTTAGTCCACCAGCTTTCCATAACCTCCAATTTGGTCCTTCAAGTTCCAATTGAGTAAAATTGAGTTCACATATTCTCTAAATATTTGCCAGCTTGTTGCTCAACTTCGTCCATTCTCCTCCAATTTCTTATAGACGGGTCCAAAATTGAAATATAAAGAATAACACATTAAATTAAGTAGAAAATCTATAAAATGACTGGATCAAAACTTAGTTTAAAAGTCCGTATAAGTACACAAAATGCACTTATCAGTGATCATATGACATAGTATCACGTCCATAGACCCAAATTCTCCACAAAATACATACAAAAAAGATAATCCTCAACAAATTACATACTAGAAGATAAACACACAAGAGGACAGAGTACTCAAAACTAAGATCTTCCACATAGTATATACACCAAGTGAGATTCAAAGCTGTTAAAATTGAAACAAATAATGTTACATGATGTATGATGACTAAAACCATGATGAGCCCACATGAATTTTAGTTTTAGTCTCAGTTCCTTTTTTTTTTCCTTTGCACTCTCCTCTTCGAAAAGGGCAAGCTCTATTTTTTTTTTTCTTTATCTAGATGATAAGTGTGGTTTTACACTTATCTGGACCATCAAAAGTGGACGATTGTGCGTACTTTTAAGTGATTTTCTACTTAATTGTGTGTTGATTTAATTGTTTTAGGTCAAAACCCGAGTTTGAATGGAATTGAAGAAAAGCAAAGCAAAATAGGCAAAAAGGATAGAAGGCGTACGAAGACTTGGATATGGGGACCAACTTGCAAATATCCAAAAGTTGAAGGACTTGGGTTGTAAATAAAAGAGGACTAAATTGAAATGAAAGAAGAAATTAGAGGACTAATGAGGATAAAATCTAAAGTTGAAGGACTTGGAATGCAAATAAGAAGACTAAAGAGGGCAGAAGGACAAATTATGAAAAAGGACCAAACCATATATATGTTGAACCTTGGAGGACCAAGTGTGCAATTTGGTGATTGGAACCAAATTTGGTAATTTTTATATTGTTTGCCGCAGTTAAATTGCGGTTGACCGCGGCAATGCGCAGTAGATGCGTTTGGACTGTTTTTGGCTTATTTTTAATTCTAGTCAGGGTTTTTTTCGTCTTTTCACGTACATTAGTTGTAAAATTAGTAAAACACTATATAAAGACTTAGCCTAGGTCAAAAAAAGGGAGTTGAATCTTTGAGAACGAAAGAAAAAAAAAAGGAGGAAAGAACAACGAAAAACACGAAGAACGATCAAGATCTTGAAGATTGGAACGTGAAGATAAAGAATTCTTGGTGCAAGATATTTAACGTTTTCTCCTCTTTTATTCAAGATCCGATTATGTATTCAAAACTCTTAATCTTGTCTTTCTCCCGAATCATGAGTAGCTAGATTTAATGTTTGGATGAACGATGTAGCCTAAGTTTAATTTTTTATTTTCGAATTTCAAGTTTTGACTTATAAATCGTTCAAGTATTTGATTTTACTTCTTTTCTTATTGATTTGAATAACTGACCATTATTTCATTGATTTTGTAGATGGTAATGAATTGAGAAGTAAATTATTAATCTAGACCACGTAGTAAAATCCGACAATTGGATAAAAGGTAGATATACGCTTTTATTATTACTGCAGTCTGAATTGAATTCTTAGGCGATTTAATGCATCTAATTAACGATCATTCTGACCGCCTAAGTTGACTTAATTAGATAGGACTAATTTGAACTCGAGATAGGTAAATTAGGTTAAATTCAAGAATTCGACCGAATACAACATTAGGAATAAATCTTGAGATGAGAAATTAGAGATGACAACTATGGTGAATTCGTTTGTCCAAACGCTTTAACCATCATTCTTATCTAAATTCTTGTTATTTGCTTTTACATACGTTCTTATATTATTTCCTTAAATTCGTAGTTCTAGTTTAAATATTCAAATCAAATCAATTCAAATTGTTTTAAATAAATTAGCATTAAGATTAATTCAGGGTGCTATTTGCGATAGAAGTCCAAGCCCAAGCCCAAGCCCTTTCTTCCTAGCCAAGAAAATTCCTCATTGGTCTCTATTTCCTCCTATCTTTGCTAGTGATTTGGCTCTCTCGTTTGTACCCACTATGCCCCTTGTAGGACTCCTTAAGCAACTATTAAGCTGCTTTAAATTTGAATTTTATTAGTCTTTATTTTATCAATATGGTTTTCATTTTCCAGTTTGATATTGAATTTAATTTCAAAAGTAAATTTTCTACACAATCAAATTATAGTTGTTCTTTAAAGTGGAGGTTACAAGATTTCATGGAAAGGGAATTAGTAGTTAAGAGAGAGACACAAATCTTAGAAATCTTATTATAGCATTCTATTTGTTTCTCTTTGTTGAATGTCCATCTTGATAAACGTCAACCCTATCGACAAGAGAGAGACACAAATCTTAGAAAACTTATTATAGCATTCTATTTGTTTTTCTTTGTTGAATGTCTATCTTGATGAACGTCAACCCTATCGACAAATATTCTGTTGTTATTGGTCCTATCTTTTACTATGTGTTCTTATTTTCATTCCCAATTAAGGTAATACGTATTTTGTTGAAAATTTTTAGGGTTTCTATAAAGCAATCACTACTATAACTGATTCTAGATATAGGGATAGTTCTTTGTTTGGTTAAAATTGAATGATGTTGCACCTTTTTCACATATCTTGAGTAATATCTTTTGTTTAGTATTTTTGTGATATTTGTTTTCTTCATTGATGTGAACTTCGGATTTTCTTTGACCTTTTCTCGTAAATCTTAGCCTGGAAATGGGTGTGTTTGAATTATCCCATTAATTTCTATAATTGCTCAATCATATATATATATATATATATTTGTTTTGTTTTTGATTTTCAGGTTTAACAAATATTAAATGCCATGAGAAGTTCAAGATGTGCATAAAAAAAGTACAAAAATCTGGGAAGGTTGGATTCTCCAATGACTGTCCATATGATACAGTTGTGCCTATAATGGTACAAGGTATGGACATGGCCATTTTATTTAGCCAGTTTGGTAACTCAAGGTTCGTTCAAATGTTGGGATACAATATATTCTGAGCCATTCTTTTTTTAATTGCAATGACTGAAGAACCCTACGATATGTATCAAATGTAAAACAATTTGTTGATTTGTGGGAAGGTTTGTCCCCTCGGATATTTTAATTACGCAATTTGAACATTGCCTTGAGATGCAGTTATTTTACACCTCCTTTTGGCCTTTTGAGAAACAGGATACTACTGGAAATGTATATGATAAATCTGCACTTGCTTATGAAATTTTCATATTTTGTCACATTTAGAGGTGGCGAGTGGGCTCGTCAGCTCGGTCCATCTTGAAATTAGACGGGTCAAACAAAAAATTGGACTGGATTGGCCCTAACTCAATTTTACACGGGACAATAATTTGTTGGGTCAGCTCAGCCCAGTTTTGGGCCACCTAGTCATTGGGCCAGCCCAACATAATTTTTTTTATTTTTCTTATATATATATATATATATATATATATATATATATTAAATGGTTTGTCAAATATATTGGTAGGAGGAACGGTTCCATATATATATATAAGAGGCTCATCTTCAACCCCACCCCATATTAAATGGTTTGTCAAATATATTGGTAGGAGGAACGGTTCCATATATATATATAAGAGGCCTTCATCTTCAACCCCACCCCACCCCACCCCACCCCCCCCGAGGAGGGAGATTTAAGAAGAGTTGGAGACTGAAAATAACTATAACTGTTTGAACGATCCTACTATGATAAATCATATTCCAGCTTAGTCTTTTAGAACTCTTTTAGAATCTCTCAAGCCTGACCCTAAGATTTCTAAGTTTGGTATGAGATACCAATATAGATAATATAGTGAATTGTTATATAGATAATATAGTGAATTGTTACAATAAATATGTCAAGTTAGGGTACTATGAGAGGATATAAAATAGACAAATTTTGAGTCTCTTCTCAAAAGCTGGGAGGCAATGGCTTAGCCCGAGCACGTAAGACAAAGCAAATCGAGATTATTCTAAAGAAAAGGGGATGACTAAACCTATCTAATATAACAATAGAGCTAGCGAACTACTCAGATTTTTGAGAAGAAAATCATTGATTATTCGAAGGGGATGACCCGTGTCTAAAAGGACTCTTGTATAAAGTTTGAGAACCTCAACCGCATAAACTGATGTTGTTATGAAATTATCATGTACCGTGTATACATGGGCTTTGTCCGTACCATAACCAGAATTGGAAACTGATCCCACCCCAAAAAAAAGCTTAGATATGAAGAAAGGAAAAGAAAAAGCACTTAGTGAGGAGACAACACCGGGGAAAATAAATTCTCGCAGTCCTGCCACACTGTAGAATGGGAGCTCATGTGGAACCTTTTGTTTCGGGCATAACAGCTGTAGAACGTAACTAAATATCACAGCCGCCTAACATAGGGGCTGGAGGTACAGTAAACTTGGCCAAAATATGATACCCGAAGGGCCCAACACGTACAATCCTATCCTATCTGAGTTTTCCCCCTTGCACTTTGCACAACCATTTGTAGCATCATGAGGAGGACTTTCCTTTTGTCGATTTTTCTCAAATCTCGCAGGAAAGCTTCAACCATGGTCTCCCTCCATACCCCTTTGTATTTTTTTTTCTATTGTTAAAAACAACAATAATATAAACATACATTTTGTGTTTTTTTTTTTTTTTGAGGTCAACTAATATAAACCTATTTCACTGATCATTTTGGGAATAAAAGGTTGCATAATTAATTGTTTTCAACCAAGTGTATGTTTCTCTGCAACTGACTTGCTATTTCTGTTCTTGATATATTCAAGTTTTGTCTAACAACCATCTTTCTGCTGATCTTAATATCTAACAGGCCATCAGGAAGGACAACAAATAGAGATGAATTGAGATTTTTAATTGAAGTTGGGATGCGAAATTCTTTAACAAATTTTAGTAGTATAATACTGAAGTTTTAATTCTCAGAATTGGTGAAAGTTAAACCAGCTTTGAGGGAACATCAAATTCTGAAAAATGGCAATGGTGTATTTTTTAGCATCAATAAAATATTCTATACTGTGCATTATTTTCGATGTGCAATATTTTGCTAAATTTATGTCTTATAATTATTAATTGTAAACTTAGGATAATACAACATAAAAAAGAGATTGAATATGTTATATGTATCGAATGAATTTGTTGACGTATTCACAACGTTGAAATTTGTTTTTAATGTTGTTCCAAGTTTTTCTCAGAAGACAATTTCTAAAATTCTCCAAGCTTTGAAATGGGTAACTAAAAACTCAGAAACAATCTTCACCATCAGAGTTAAATGACTTCCAACATTTACTTGATGTTTTGATGGTAAAAAAAAACCACTGTAACAACATAATTTCAAAACACATGCAACAAGAATCACTGTAGTTTGCGAAATTTTAAACATGCATAATGAACGTAATAAGCAGTAAAAATAAACACCAAATTTTAATATGGTAAACCCAAAACAATGCACTAAACTCGAATTTCAAAATAAGTAGCATCTAGCTAAAAACCACAATTTAAAGGAAAATAAGAAAAAGAAAATCATTTTTTATTCAACCTTTGCAACCTCTATTGGAATGGAATGAAGACTGCATATCTTGAAGTTCTTGTCACTAGATTGCTCTCGGATACCTCGATCATGAAGTGGAACACGAAATCATTAGTTTGTGTCTATCGCTAATTTTTAATTTTTAAATATTTATGCATTTTATCCACCAACACTTGTGTTAAAGCTGTGATTAAAGAACAAATGGAAGGACCTCCAGAGTTGCATTTAGAAATGTGACTTATGTATTTTTAGGCTTGCATAATTAAGTCATGTAACAAAAATTTCTTTGACATAGAAAACGATCATCGAAAAATATGAAATTTTCAAGGAACGTAGAGTACTCATTTAGCTACCACATATCAAAATTTGATAGTCCGACGGCATGTTTCGGCTTACTAAAATGCTCACCGAAACATCCTAGGCAGTTTCTCGGATTCATGCGGTCGAAGTTTACAAAATTGTCCATAACTTGAGTTATATAACATGAAATTATGTGAAATCGAAGCCAATGGTTAGGTAACCCATAGGGCTATCGTCTCCAACTGGAATTATATAAAAATACTTAATATATAAGGTGCAGCAGATTTTTGAGTTGGACAATAGAAACTGCAGCTTAGATAAACATGAAGTTTAGCAAAACCTTTCAAGTTCACATCATTAACGTGTAATCAAATCAGGGGAATCCACTAAAATTACCACAAAACCAAGGTCCACAAAATTTTAAGAAGATTTTTACACTACTTAAAGTTTTTTGATTGGTTTATAATAGCGATTCCGACACGTTGACTGCATGAATTCGAAAAACTGCCTAGGAGGTTTCGGTGAGCATTTTAGTATGCCTAAACATGCCATCGGACTACCAATTTTTAATATGTGGTAGCTACCTGAGTATTATATGTCCCCTGAAAATTTTGAATTGTTCGGTGATCGTTTTCTATGTCAAATAATTTTTTGTTACTCCATGACCAAGTGAAGAAAATTTTATAAATAAGGGCAGTGTTACTAAAATTTCTTCACCTGGGCATGGAGTAACAAAAATTTCTTTGACATAGAAAACGATCACCGAAAAATATGAAATTTTCAAGAAACATAGAATACTCATTTAGCTACCACATATCAAAATTTAATAGTCCGAAGGCATGTTTCGGCTTACGAAAATTCTCACCAAAACATCCTAGGCAGTTTCTCGGATTCATGCGGTCGCAGTTTACAAAATTGTCCATAACATGAGTTATATAACATGAAATTATGTGAAACCAAAGCCAATGGTTAGGTAACCCATAGGGCTATCGTCTCGAACTGGAATTATATAAAAATACTTAATATATAAGGTGCAGTAGATTTTTAAGTTGGACAACAGAAACTGCAGTTTAGAGAAACAATTCACCCGGTCATGGAGTAACAAAAATTTCTTTGACATAGAAAACGATCACCGAACAATATGAAATTTTCAGGGGACATATAATACTCAGGTAGCTACCACATATTAAAAATTGGTAGTCCGACGGCATGTTTCAACATACTATAATGCTCACCGAATCATCATAGGCAGTTTCAAGATTCATGCTGTAGCAGTTTACAAAATTGTCCATAACTTGAGTTATATAACATAAAATTGTGTGAAACCAAAGCCAATGGTTAGGTAACCCATAGGGATATCGTCTCCAACTGGAATTATGTAAAAAATACTTAATGTATAAGGTGCAAAAAAATTTTAAGTTGGACAACAAAAATTGCAGTTTAGAGAAAATGAAGTTTAGCAAAACCTTTAAAGTTCACATCATTAACGTGTAAACAAAACATGGGATTCCACCAAACACACAAAAGTCAAGAATTGCGGCTATTACAAAAATGGTGTGCTTTGGACAAAACTAAGAATAGTAAAATACCAAAACTACGTCGTGTTGAATGAAAAAAAGCTACGAAGAAAAATTAAGACTACATTGTAAGGATATATATATATATATATATATATATGTATATATATATATATATATATATATATATATATATATATATCAAAGAATCTTAAATCAAATTTAAGTCCAATTAGTTTAAAATTAATTTAATTTCATATGTAGTCTTTGAACTTAAATTACAATTACAATTAAGTCCAAAACTTTCATAGTAATTGCAATTGAGTTCAAAACTTTATAGCACTACCACTTACCTGTTTGAAGATATATTTTTCAAGCTCCAATAATTAGATCATGTCTAGTCGACCTTAAACCACCCAATCTAATTATTAGTGTTTTACTTTTTTTACTAAAGACAAAAGACTGCATTGTTAGAATATATAAATTTACAGAAGTCAATATATTTGTAATATTTCCCCCTGACCAACTGTATATATATATTACATCTCCATCTAATATCTGATAATTAGGTACGAGCATGAATGATCGTTTTGTCCCTCTAATTATTTTCAGTAACTTAAGTTACATTTTCTTCAACGATTCTATTAACCAATTCACATATGTCGAAGTTTAACCGTCACTAAATACCGAGCTCAGATTTATAACCGTTTAATAGAAAATACTAAAGTAGGCAATCCTACTTTTGGTTGTCGTTCATTAATATACTTATCATCTAGGAAAATTGTATTTGTGCTAATAAAAACCTTCCTTCTAGAGGACTATAAAAATAGTATCACACAAACGGATATAATTTTGACCTAGACTCTAACTTTTTAGTCTTCCCTTTCAGTACATGTGTTTGACATTCCCAAACTCAGATGTGAAGCTAGTTAAACTTGCTTCCATTCCTCAATTCCTAGAGAATTTTTTGGACATACTTGAAGGAAACTAGGTTTACAATGTATGCATCTATTTCTAGTGCATATCCCCAAAATGAGATAGGAAGAGATGAGAAACTATTATTGACCTAACCATATCTAACAATGTCCCATTTCTTCTCTCTGAAACGCCGTTTTGTTGGGGTCTGTACGCACTTAGTTGAGAAACTTTGTCATTTTCTGTTAAGTAGTCTCTGAATTCTTCAGAGAGACTTCTTACCCAAATGTTTCTCGACCTCAACCCAATACACTTTGAATTTTTCAAAAGTTCCCGACTTTCGAGTCATTAAGTAAATGTATCCAAATCTAGAGTAATCATATGTAAAGGTAATAAAATACCCATAGACTCCTCTCGCATGTGTACTCATGGATCAACATATATCACAATGAACTAGTTCCAATACTTCTTTGTCTCTATGTCTCTTTGCTGAAATAGACATATTGGTTCGACCTCCATTGAGTTGAAGGACCATTCCTTGCCAATTTTTATATCTTCAGTTTTTATATCTTGTTAATGTTGATGTGTCCAAGTCTATGATGTCATAAATTCGTATTACTAGTATGGTATGTATTTTGTTTCTTATTGTTTGCAGAAGTATTATAAATTTTATTTGTGAAATAATATAAAATATAAAGACCATTCATCAAATATGCTTTATTCATCAAAAAGCGTATTATGCACACAATTAAGAGAATAACCTTGTCGTGTTAAAGAAGAAATAGAAATCAAATTTCGCATCATATGTATAACAATCTTTAAGAATTAAAAGCATACCACTACTAAAATAAAAATAAAATACTCATACAACTCTCGTCAAAACTATTGTTCATATACCAACTATGATAATGAACTGGCCTTGACTGAGTTTTTTGCTCTCCTGGAGCATCTGCATAGACATGCAAACATGATTAGTAGCTCCGTAATCTATAATCCTAGAATATGTAGAATCAACCACCAAACAAGACTTAGTAACGAAAAACTCATTAGCTCCTGCTTCTTTTTAGTTAGTGCATCAAGGAAGTCCTTCTTACAATGTCCTTTCTAATCGCAATTGAAACACTTGCCTTTTGGCTCTTCCATCTGCTTTGGTCTTTTTGTTGCTCCCTTGCTACTTACTAGCTCTATTTTTTTTTCTTTCCACCTCTATCTTTCGGATTGGAACTAGAGAAGCTACCAATCGCTACAAGAGCATTGTTACTCTTAGTTTTAAGACCACACTCTATATTTTGCAACTCATTCCCCAGCTCAGTCAATAGCATATTCATCTTGTGCAAGTGATAGTCCACAATAAACTGTGAAAACATATCGCATAGAAAGTTTAATACCAAATTAGTCTGAGTACCCAAGTTAATAATTTTACCCAGATTCTCCACCACATCGGAGTGTGCAATCATAGTTAACATATGATCCTTTACGGGCGTCCCAAGTTTCATGCATATGAATGTAAGGTACGAAGCCCTCCTACTTTGATGTCCAAACATGTCCTCGAGGCTCTGCATTATGTCATAAGAGCTTTTTGGACTTTCATACTTCTGTGGTAACACATTTGACATAGATATCAAAATGTAATAGTGAGCCATCTTGTTTGTAGCCACCTACTTATCATATACAGCCCTCTTAACCTTGCTTGTAGTCTTAGTAGGTTCTTCGGACCAATTCTCCTCAAGCCCAATATCAATTTACTCAGCGATGATCACAATTATTAGGTTACGTTTCCGATCCACAAAATTTTCTCTAGTAAGTTGGTTTTGTTTTAGGATAATAGAAAATGGACTAAGAGACAATAACAAAATATTGCATATTTAAATTGAGCAGAGAATGACAATTTACCATATGATGTATGAATCCACATATAGATCCATAAATCTACATTAATTCAACGACTATTTGATCCTTCTGGTCCAACATGCCCATCTATAGAAGGTTTGTAGATGATCATTTTATTTGGTCACCAAAATCATAAACTAGAGCCTCTATATGAGGTTTGTAGAAGATCTCAATTTGAGTGTATGACCTTTGTCTAGATGTGTAGATACTTGAAAATAACTGTCATCTATACTCTCAAATTATATTTTATCTAGACGATCTTACTAGAAAAGAATTCAATCAAGTAACTTTTATTGCTCAACTCTCATATATGGAGTCTATTGTGTTACCTGCACATGGTTAACGCATTCTGTTTTTATGGATTGACAATAGGAGACAACAAGTTTTTATTTCAATTAACACCCTTTCTCACTCAATATTTTAAAAATAATTGATTTTAATAATTAACAAATGTTCACATTAATCAAATTAAGATACATTTTAATCATTATTATGGAATTCTTTTCCTTGAAAAAAATAATTTAATTTAAATTAAATTAATGGGGAAAAATTGGTGTTCGATGAAATGCATTTCATTCTTAGTTACACGAGCGGTGTCAAAAATAAATCTATATGCCATGATTCATAAAACAATAATATTTTAAACAATAAATTTAAAGCATCCATCGGTGATAAATTAACAATGGGCAAATTACACAAATACAATAAATTTTAGTGGTTTTTTGAAAAGTCATTGTAAATAGAGGTTTACAAAGTTGTTTACAAAGTAAATACTCTTAAAAACATATAACAACCGTATTTTTTTAATGTTTTTCATTTCCAAAATCAAACACATAGTGACGGCACGATCATTTTCTTCAAATCACCTTCAAAATCCACAAATTACTCCAAAATCAAACATACATAATTCAATTCAAGCATGTTCTTCTTCAATTTTGTTAAAATTTCGGAAGTTTCAAGCATATTTACGTTTAAAATATCAAATTTTGAGCAATAATTTTATCTCATATTCCGATTTCAATCTCCAAAGGTAAATTATCTCATATTTCAAATTCAATCTAGACACATCATTCTTCATTCACTTTATTATATATTTGTGATTTCTTATATTTTTGTTTGTGTTAATGTATATCAAATTTCAACTTTAGATCAATGGTATTGAGTAAAGTCTTCCAAAAATGTGTGTGAATATCAATTACCAATTACAGAAATGCATACAAGGTGTATGTAAAAATGTAAATATGAATATGAATTGAGGCTTTGGATAAAAAAGTTCTGTCACTCTTTTTGCTTAAAAAGTGACGTGATAGAACAATGTATATAAAAGACGTAGCAAAAGTGGATCACAATCTTCTTTGTGGTTGATTTAACTACTGGATTTAACTTGATATTTGTTGTACATTATTGAGTAACATGAATTATTGAAGATGGTCAAACATTAATGTATCACCTTTTTTTTTTGGTTTTGAATATGAATTGAGCCTTTAGATAGAAAAGCGACAAGCTATGTCAATTTTTTCTTAAAAAGTTACAGAACAATGTATACAAGTAACATAACAAATTTGGATCACAATCTTCTATGTGGTTGATTTAACTGATGGATTTAACTTGATATTTGTTGTGCATTATTGAGTGACATGAAGTGTTGAGGATGATCAAACATTAATGTATTATTTTTTAGTTTTTTAGTATGAATTAGGGTTTTAGATAGAAAAATAACAAGTTCTATCACTTTTTGCTTAAAAAGCGACTTGCTCTATAACTTTTTGCTTAAAAACTGACAAAACAATACAAGTGACATAACAAATTTGGATCACAATCTTTTCTATAGTTGATTTAACTATTAGATTTAACTTGATATTTGTTGTGCATTATCAAGTGATATGAATTACTGAAATGATCAAATATTAATGTATCATTTTTTTTATTTTAAATATGAATTGAGGCTTTAGACAGAAAAGTGACACGCTCTGTCATTTTTTACTTAAAAAGTGATAGAACAACGTATATAAGTGACACAACAAATTTTTATCACAATCTTCTTTGTGGTTCATTTAACAGCTGAATTTATCTTGATATTTGTTGTGCATTATTGAGTGATATGAATTATTGAGGAAGTTGAAACATTAACGTATCATTTTTTTGGATTGAATATGAATTGAGGATTTAGATAGAAAAATAACATGCTCCATCGCTTTTTGCTTAAAAAATGACATCTTCTATAACTTTTTGCTTAAAAAGTGACAGAACAATGTTTACAAGTGACATTACAAATTTGGATAATAATCTACTCTGTGGTTGATTTAACTGCTGGATTGAACTCGATATTTATTGTGCATTATGAAGTGACATTAATTATTGAGGATGATCAAACATTAATATATCATTTTTTTTTGTTGAATATGGATTGAGGCTATGGATAGAAAAGTGACATGCTTTTTCACTTTTTGCTTAAAAAGTGACAAAACAATTTATACAAGTAACAGAACAAATTTGGATCATAATATTTTATGTGGTTGATTTAACTGCTGGATTTATCTTGATATTTGTTATACATTATTGAGTGACATGAATTATTGAGGACGATCAAACATTAATCTATCTTCTTTTTTTTTTTGAATATGAATTGAGACTTTGGATAGAAAAGTGACAATCTCTATCACTTTTTTGCTTAGAAAGTGACACAACAATATATACAAGTAGAGAACAAATTTGGATCACAATCTTCTTTGTGATTGATTTAACTGCTAGAATTAACTTGATATTTGTTGTGCATTATTGAGTAATATGTATTATTGAGGATGCTCATATATTAATGTATCATTTTTTTTTTAATATGAATTGAGGCTTTAGATAGAAAATTGTCATACTTAAAATGTTCTATTATTTTTTTCTTAAAAAGTGACGGAATAATGTATACAAGTGACAATACAAATTTGGATCACAATCTTCTCTGTGGTTGTTCTAATCGTTGGATTTAACTTGATATTTATTGTGCACTATGGAGTGACATAAATTATTGCGGATGATCAAACATTAGTGTATCAATTTTTTTTTTTGTCTTGAATATGAATTGAGACTTTGGATAAAAAAGTGACATTCTATGTCACTTTTTGTTCAAAAAGTGACAGAACAACGTATAAAAGTGACACAACAATATGGATTACAATCTTCTATGTGGTTGATTTAACTGCTGGATTTAGTTTGGTATTTGTTGTGTATTATTGAGTGACATGCATTATTGATGATGGTCTTAATGTGTATCATTATTTTTGTTTTGAATATGAATTTAGACTTTAGATAGAAAAGTAACATGCTCTATAACATTGTGCATAAACAGTGACAAAACAATGTATACAAGTGATATAAAAATTTTGGATCACAATCTTCTCTGTGGTTGATTTAACTTGATATTTGTTGTGCATTATGGATTGACATGAATTATTGAGAATGATAAAAAATTAATGTATCTTTTTTTTTTTTCTTGAATATAAATTGAGGAATTGGATAGAAAAGTGACATGCTCTGTCAATTTTTATTTAAAAAGTGACAGAACAATGTATACAAGTGACACAAAAAATTTGGTTCACAATCTTCTCCGTGGTTGATTTAACTGCTAGATTTAACTTTATATTTGTTATGCATCATTGAGTAACATGAATTATTGAGGATGATTAAACATTAATCTATCATTTTTTTGTCTTGAATATGAGTTGAGGCTATGGATAGAAAAGTGGTATACTTTTTCACTTTTTACTTAAAATGTGACAGATGTATGAGTGACATAACAAATTTGGATCACAATCTTCTTTGTGATTGATTAAATTGCTATATTTAACTTGATATTTGCTGTGCATTATTGAGTGACAAGAATTATTGAGAATGATCAAACATTAATCTATCATTTTTTTTATATGAATTGAGTCTTTAGATAGAAAAGTGACAATCTCTGTCACTTTTTTGTTTAAAAAGTGACATAACAATGTATACAAGCGACACAACAAATTTGAATCATAATCTTTCTGTGCTTGATTTAACTTGATATTTGTTGTGCATTATTGAGTGACATGAATTATTGAGGATGATGAATCATTAATCTATTTTTTTTTTTTTGTCTTGAATATGAATTGAGAATTTAGATAGAAAAGTAACAGAACAATATATATAAGTGACACAACAAATTTGGATTATAATCTTTTCTGTGGTTGATTTAAATACAGGATTTAACTTGATATTTGTTACGAATTATTGAGTAGCATAAATTATTGAGGATGATCAAACATTAATCAGTCGTTTTTTTTTTTTTTGGTTTTGAATATGAATTGAAGCTTTAGATAAAAAAGTGACTTGCTCTATCAATTTTTGTTTAAAAAGTGACATAACAATGCATACAAGTGACACAACAAATTTGGATCACAATCTTCTCTGTGGTTGATTTAACTGTTGGATTTAACTTGATATTTATTGTGTATTATTGAGTTACATAAATTATTGATGACGATTGATAAGTACAATTTTGTACTTATCGGAGCTCACAAAAAGGGACAATTATGAATACTCTTGCATGTTTTCAGTTTAATGGTGCGTTGTTTTCTTATTATTTTAGGACAAAGTCAAATTCAAGAGTCCATCTAATGAAAAGATAGAAAACAGAAGAAAAGATGACTCAATTGAATAGACAAAGAAATGTGAGGACTTCTCAGGCAAATATCTAAGAGAGAAATTCAAGAACTGCGTTCAAACAACCATGCGATCTCATGGTATCTCAATGTTGCGATTGCAAGCCTCAAAGATATTCTGCAGAACGTAAATAGACAAAACCATGCGATCGCAAGGTTTTTAACCATGCGATTGCATGGGTATTTCGGGTAGAACTTAAGTTGTTTCTTGATCTATTTAAAACTCTATGAAGTCTAGATTAATACAACTGCCTAAGCCACGTCTTGGGGAGTTCGAGAAGGAGTATGAAAACCATCGAATAGACAAATCGCGGGAGGTGAACTTTGGGAAATAACATATAGAAGAAGAATCGAAGATCAAGAGAAGGATTGAAGATTCTTCGGCAAAAACGGGTTTTATTTTAATTTTTTTCTCTAGAACATGATGAATTCAATTATTGTAATAATTAACGAAATCATGTCCGGCTAAATTACTCATTGCTAGGATGAACGATGAAACCTCGTATTTTTAATTAATTAGAAGTTTTTCATTTTAGTAGTTAATTGCTCCTCGATTGATTATTCTTTATTCATTCTTTCTAATGTTTTAATGCTTGATCACTATTAGAATGTTTTGTGATCTATATTGAAGTCGAGAGATTCTGTGACGACCTTTGAATTTGTGAATTTTTTTTTATTCTTTGCTTCATGTCTACTGAAGGCTCTTAATAGCAAAAATAGAAAACTAACTTTTTAAAGAATTTAATATCTTTTTTAAAACAGGACATGTATTTTCTTTTTACGCTTGTGTCCAAGGATACTTGTATCCTCAAGTTGAGTTAAAAATTAGTTTTTGATGGATACCAATATCGGTCATATATATATATATATATATATATATATATATATATATATATATATATATATATATATATTCATGTTTCATTTATTTCCTTATATTCCAATGTTTAAATTAAAATTATAACATACGTTTCATTTTATATTCCAATGTTTAAATTAAAATTATAACAGACCATTTTTAGAGACTTTAGAAAACTAAAATAAAACATTAAGAATGTACAAAACATAATACTTAATAAACTTGACTACAAATGTAGTACATGAGATCCTCTTTCTTCTAAACATATCGGGTTTCTAAAATTTACAAAATTATATTTCCCGATTACATTAGAGAACCAAAACAACATTATAAAAAAATCTTCACAAGAGTTGGATCAAAAGAAAACGGTTGTATTTTACGTGATGAAATATAAAGTCCTTAAGAGCTCCATAGACATCGTTTCGAAAATAAGGACCGTCTTATAACTTCTTTCCTTAATACATACTCCGGGCATTTGAGGAAAGTGAAACCAAACTTCTCTCTTTGTAATGACATGAAACTCCCTCCCATCATTGCACGTCCGACTCCAAGTATTCACTATCTCCGTGTATTGTCTATCCATTCTCTAAAAAGTCATAAAACGACTTGTAAGCGGCGAAGCTTAGCGAGTAAAACAACAATCAATGCACAATGGATACAAATATGTTATCATTTAATCCATATAATTCATGAATACCAATTCTTAGCCTTAGCTTATAATTTCATGTGTTAAATAAAAATTAATACATAATCATCCAATACCAAAAGGAAACATCATATTCATATTAATCACCACCTTGATACACATATGTAAGGAAAACATAAGGCTGCTCTTAATAAAATCTGCATTCAAAATTCATCTAAAAACCAATCATTTATATTTGAATACAAAATGCATATGTAACCAAATTTTATCTTATCTTTTGGCCCATCCCATATATATAAATTTGTACACTGAGCGCTCAAACTTTGTGCTTAAAATAGCACTAATTAAGGTCACAATATTTTCTTAGAGCAACCTTTTGCTCATTTGGGATCCCAAAGGCCCTATGGCCCTAACTCTTCAAACAACCCTATGGCTTGGAGTTCATAAACGGCCCTATGGCCTTAACAGTCATATGGCCCTGTGGCCTGTGACCTTAACATATTGGACCCTATGGTCCATGAGGCAATCGACCACTTAATGGTGTACAAATCTTAGGGACTTAATTGTGATTCATGATTCATTTTATTCTTTCATTAATCATAAATTTAGACTTCTTTAATGATCATGAATCCACATAAATATCTCAAATTTCGTCAAGTATGTTTTCATTTCAATAAAACATAATAATCATGCTTAAATGAAACAATACTTAGAACATAACATATGCACAATTTATATATGATGTTCCGTAAGAGACCTACTAGAAGCTTGTATCCAGAATACCAGATCCATGATTATAGGATACTAGAAGCACGAAGTCAGGGAACATCGTGTAACAGATCATCTTAGCATATCATTTAATAATCATATAGAAAGCTAATGTCCATTCTAGGAGAAATTCTAAAATCAAATAACTTGTTCAATCATATAGTATAATCACAGTTAAAGTTTCTATAGAAATATTTACTTAAGAAAAGAAAATAAAAGGGATTATCATAGAATTAGGACTTGAATTATAGTTGGTCATAAAATTTTTAACCAAATGAAGAAGTATAAATTTCTGGTGATAAAACTCCATAACTTAATTACATGTAAAGCTACAAGTTATTGTTGGGAATTGAGACTAATTCCTTTATTGCCCACAAGATCCTTGTTCAGAGAAATATAACGAAACAGAAAAATATAAAAGATAGAGAAAGATTTACGGACTGTCAAAGCTTTCACTATATGAAAAATTGTTATATTCATATAGATTTCATCCACCCAAATCCCCAAGTATCTCAAGAAAAATAATATCCTAAGCTTTACCACACCCACTAATTTCTACTCTTTGTACAACCCACAAAGAAAACAAGAAAAACAAACTAGGATGCTAGGCTTATATTTTTTTCTCTCAGAAAACCCTTAGGTCACTACCACAAAAGAGAATAAACCACGTTAATTTATAGTTAATGAATGACCTAATTTTTCTTACAAGTTTAAACTGTCAAGGAGTCCAAGATTTGGAAACTTGTTCTAATTTAGTCGACCTAGATGTCTTCCAAATTTCGACTACCAAAGTGTCCAAGATTAGGAAACTTGTAATTTTAGTCAACTTAGATGTCTTCCAAGTTTTGACTACCAAGTTTTGAGAAAATATCCCAACAGTTATCCATTTATCACCTTAAGAATTTTTGGATTTCATTTACCCCTAATTAAATAGGTGAAATCATCCTTTAGAACAAAGAATCATGTTGCTGGAAACTGAAATCTCTCAAATAAACTCAAGGAATAACATATTTCAATTGTTATACAACAGTAACAAAGTTCATCATTTATATGGCTGAAATCTCTGGAATTATATTGCAGAAATATCATGGATAAAGATAGATATCTTAAAGGAAATTTCTTTGTTCCAACGTAGGTGAATAAAGATCTGGAATTCTAACATAAACACTGATTAATTTGACATAAACAAAGAATAAGTATGGATAAATTATGAACTACCGCAGAATTGAATTTCTAAACTTCTATAAGTGAAAAATACTATATTAAGGTGAGAAAATTCATTGCTGGAAGGTTGAAATTATGATTTTAACTACAAAAATCAGCAACTTAACAGTAAGAAGATGCATGATATTATTGCTGAAATTTTAAGAAGAAAACTTACAAATAAATATAGATTACTAAAGGAAATTTCTTGATTCTAATAAAGTCTAAACAAAATTCTAAAACTTCAACATAAGCATCATAAATAAGGAAATGAACATGATCAAAATATGAATTACTACATAATTATAAACACATAAATATTTTACTCACTTCTTTTTGGTGTGAATTTCTTAAGGGCTGGAGTAGTCTATTTATAGGAAAATCAAAGGTCATGTTTGGTTTTACTTATTTCTTTGCTTTCACTTTTTAATGTTTGATTGTCCAAATTTCGTTATTTCATACGAATATAATATCTTGCTATTGGATTAATTTAATTTTTGATTTTAAGTTCAGCCAAACAACCCTTAAGAAGTCATGATGACTTCTTGACAAGTATCCTAAAATCATTATTTTAATAGAAAAAATAGGCAGATTTTCGTGTTTGAGAAGCCATGTTCAGGTCAATATTTGAGGGTCCTAAAGAGATCCAACCGAGAGAATTTTATACTGTTACGAATTTCTTGTTACAAGCTTCGTAATGCATATACATGCAAAATGAACGGATCATCCGGCTGCTCGTACGACTCACTCAAAGTAGGCTGCTCGACCATAAAATTTTACACAGCCAAAATTCCAGATTTCACTTAACTTTGGTTCAACTTTGGTTCGATTTTCTGTGCTTATCCTGACTCGAAAAGTCTACAAATTTGATATCAAAACGAAGGTCTCGACATGAACTTCGAGGTGGTATAACATGCATCGCCCAAACTTTATTGTACTATTCACAAAATGCTTATGAAATAGGTCTGAATACAATGGCAAAACTGTAATTTATCCAAACTTTCCATATTTTTTTATTTTGGTTCCTGTCTTTAATTATAATGTATGACTAAGTTGGTCCTAATATTCCAACTTCAATTTCTTCTAAGTTGGTCCTTAAAACTTAATTTACACATTTATATCTACTTTTTAACATCATACACAAAAGAAAATTTCCAATTCTTAAAGAAATTGATTTTTTTGTACTTGGAGTATATTAATATATAATAAAAATTTAGACATGAAATTTTCGGGTCGTTACAGATTCAATATAGATAAGCACGTGGTTTTGAATAACATAGGGTCCAATAATAGATAGGAATTACTATTATGCTTTATGAAATCCGGTTAGGTATTCTTGTGATTTAAATGCATATTTTTATGTTCGAAACTTAATTAGAGATAATTAGGTTTGTATATCGATATAGAATTAATTGACTATCAAGAGAGGCTTTTGATTATTTTAGGATCACCGATTTTCAATCTAGAGTAATTAAGAGCTAAAGCGATTAACGAATAATTGATTAAAGAACGTATAAGTGGATTCACGAATCCTAGTATTAGTAAAACTCGAATTCGTTCTCACAAATTTACTTTGATTTCTTGATAATTTAGAATTAATTAAGCACAATTAGAATAGTTTCGAATTAAAATCACCAAACGACACTGTGTTCTTTACGTTGTTAAAAATCGAACTATAAATTAATTGATTAATTGATAACTATTCTTCGTGGGTTCGACACCTTTCACACCACTTTATTACTTGTTAACGATCCGTCCACTTACGGGATTAAAATCTACAACAAGTTTTTGACACCGTTGCTGGGGACTAGTTTTATTAATTATTACGTTAATTGATAATTTAGTTTTTAACGATTTTTTTTATTATTATTTATTTTATTTTTAGTTTCATTTTTTTATTCTCAGTTCTTCGTGTTACTGCTGAATTTCAAATATTTTCTAAAATTTCAGGTGTCAAGTGTGTATGCGCCGTATAAAAGATCTTGATATATTTGATTTAGACCTAGAAATTGAACAGAGTTTTCACCAACGACAACGTGAACAAAGAGAAGAACAAATAGTAAAAAGACACAATGGCAGATAACCGAATCCAAAATCCATTACCTACAGATATGAGAAATAATCTTGTACCGATGGCTCGACCAGTTGAAGTTAATGAGCGAGATATTCTTATAGGTGAGTATATGATGCCACCGATTATTGAGAATTTGTCCAGCATAATCTATCCACCTTATGGGCACGATAACTTCCAGTTGAGACCAGATGTAATTAATTTGTTCTCAAACAATCTGCCGTTCTATAGGATAACAAATAAAAACCCTCATTACCACATTTATCGCTTCGATGAATACAGTGGAAATTTCAAATACCACAGTGTTAATGAAGAGGCACTTAAGATGAGGCTCTTCCCTCATACACTGAAGGATAAATCTAGAAAATGGTTAGATTCTCTACCACCTGGGAGCATTACTACTTGGACAGATTTGATCCAGAAATTCACACTGAAATATTTTCCTCCGGCCAGAGTAAACAGACTAAAGTATAAAATTTCCAATTTTCAACAATCTGAGTTGGAAAATTTTCACGAGGCATGGGAAAGATTCAAGCAACTGCTCCGAAAGTGTCCAAGTCAGTCGTTCTTCAGTAGATTCTGCAGCAAGTGGCTCTATCTAAAATAGATCCACCGGTGACCTTTACAACCTATTTAAAACCATGAGTGAATAGTTCGTTATGTGGCCATAAAGAGGATTGCAGAAGAAAGGCCATAAAGAGGATTGCAGAAGAAAGCAACAGGAATACACGAAGTGGACACCAATTCGCTTGTACTAGTGAAAATCGATGCATTGGCAAAGCATATGGAAGCAATGAAATATTCTCACTCTGCCAATATGGTTCAGATGTCCTCACTAATCTGTGTAACATACGGGGCAAACCATCAATCATCAGAATCCCCTTTAACCAAAGTTGATATGTCATCACCTGAACAAGCTGTATATGCTCAGAACTTTCAGCAACAACAAAATAATCCATACTCACATACTTACAATCCAAGATGGAGAAATCATCCAAACTTCTCATATGGCAATACCCAAAACATTCAAAATCTGCCAAATCAAGGGACACCACAAGAAAGAAAATAAGGATTGGAAGAAACTGTGACACGCATGGAATCTAAATTAAAGAAAATATAGAAAAGACAAGATGTCACGATAAAGAATATAGAAAATCAGATTGGACAGTTGGCTAAACTGTTGACCAAGCGACAACCATGCACATGGTCAAGTAATACCGAAGTCAATCCAAAAGAGCAAGTAAATGCAATCACCACGAGAAGCAGAGTTGAGTTGCTAGAGATTCATGTGAAAAGACAGGGTGTTGACAAGGAAACTGTGTTAAATAAAGAAAGAAAAAACAAGCCAGGTGCAGAAGTTGAACAAGAAAAAGAAAGCTCTCCACCAGATTATATTCCACCACTGGTCAAAGCTTATGTTCCTTCAATTCCATTTTCTCAAAGGCTGCGAAAATATAAGCTAGACAAGCAATTCGAGAAATTTCTTGATGTATTCAAGAGGCTCCAAATCAACATACTTTTTGCAGACGCTTTAGCTCAGATGCCGCGTTATGCAAAATTCATGAAGAAAATTCTTTCAAACAAAAGAAAGTTAGAGGAGCACAAAACAGTCATGCTTACTAAAAAATGCAGTGCTATCTTGTAAAACAAGCTACCTCTGAAATTAAAAGATCCAAGGAGTTTTTCAATTCATTGCACTGTTGGTAGTTCATTTTTCAAGAAAGCATTATGTAATTTAGGTACTAGCATTAATTTGATGCCTTACTCTATTTTTAGGCAACTTGGTCTCAGAAAAGCAAAGCCAACCACAATTTCACTACAGTTAGCCAATCGATCAGTTAAACGTCCACGCGGGGTTGTTGAAGATATTTTAGTGAAAGTGAATAAGTTAATATTCCCAGCTGACTTCATTATCTTGGATATGGAGGAAGACAGGGATGTACCACTTATCTTGGGATGACCTTTCTTAGCTACTGGACGAGCACTAATTGATGTGCAAAAAGGACAACTAGTGTTGAGATTGAATGAGGAACAAGTCACTTTCAACGTGTTCAAAGCAATCCAATATCCAAGCTCTTCTGACTCGTGTTTTCAGATCAATATCATCGATCACGAGGCAGCTAACACCTTTGCTTTGGAAAATCCTTCAGATCCATGGGAAGCATGTATTATACATTCTCAAGAAGAAATTTTTGACTCTCCAGCTCTTGAGGAATGTGCCAGATATTTACAAGGAGCTGAACAGATGGAAAGAATGAATAAATACATGGATCTAGATACCACACCTCCTCAACAGCCACCTTCAATTCAACAGGCTCTGACTCTCGAGTTAAAGTAATTACATTCTCACCTTAGGTATGCTTATCTCGGTGAGTCATCTACTTTTCTAGTCATTATTGCGAATTCCATCAATCAAGATCAGGAAGATAAATTACTCCGAGTCCTGAGGAATTACAAATCAGCCATCGGTTGGACTATAGTATACATCAGAGGTATTAGTCCATCCATATGCATACACAAGATTCTAATGGAAGAGGCATACAAACCTACAGTGCAACATCAACGCAGATTAAATCCCCATTTGCAAGAAATAGTCTGAGCTGAAGTTTTAAAACTACTTGATGCCGGTATTATCTATCCTATTTCAGATAGCTCTTGGATAAGCCCGGTTCAGGTAGTGCCTAAGAAATGAGAGATTACGGTTGAGAAGAATGACAATAATAAGCTTATACTAGTCAAATTGACTACCGGCTGACGAGTTTGTATTGACTACAGGAAGTTGAATGATGCCACTCGAAAAGACCCTTTTCCTCTACCATTCATCGATAAGATGCTGGAACGTTTGGCAGGTAATTCTCATTATTGCTTTCTTGATGGGTATTCAGGCTACAATCAAATTCATATAGCCCAAGAAGATCAAGAAAAGACGACTTTTACTTGCCCTTATGGCACGTTTGCATATAGGCGTATGCCATTTGGCCTGTGCAACGCTCCTACCACATTTCAACGTTGTATGATGTCTATTTTCTCTGATATGGTCGAAAAATTTATTGAAGTATTCATGGATGATTTTTCAGTTTTTGGATCATCATTCAATGAATGCCTAAAAAATTTGACCCTAGTACTTCAATGCTGTGAGAAAACGAACTTGGTACTTAACTGGGAAAAGTGCCACTTTATGGTCCAAGAAGGCATCGTGTTGGGACACAGGATTTCAGCTAAAGCATTGCAGTCGACAAAGTAAAAATCCAAGTTATAGAGAAATTGCCTCCTCCGACAATAGTTAAAGGAATTCGATCTTTTCTAGGACATGCAGGGTTCTACAGATGGTTTGTAAAAGATTTTTCAAAAATAACTAAACCATCGTACAGTTTGTTGGAAAAAGAAGTCAAGTTTGATTTTTCTATAGACTGTCTAAAAGCTTTCAACACTCTTAAATAAATCCTAATCTCAGCACTAGTCATCGTGCCACCTGATTGGGATCTCCCATTCGAACTCATGTGTGATGCAAGTGATTTTGCCATCGGGACAGTTTTGGGACAGTTAAGAGAAAAAGTCATACATGTCATATATTACGCCAGTCAAACTCTCAATGATGCTCTGATGAATTATGCCACTACAGAAAAGGAGTTACTAGCAGTAGTATTTGCCTTCGAAAAATTTTGATCTTACCTCATTGGATCGAAAGTGATATTGCATACGGACCATGAAATATTGAAATATCTTTTTGCTAAAAAAGATGCAAAACCAAGACTGATTCGGTGGATATTACTTATTCAGGAATTTGACTTAGAAATTCGAGATAAAAAAGAGAGCGAAAATGTGGTAGCCGACCACTTGTCAAGAATAGAGCAGTCAGAAGAGAATGAAGAGAGTGAAATAAATAAGAAATTTCTAGACGAGCAAATTTTTGGGATAGAGCAGTTGGATAGCGCACCATGGTATGCTGATTATGTGAATTATCTTACAAGCAACATCGTGCCGCTTGATTGTGATCACCAACGCCGTAAAAAGTTCTTTTTAGAACTTAAATATTATTTTTGGGAATATCCTATTCTCTACAGACGAGGGGCTAATCAAGTAATTTAGAGGTGTATACCTAAAGAATAAATGGAAACTATCTTGGAGCAATGTCATTCTGCACCATACGTAGGTCATTTTGGTGCTATCAAAACAGCAGGCAAAGTCTCACAATCCATGTTTTATTGGCTGATATTATTTAAGGATGCTTACAGTTTGGTAAAAAAATGTGACAGGTGCCAAAGGACGGGAAACATATCCCAAAAGCAGGAAATGCCCCTTCAAAGCATTTTAGATGTTGAACTTTTCGATGTCTGGAAAATTGACTTTATGGGACCGTTTCCACCGTCGTTCTCAAATTCCTACATTTTGGTGGCTATGGTTACGTTTCAAAATGGGTGGGAGCTGTAGCCTTACTGACTAATGATGGCCGGGTGGTGGTGAATTTTCTAAAAAAGAATATTTTCATACATTTCGAGACTTCTCGAGCAATCATAAGTGACGAAGGTAAACATTTTTGCAACCAAAAGTTTGAAACTCTCTTGGAAAAATACGGTGTGAAGCACCAAGTGGCTAAGGCTTACCATCCACAAACTAGTGGCCAGGTGGAAATCTCCAACTGGGAGTTGAAACGGATCCTGGAGCTGACCGTAAGTACCTCGAAAAAAGATTGGTCGAACAAACTAGATGATTCT
Organism: Forsythia suspensa; assembly: GCA_023638005.1. Taxonomy (NCBI): domain Eukaryota; kingdom Viridiplantae; phylum Streptophyta; class Magnoliopsida; order Lamiales; family Oleaceae; genus Forsythia; species Forsythia suspensa. The sequence continues at coordinate 59,216,127 of CM042673.1, read as the reverse complement.
CTAATTGGAATGTCACCATATCGCCTAGTTTATGGAAAGGCGTGCCATTTACTGGTTGAGTTGGAGCATCGAGCCTTCTAGGCATTGAGGAAGTTGAACTTTGATTTGAAAGAAGTCGGTGAAAATCGAATGCTTCAATTGAACGAAATGGATGAATTCTGGTTTGAGGCCTATGAAAATGCCAAACTGTAGAAGGAGAAAACCAATAAGTGGTATGACAAGAACATTCAAAAAAGGCAGTTTGAAGCATGACAAAAAGTTCTTCTATTCAATTCACGACTCAAGCTCTTTCTAGGAAAACTACGTTCAAGATGGTCCGGGCCATTCACGGTAGTGAAAGTCTATCCACATGGAGCGATAGAAGTTTCTCATGACACAAAGCGCAGGTTCAAAGTGAACGGACAAAGGCTAAAGCAGTACTTGGAGGGTGATTTTTCGAAAGAAAAGTCTTTCACCGCTTTAAGCAATCCGGAGTGATCACCACGACAAAGTCGAGCTAAAGAATGTAAACAAGCGCTCAATGGGAGGCAACTCATTTTTCTACCCTTTTATTTCAAATTCCGTGCCATTTAAGTTTTACACATTCTTTTGACATTTTGCACGTTTTTATACTTTTAGGATTTTTAAAGTAGGATTTCAATTCTTAGTTCATGAGGCGTAGATCATCGTCATCTTGCATAAGTACATTTTCAATATTTTTAAAGTTATGTTTATAAAAATATAAAAATAAAAAAAATAAATGAATTTTGAAACAGGTGCAGACTATGCGATCGCATGGTTACACCATTTGCGATTGCATAGATTGGGCAGAAATCATTTTACCCAGAATTTGGTAGTCCTGCGATCGCAGGACTTTACTTCCTTGCAATAGCAAGGGCTACCAGAACGTTTAAAACCGGGATTCAGCCCCTTCATTTTCAAAAAACACATTTCAACTTCAAACGGCTTACTCTCTTCAACCCTTAATCTTTAAACTCCAAACGAGCATCAAATTCCTCACAATCATTCATCCATAAGCATCAACTCCACGAATTCAAAGGTAAGATTCAATCTTTTGGTGAAAAATCTGATTCTTGTCTTTCAATTCCATGTAACTTTAGTTTCTATGAATTTTTGGAGAAATGTGGTTTAGATTAGGCTTGAATTGAAGTGTAAAGATGATATTGATTCGGTTTAGATTCTTAGGATTGGATAATTTTTTGGCTTTGATTGAATTACCCAATTTATTCAACACTTGAAGAACAAACCCTTTCTTGCAAGGTGTTCGACAAAACGCCCCAACCAAAATTTTTGCCAAATTTGGGAAAAATGTGATCATAGGCTAGTCTCGTTATCCAACACTATAGTCTAGGATGCTTCACCTCAGCTTGGGCACACTTTTATCACAAGAAAAATCCAACCATGATCATTTAGGACATCAGGCTGCCATGGTAGCCCATTGTAGACCACATTCGCCTACCTCCATGAGCACTTTCGTCCCCCTTCCGTTTGGCCCAAATAACCTCGAAATGCTATGAAATTTGAACATGTAGTATAAAACAACATGCACCTCCATTCCACCCTTTGCCATTTCACGTTTGAACATTCTTGCATAATTTTCTTGAGATCCGAAGTAGCTTAGTTGAACACATTTTTTTCGAGAAATCTTACCTAAAGTTCGGGATAGTTTAGGGGTGACAACTTAAACCATATATGTTATTTGTCATATCTAACTTGTTTTCATACATTTTACAGGTCATGGCTCCAAAACGACACCCGATTGCCGCAGAAAAGAGAAAGAAAAAGGCAACTGGAGGTGCATCAAAGAGAGCCCGAGTAGAAATCACCGACTCTCACCACTATCTATTCGAGGAACACAAAGATGATATAAAAACCTCGTTAGCCATTAGACCATATGGGGAGAGCGGTGGTTACAATTGGAGGACTCTCCTCACTCCGAGTTATACAATTTAATTGACATATGTCAAAAATTGCAGAAATACCGCACAAGATCTAGTCCCAGCTCGTCCACGAGTTTTATACCAACTTCAACCAAGATATCGACATACACGGGACGGAGCACTACGGATACATGAGTGCGGGGTAAATGGTTTATGTTTACCCCGAGGGTCATTAACCAGTACTACGGGATTACTTTTAAAGATGTTCACCCGTTGTCCACTATTCAGGATATGGGTAAAGTGGCCCGATTTCTTTATGGTTGAGACGATGCGTGGCCACTACCTGGGAGAGACTTTGAGCATAGCAAATTGATAGACTCTCTACTTATCCTGAATTTGTTCGTGAGCCACAATATAGACTTGAGTACGCACCGCACTACCATAAATGATGTGAAAGCTCGATTTCTATACCATCTGGCTCACCGGAGGAAGATAGACCATGGTAAGCTACATCTACACCCTTATCAGTACTCTGGGCTTCCAAATAGATAAGAGGTACATTGCTATCTTTCCATCTTTGATCAGTGGCATTTGTGAAGAAGCAGGGGTCCAAATTTTTGCAGCTGAGCCGATAGTAAAATCCAAGAGACCAATCAACTGCTCTGCCTTGGAAAATACAAGAAGGCATACCGCATGAGCTACAGGGGTAGCCCACCGCAGAGAGCTACCTCAAGAAGAACATACAACCGTACCTCAGGATGCTGCACCTCTAGCCGACATGACTGCCTTGCTTCGACAAATACTTGAAGGTCAAGCTGAGCAACAAGGCTCATTGTAGCTATACGAGCTGAATTGAGAATGTTGCAGCAAGAGTTGACAATTATGCGAGCTCGCATGGACACATTTAGACACACTCAAATAAATCAGGAGAGTCGTTAGCAGAACACTGACTTAGAGCATAGTCGAATTCAGGCCGACTTCGAGCAGGTCAAGAGGCATCTGGATAGATGTGTGGGCTAGCTTGATGATATTCACGACAAGATATGCAAATTGGCACCCAGCCAAGACCCTCAACCGATCGATCCTAGCACACTCCTCCTTCTAGCACCATCCGATCCAAACCTGGAAGTCTCTGAATTTTTCTTTATATGTTTCTTTTGAATTTTTACATTGGGGACAATGTATCTTTCAAGTTTGGGGGTGGTGGACTAAAATGAAAAATTTGTTTCTTGGTGGACTAAAACGAAAAATTTGCTAGATTCGATATCTGATATTTGATTTTTGATTTTTTAACTTGTGTTTGTTTGTAAAAAGAAAAAAGAAAAAAATTTATTTTGGATGTTTGTTTGCAAGTTTATGTGATATGAATAGCCTCACCGGCTAATGATGGAATTTTTTTATTTAAGTTTAACTTTAATCATGACTTGTGGATGATTATTACTTTGTTTAAATGTGAGGCTACTTAATCATGTCTGATATCGTGATGTGTCGGCCAGTTAAGATGATTTTTAGCTATGTTAGTGCACTTAAGTTAAAAACAATAGGATACCTTCTTGAAACTAAGAATTATTTGTATATCGATAAGTGAACCAATTGAGTGAATAAGTGTGACAATTAAGCTATGATGGTGGCTATCTAGGCTTGTGTTGATTCCATGTTTGTTGAAAAGTTGTGTGGAGCACTTTAGACTAGTTAGAGGAAGTTAGGTAATGACCGAATATTAGGAATCTAATCTCCGAGCATGAACTTATTGCATGCAAGGAATATGGCTATAACTGTTTAATAACTCTTTTCGTAGCCTTTTTGACTTAAGTGATAAAGCCCATCGGCCTAAAGCTCGTTACATGAGTCATCTAGAAAGCTTAATGGACTGAGTTTCTCACACCATTAATATCTTATAACTCATTTCGTAGCCTTTTTGACTTGAGTAAAAAGGCCCGTAGGGGTGTTTCAAAATCCGATGCCCTAAAGTTCAAAAGACTTGGGAGTCATCGGCCTAAAGCTCGTTAAATGAGTCATCTAAAAAGCTTAAAGAATTGAGTTTTGCACATAAGTAATTAAAAAATTATTTAAAAAAAAAAGAATAAGAACATTTGTTTTGTTTTTCCTTTGCAAAGTAATCAGGGGGGTTAGATAACTAATCTGTTTGACTTACTTAATAGAAACTTTCTGGTCAAGAGCGCTCAAAAATTGGAGAATCTTCATAAACCTAGATTGTCACGATTATTAGTTTTCTCAACCAGCCTCGAGCAAGAAAAGAATGAGTGAACTATAGCCTTAGACCCAAAATCTCGAGAATTGAAAGATAACATCATTCTAGGGAAAAGTGTATCTTACAAGAGGGAAATAAAAAGTTGACCAAATGATTGGGCTATCATCACCATAGAAATTAAGTGGATCGAATTAACTGCTCTTACACACATAGCAAGTATGATTTGAGCATAATCACATTTGCAACAGTAACACCTGAACATTCGTCATGAATTATAATTTGTTGCAAAGATTGACGCAAGAACGGCAAGATATTTATATAGTGTTCGTTTTTATTCATTTCTATGCATGATTAACTTTAGTTATTATATTCGATGACGAATAAAAGTTCAAGTTTGGAGTGTTTGGTAAGTACAATTTTGTACTTATCAGAGCTCACAAAAAGGGATAATTATGAGTATTCTTGCATATTTTCAGTTTTCTTATTATTTTAGAAAAAAGTGAAATTCAAGTGTCCATCTAACGAAAGATAGAAAACAGAAGAAAAGAGGACTCAATTGAACATACAAAGAAACTTGAGGAGCTTGTCAGGCAAATATCTAAGAGAGAAATTCAGGAATTGTGTTCAAACAATCATGCGATCGCATGGTATCTCAGTGCTGCGATTGCAAGCCTCCAAGATATTCTGCAGAACGTAAATTGACAAAACCATGCGATCACATGGGTATTTCGGGCAGAACTTAAGCTGTTTCCTGATCCAATTAAAACTCTACGAAGTCCAGATTAATACAACTGCCTAAGCCACGTCTTGGGGAGTTCGGAAGGAGTATAAAAGCCAGAGAATAGACAAATCGTGGGAGGTGAATTTTGGGAAATAACATATAGAAGAAAAATCGAAGATCAAGAGAAGGATTGAAGATTATTTGGCAAAAAATACGTGTTTTATTTTAATTTTCTTTCTCCGGAACATGATGAATTCAATTATTGTAATAATTAACAAAATCATGTCTGGCTAAATTACTCATTGCTAGGATAAACGATGAAAACTCGTGTTTTTAATTAATTAGAAGTTTTTCGTTTTAGTAGTTAATTGCTTCTCGATTGATTATTCTTTATTCATTCTTTCTAATGTTTTAATTCTTGATCACCATTAGAATGTTTTTTGATCTATATTGAAGTCGAGAGATTCAATATAGATAAGCACATGGTTTTGAATAACATAGGGTCCAATAATAGATAGAAATTACTATTATCTTTATGAAATCCGGTTAGGTGTTCTTGTGATTTAAATGCATATTTTATGTTCAAAACTTAATTAGAGATAATTAAGTTTGCATATCGATATAGAATTAATTGACCATCGAGAAAGGCTTTTGATTATTATAGGATCACCGATTTTCAATCTAAAGTAATTAAGAGCTAAAGCGATTAACGAATAATTGATTAAGGTACGTGTAGGTAGATTCACAAATCCTAGTATTAATAAAACTCGAATTCGTTCTCAAAAATTTACTGATTTCTTGATAATTTAGAATTAATTAAACACAATTAGAATAGTTTAGAATTAAAATCACCAAACGACTTCTGTGTTCTTTACGTTGTTAAAAATCGAACTATAAATTAATTGATTAATTGATAACTATTCCTCGTGGGTTCGACACATTTCACACCACTTTATTACTTGTTAATGATCCGTTTACTTGCGGAATTAAAATCTACAACAATGATCAAATATTAATGTATCAATTTTTTTACTTTGAATATGAATTGAAATTTTAGATAGAAAAGTGAAATGCTCTGTCAATTTTTACTTAAAAAGTGACAGAACAACGCATACAAGTGACACAATAAATTTGGATCACAATTTTCTATGTGGTTAATATAACTGTTGGATTTAGTTTGATATTAGTTTTGCATTATTTAATAAATGAATTATTGAAGATGATCAAATATTAATGTATCATTATTTTTGTTTTGAATATAAATTAAGGCGTTAGATAGAAAAGTGACATGTTCTGTCATTTTTTTTCCTTAAAAGTGACATAACAATGTATACAAGTGACATAAAAAATTTGGTTCACAATCTTCTCTGTGATTGATTTGAATGTTATATTTAACTTTATATTTGTTGTGCATTATTGAGTGACATGAATTATTGAGAATTGTCAAACATATTATTGAGGATGATCAAACACACTCTATAACTTTTTGCTTAAAAAGTAATAGAACAGTGTATACAAGTGACATAACAAATTTGGATCACAGTCTTCTCTGTATTTGATTTAATTACTTGATTTAACATGATATTTGTTGTGCATTATTGAATAACATGAATTATTGAGGATGCTCCAATATTAAGTATCATTTTTTTTTTAATATGAATTGAGGCTTTGGATAGAAAAGTGAAATGCTCTGTTACTTTTTGGTTAAAAAATGACAGAACAACGTATACAAATGACACAAAATTTGGATCGCAATCTTCTTCATGGTTGATTTAACTAATGGATTTAATTTGATATTTGTTGTGCATTATTGAGTGACATGAATTATTGAGAATGGTCAAATATTAATGTGTCATTTTTTTAAAAAACAATATGAATTGAGGCTTTAGATAGAAGCCTTAAAAAGTGACAGAATAATGTATACAAGTGACACAACAAATTTGGATCACAATCTTCTCTATGGTTGATTTAACATCTGAATTTAACTTGGTATTTTTTGTGCATTATTGAGTGACATGAATTATTGAAGATGATCAAACATTAATGTACCATTTTTTTTTTAGTATGAATTAAGGCTTTAGATTGAAAATAGACATGTGTTTGTCACTTTTTGTTGAAAAAGTTACGGAACAATGCATACAAGTGACATTACAAATTTGGATTACAATTTTCTCTGTGATTTTTTTAACTGCTGAATTTAACTTGATATTTATTGTGCAATATGAAGTGACAAAAATTATTGAGGATGATCAATCATTAATGTGTCATTTTTTTTTTTGTCTTGAATATGAATTGAGGCTTTGGATAGAAAGTGACATGCTATGCCACTTTTTGCTTAAATAGTAACAAAACAACGTATATAAGTGACACAACAAATTTGGATCACAATCTGCTATGTAGTTGATTTAACTGCTAAATTTAGTTTGATATTTGTTTTGTATTATTGAGTGACATAAATAATTGAAGATGATCAAACATTAATGTATCATTATTTTTGTTTTGAATATGAATTGAGACCTTAGAAAGAAAAGTGACATAATTGATCTCTTTTTACTTAAAAAGTAACATGCTCTATCACTTTTGCTTAAAAAATGACATGCTCTATAACGTTGTGCATAAAAAGTGATAGAACAATGTATACAAGTGATATAGCAAATTTGGATCACAATCTTCTCTTGTGGTTGATTTAACTACTAGATTTAACTTAATATTTGTTGAGCATTATTTAGTGACATGAATTATCGAGGATGATCAAACATTAATGTATCATTTTTTTTTTTGTTTTGAATATGAACTGAGGCTTTAGATAGAAAGTTGAATGCTTTGTCTTTTTGCTTGAAAAGTGATATGCTCTATCATTTTTGCTTAAAAAGTAATAGAACAATGTATATAAGTGACATTACAAATTTGGATCACAATCTTCTCTGTGGTTGTTCTAATTGCTTGGATTTAACTTGATATTTATTGTGAATTATGGAGTGACATTAATTATTTAGGATGATCAAACATTAATATATCATTTTTTTTAATATGAATTGAGACTTTAGTTACAAAAGTGACATGCTTTGTCACTTTTTGCTTAAAAAGTGACAGAACAACGTATACAAGTGACACAATAAATTTCGATCACAATCTTCTTAGTGGTTTATTTACCTGCTGGATTAAACTTGATATTTGTAGTGTATTATTGAGTGGAATTAATTATTGAGGATGATCAAACATTAATATATCAAAATTTTTTGAATATGAATTGAGACTTTAGATAGAAAATTGACATGCTCCGTCATTTTTTTCTTAAAAAGTGACAAAACAACGTATACAAATGATACAATAAATTTGGATCACAATTTTCTATGTAGTTGATTTAATCACTGGATTTAGTTTGATGTTTGTTGTGCATTATTGAGTAAATGAATTATTGAGGATGATCAAATATTAATGCATCATTATTTTTGTTTTGAATATGAATTAATGCTTTAGATAGAAAAGTGACATGTAATAATTTCCTATCTTCCAATGAACAATATTGACACGAGAATTACTCTTCAATTTGAGTATTACTCGAAATAAAGAGTAGGTGACAAATTATAGTAGTAAAAATTATTCTACTGGCCCAAATATCCCAAAAATATGCAACGAGGCTAGTAAAAAGGCCCATTCGACAAAACGCCGCTTTGGCCCAACTCGAAGATATCATATAACTTGAAAACATCATGGGTCGGCCCAAAACCTCTAAAAGTCTATCCTCGAATGATTCAGTCATATCGTAACAGACTTGACTATATCCAGATGGATGAGGCTTATCACAAAACCGATCAGAATACAACTGACCATATCTCCACGTAACTGAAAATCTCAGAGAATCTACACCGATTTCGACTAGACAGTTGTGATATTGCTCCTATAAATACTACCATCTAACAGATGAAATGTAAGCTCACTGGAAAACATTCAACTTCAATTACTCACTTTCCGTCTGACACTCTCTTATTCACTTCTACGAGCTTACTGACTTGATCGTCGGAGAGTCTTCGACCGACACTACACCGATGTCCTCTTGAGACCCTTTAACGGTTTTTCTTTCATAATGTATTTTTTGAGTTCTTCAGGATTGCTGGTGGCCCAATCGATCCAAAATTTTCGATTGTAGAATCTATCGTCTACAATATGCTTTTCAACACAAGCACCAAACTTATATTGTCATAAGTGATGATTGATAATTTTAGTCGCACTCTCAATATTAAATAAATGTAACAATAAAAATTTATTTATTATAAATTATTGTTTTATTATAGAAAAACCCATAATGTACAAAATCACCGAATCATCTTCAATACATAGAGAACACAACCCTACAATATCACCAAATCGTCGTACAATACATAGAGAATACATTGCATTATGTCGTTAAATTTAAAACTCTTGTTAAGTAAGGAGCTCAAATCTGATCTTGTTCAATGCTACAACAACATCTTTCATGTTCACCCTCTCATTGGCACTTTCCATGGAGCAATTTAAAGCTAGTTCTATTACAGATGACAAACATTTCAACTTTTTTGTGTGGTCTTCTTCTTCAGGCGCCAACAAGTTCGAATCTATAATTCGAGTAATTGCATTGGGCATAGAATCATTTATCCAGGTCCTTAGGCTTAACTCCCCAGAAAAAATTTCACTGCTTGGTTTCGTTCTTGTAAATACTTCCATTAACATAATGCCGTAGCTATAAACATCACATCTAATTGACACCGATCCTTCCAATCCATACTCTACACAAACATTATGAAATTCATTAGTTGTATTACGTTTTGTGTTACACTATATTAGAAATATATGTAAGTTGTATTACGTGTAGCTGTATATTGTAATGTACTATTTCCAGTCTAGAAAACATAATTTTATTTTGTTTTGAAAACAATGAACTAAGCTTAGTAATATTTTTACCCCAAGTCTAATTTCATCAATGCTGCTGAGCAGTGACAAAAGCCCATCGCATGAATTGTAAGTAGCTGCACGGATTAGTTTAACACATGTACAAACATGATGTAGTGTATGAGAGAAGATTGGACTAAAAGATAGGATCTTTACCTGGTGCAATGTAACCCAATGTTCCCATTGTTGTAGTGTGTGCATTGCTTTCTCCTTCACCCAATAACTTGGCAATTCCAAAATCACTCAAATGGGCAACCATATCTTCATCCAGCAATACATTACTCGGTTTTAAATCACAGTGAACAATATATGTAGAGTAACCATAGTGCAGATATTCCAATGCACATGCTACGTCTATCATTATGTTAATTCTCTGCAAGATGTCCAACAAGCAGTCGTCTGAATACAACCACTTCTCAAGGCTTCCATTAGACATGTACTCAAGCACCAAGGCCTTGAAATCCTGATTGGAGCAAGTACTGATGACTTTGCACAAATTACGATGGCGAAGGTTGCGCAATACTTCACATTCTACATCAAAACTCTTGAATGCATTTTGATTTTGCAAATCGAACACCTTTACAGCCACATCTGTTCCGTCATTAAGAGTCCCACGATAAACGGAGCCAAAACTCCCAGAGCCAAGTAAATGGTTCTCGCTATACCCTTGAGTTGCTTGCATAAGTTCATAATATGAGACCCTTGATAGTGTTGTGCGAGGTGCAAAGTCTGTCGTATTTTCCACTAAATTTTTCCTTCTGTATCTTCCAAATGCATATGCCAAGGCCGTGGCAATTGTAATTAGCACTATAATCCCCAACAAAGCAAATACAACTCGAAGCTTCAAATTTCTTCTCTTTGGTCCAGTAGTATGGCAGGGTGGGAGACCATATATTGGATCACCACATAATCCTTCGTTAGACATGAAGGATTGACTTGAAAAGTTTTTGAAACTACCACCAATAGGAACTTCACCACTTAAATCATTGAAAGAAACATCCAAGTAGGTGAGATACCTGAGTGCCTCCAACGACTTGGGAATATTACCAGAGAGATTGTTGTAAGATAGATCGAGTCTCTCCATGCTCACAAGCTTACCCATTGACTCCGGAATAGATCCTTGCAGTGTGTTATGTGCTAAGAATAGATTAATCAAGCTCTGTAAATCGCCAATTGTACTAGGAATACTACCTGAGAATCGATTGAATGATAGATCAATAAGAATTGCAACTTTCAAATTCCCTATTTCTTGAGGTAGAGAGCCACTCAGAAAATGTGAAGATAGAGTCAACTCCAGAAGATCGTTTCGGAGCCACAGGCTTGCAGGTATGCTGGAGGTCAATCTGTTGGCATCTATATATAGAAGCCTCAGTGTAGTAATATTCCCTATGCAGTCTGGAATAGCACCTGTTAATAGATTTTGCGACAACAACAATACATTTAAATTGCGAAGTTCACAAAGAGTGCCCGGGATAGACCCACTTATTTTATTGTGGTGAAGATCTAATCCTTGAAGCTTTTGCAAATCCACCATGCTTGTTGGAATTGATCCCGTCAACTGATTGCCAAACAGACTTAATGCTATCAAACTGCTGAGATTGCCAATTTCCTTTGGAATGCTACCCCAGAGATCACAATTATAAGCATAAAGATATTGAAGAGAAGTGGAAAGATTTCCAACTGAAACTGGAAGAATGCCATTCAAGGGATTATCAGTAAAAGCTAAATTTATTAAATATCTACAGTTTGTGAATGAAGCGACGAAGCTCAATTCTGGAGATTCACTAGTAAAATTGTTGTCAGACAGGTCTATCACAGTGAGTTTAGAAGAATTTGCAATAGAATTTGGTATTCTCCCGTGGAAATTATTACTGTTCAAATAGAGTACTTCAAGATTAGGAAGCTCATAGCCCAAAACCAGCAGATCAAGATTGCCTGAAAGTTGATTATCCAAAACTGAAATTAATTCATTCACGTGCAAATAAACCTTTTCAAGTTGGGAACAATTAGAGCAAATATTAGCTGGAAGAGTACCAGATAGGTTGTTTCGAGCAATGTTAATAAATTTCAGTGATGAAATGTTAAAAATCCTGGCTGGTATAGAGACCGTAAGAAAATTGTCTGGCATGTCTAACTTCTGGAGGTTCTCCAAGTTACCCAACTCTGGTGGAATTGCACCTGTCAAATTGTCAAATCAGAACGAGAGACTTAAGTTATCAATATGTTGACTTGAATAACAAAATCAATAATTTTGTGAACCAAATCTCTTTAAACAAGAATTTAAAGTACTAACGAAACATCAATCATGATTCGACTACCTGACAAATCATTTGAAGCAAGATATAAACTCTGAAGCGTCCTTATTCTCCCAATTTCACTTGGAATGGATCCTCTAAATTTGTTGTAAGACAGGCTTATCACAGTGAGTTTAGAAGAATTTGCAATAGAATTTGGTATTCCCCCATGGAAATTATTATTGCTCAAAAGGAGCTCTTCAAGATTAGGAAGTTCATAGCCCAAAACCAACAGATCAAGATTGCCTGAAAGTTGATTATCCAAAACTGAAATTAATTCATTAACACGCAAATAAACCTTTTCAAGTTGGGAACAATTACAGCATATATTAGCTGGAAGAGTACCAGATAGGTTGTTGTGAGCAATGTTAATATATTTCAGTGATGAAATGTTAAAAATACTGGCTGGTATAGAGCCCGCAAGAAAATTCTCTGCCATGTCTAAGTTCTGGAGGTTATCCAGGTTACCCAACTCTGGTGGAATTGCACCTGTCAAATTGTCAAATAAGAACGAGATACTATTGTAAGTATCAATATGTTGACTTGAACAACAACATCAATAATTTTGTGAACCAAAATCTCTTTAAACAAGAATTTAAAGTACTAACGCAACATCAATCATGATTCAGCTACCTGACAAATCATTTGAACCAAGATATAAAATCTGAAGCGTCCTTATTCTCCCAATTTCACTTGGAATGGATCCTCTAAATTTGTTGTATGACAAAGAAAGGAGCTGAAGCTGTGAACATTCTGATATATTGGAAGGAATTTCGCCGTCCAATTCATTCCGGGACAAATAAAGCCCCTTGAGTCTTGGAAGTCCACGACATATGTCAACAGGGAGATTACCAGATAAGTTATTCCGTGAAAAAACAAGATTTTCCAATGTCGATATGGTGAAGATCGTCAATGGTATTAGACCAGTGAGCCTGTTATATTGTAATTTTAATGTTTTCAAGTTATGAAGATTTCCAATCTCTTCTGGGATTTTCCCTTGTAGAGGATTGAAAGAGAGATCCAAATCCTGAAGCTTGGATATATTAGAGAGAAAAGATGGGATAAAACCAGTAAAACTGTTATTTCTAAGATTCAAGAGTTGAAGATTTTGTAAGAAACCAAACCATGAAGGGATTTGTCCACTGAAACTATTGAGCCTGAAATCAATGATTTGTAATCGTCGAAGTCGAATCAATTCTCGAGGCAGACTACCATAAAAGTAGTTACTGCTTAAGTTGATAGACACAAGAAACGATAGATTTCCCAATTGGGACGGTATGTTTCCACTAAGATTCATGCTAGAAATGTCTAAGGCAGTCACTCTTTGGTGGCGAAGACCACAGGTAACTCCAATCCAGACACAAACCGGGGTTGAAACCGACCAGTTCTTTATCAAGATGTTGCTTGGATCTATAGTACTGATCATGCGGGATTTGAAGGCCAGTAGAGCTGATTCGTCAGTGCTGATATTCATGTTATTGGCCATGCATGCCGTTATACAACATGCCAACAAAATCACAAGAGGAAATGTGTAAGCTCTCTCCGTCACCATAATTTGTACAAAAAACTTTGATGATTTTGAAGCTATGTATCGGATAGTATGTATATGTGTATATATATATATATATATATATATATATATATATATATATATACATGCACCCACCCGGCGACCCGTATCAATTAAGACACTAATTGAGTTTTTAATAATGAACTTAAAATAAAAACTCGATAAAAGAATTTCATTAATAATGGGCTATTTCTTTTAGTTGTGCATGCCAATTTCAGTTGAGGAGAGTTTGGCATGTAGACTACGAGAAATAACACCAATTTAAATAAATTAAGTATCAGGATAAAATAATTATCCCATCTCATGGGAATCCGTAATAGCAACAATACAAGATTTTTGAAATATTTTTGAAAAATAAATAAATAATCAAATAGAGAAATAACGTTGTTCGACAATATGTCTACTATATTGACTAGCACAAGTCCAAATCAATTTTCCACTAGAATAAACACAATAGGATACAATATTCTCTCTTGATTAAAGGCTCAAAAATCATAAAAATTGAAATATTCTTAGTTTACTGGTAGTTGTTCATCAATCAAATGGATTACTATGAATTAACAATAAATATATATATATATATATATATATATATATATATATATATATATATATATATCACGAAAGAACAAACTGAAAACAATACACATGATTGTAGAATGTGTGCTAGAAATTTTCAATTAACCTTTTTACAAAAAAAAAAAAAAAAAAAAAGTTAATGTTATGATTTTCCAATCGTGTTGCAAAAGTCACACAAAGATGACTTTTCATCCAATTTATATATTGGAATTGTGTGCCCCCAGGGCATATCTCCCAGTGGCAAAGGGAGGCGGATAGGGTTCAACATGGCGGGGTGCGGGGTTCAATCTTGAAATATTGGATTGTCTTAGTATCATGTGTGAGCTACTAAATGGTTAATAATGCCGCCTGTCCATAATCTCTCTCACCCCAGCTCCCCGAGAGCACATCCTGCAGTTTACCTCCTCCACCAAAGGCCTAGGGCAGGGTCGGTGGAGGCCCTCAAAGTTGGGGTTCAACCTTTTTATATATTGGAATTGTGTATCAATCAAAACCTATGGCCCCAGTTTAATATTAGTATCAACTGGGCTTTATGCAATTTGCTATAAATAGTGATAATTTTACCACATACTTGATTTTATATTAAAATTTTACAATTGCTTTTCAATATTTTAAATTTCAAATATAAAAAAATATAACATACATTTTTTTTTTTTATAAGAAATGTAATAAACGGAACAAACGTAACAACAAGTGCAGAACTCCGAAAATTTTGAGATATTAAAGGACCAAAGTAAAAAATAAGTTTTAGAATCAATTAATTAACTGGGTTAAATAATTAATTATTAAAGAAATGAGTTTAGTATATCAATATTAGGCTCGTTTGATAGCTCTATTTAATTATATACTTTAAACTCAAAAAAAGTAATTTTAAATAAGTCAAACTCAAATTATAACCATTAAAGCAACTTATAACTAAACAAAGTCTAAAAGGGATTAATCTCATTTAGAAATGACCGATGCAATTTAGCCTTACTTTTTTTGATCAAATCACAACACGACTTCAAGAGTCTAAGTCATGGACGTACAACACGGCTTGAAGAGTCATAAGTCATGGTCTCATGGACAACCTGTTTTCCAAACAAGTGAGATTCACAACATGACCCCAAGTAGGTCTTGGACCTACCCATGCACCTCAAGTCATTACCAAGTAAGAGTCATGGCCTACCTCATTTGACTAATAGATGAGGAAAAGTAATTCATTCACTTTTCCCATAAACGCTTGACCCTCCAGCCGTAACCCGTACTTCACTTCAAATGACAAAAATGAAACTAAGTAAAAATGTTTTATTTTCTTAGTCATTGAGTTCCTATAGACTCTAAATACAATTTGACTTTACCAGACTACTCTATGATATGAGCAGATTTTAAAAAGTTGAAAATGGTGCAACATCGAATCATGTTACTTCTAATCGAATATTAGCCTGCCTCTCTTACTTTCTCTATTAAGTCCAGCGATATCCGTCTAATTAATTAGTGATCCAACTACATAAAAATGAACAAAACTCCTTGTTACAGATTGTTGGAAAATATGCACATTCATAACTAAATAATAGAGTCAGGCTTCAAAACGTTATTATCCCTGTTGTATAAATCAGTTCATACATAGTGTTCTGTTTAATATATTAATTACGTGCCAATAGCTTGCAAAAAAAGAAAAAATTTAACTGGACAGATTACCAACTTACAAATATTAAATAATACAAAAAATGAATTTTGATTGAGGTAAGAGGTTGACATTTCTTTTTCCCCACAAGACAAAATTGCCCCCACTTGGTGCTTACTGGTGTCTCCCAATAGAGTTTTACATTTTTTCCCCTCAACTTTTGTAATAACAGGACTCCAAATTACACTGAACTGTATAATATTTTGTACTCTCTATACGGACTAAAAATGAAACTGCAAAATTTATTTGCACTAATATGCTAAATGCAGAAAGTGTAGGGTGTAATATGCAAGTGGACAAGAATTGAATGAAATTCTGCATAGATAGATGGGCCTATTTATAATTGCTCAAAAATTGTATATGGAAAGACAAAACTATTTGAAAGGACAAGTCTAGAAAGACGTGTCTTGTTTGAATAGAGATGTCTAATCTAGATGTGGCAAATGGGTCAGATGGGCTGGCCCAGCCCAAAATTTGACAGGCCAAACAAAATATTGGGTTGGGCTAGCCCTGGCCCATTTTACACGGACTCTTATTTGTTGGGTCAACTCAACCCGATTTTGTGTCAAATGACTACTAAGCCAGCCAAACATAAATTTTTCAATTTTTTTTTTTTTTTAAAAGAGAGAGAGAGAAGAAAAACTTGAAAGATCACCCCACCCCCACCCCACCCCCCCCATCCCACCCCACCCAACCCAAATCGGGGAGTGAGGGGTTGGTTTCTCCCAAATTTTTTTTTTTTGGGTGGGGAGGGAAGAAATCCCCATGTTTGCAAAACTAGGGAGCCTGGTTTCACGATAACGAAACCAGGGTTCAAGAAAAAACCAGGGAGCTCCCGGTTTGTTGCGAAACTAGGGGGGATTTTCCCTCCTTGTTTCTAGCACCGATGCCAAAATTAAGGAGGAAAATTTTCCCTGTATGCATCGCTCCGAAGGAACAAGAAGGGGGGTGGGGTGATATGGGTCAAAAAAATTTTTTTTGGACCACTGGTTTCAAAGACGATTAGTCCGTTGGGTTAGTTGTACCAATCCAAATTGACTTGATTCTTACTTGATCAATTTTTTATAGGGCTGGACCAGCCCATATTCTGGGTTATCTGGGCTAGCCCATTTTGCCACTTCTAGTCTTATCAAAATTGTCTGAAAAAGACATGTAGGACATGTCTTGAACAGACGTTTCTAGAAAGTTGTCGACACGTGGCGTATTCTGACTAATCCAACTTTTGAAGTACTAAAATTATTAAATAAAGTATATCAATAAATAAAATACAGGTGCAGATGAATTAATATTTTTTTCAGAAGTAGATGAATTATAATATGAAAATGGAAAATTGGAGCTTCTAACACGTGAGGAAAACACTTCTCGCGGAGAAGTTACAGATTTATGTCAAAAGTCTCTATTTCCCATTTATATTCTTCCCCACGTATGAAACGTTGAATTATTTTCCCTGATTCCTTTAATTACTTAAAATTTTATCTACAACACATCTACAATCATGCTGTGGAGTGTTATCCTAGTTCCTTCCTAAAATTACAGTCAGTCTTAACGATGACCTAGTATTGTAATCTCTCCAAGGCAGTACAAACCCAATCCAATGATAGGTGCATCCGCACTCATACTGGATCACCATGAGTTTGTCACAAACTGAATCAATGTATTGCATAACACATAAGATCCTTTCCAAAAACATCCAACAATGACGATTAAAGTCGAACATTTTCCGTTCTAACATGTATTGGGGATCATTGTGACTCGAATTCGTTGATTGTTGTTATTGGCAATGCTAGCTCTATTAGTTTTCTCATTCGGTGCTTGGGAACTAAATAATGTTTCATTTTGTCTTTGTGCTAGAGTTTTTGCTCTATTACAAAATTGTGAACCCTCTAGACTAAGGTAGCAAGAATGGAATGATAGAGCATTATGAATATATTTCAGGTGGCCGGGTGGGAAGCATAGGACCTTAGTTGTTGCCATTTATATTCTTCCACACGTGTGAAGTTTTGAATTATTTCCTCTGATTCCTTTAATAATTTAAAATTAATCAATAACTTATCTACGTTTGTTTCTTCATGCTTTGAAGTGCTATCCTAGTTCCTTCCTGAAAATTATAGAAGCTTAAACCAACGATGATATTACATAGTGAGTTGTAGCTACTACCTAGTATTGTGATTTCTCCAAGGTAGTGTAAAACCAAAAGAATGTCGAGGTGCATCTGTACCCATTCTAGATTAGTACGAGATTTTCGACAAACTGAATCAACATATTGCATGAGACATAAGATCCCTTCTAAAAACAAGAAGCTCAGTTGGAAAAAACTAAAAATTTCCAAAAAGAAAACAAAAAATAAATATTAGTATCCTTTCAACCTAAATGCATCCAACCATGACGAGCACAGTCAAATGTTGCCTGTTTGAACACAAGTCAAGGATGATTGTGACTTCAACTCGTTGATTGCTGTTGTTGGCGATAATAGCATTATTAGTTGTCTCATTTGGTGCCCGGAACTGATAATGCATTATTTTGTCTTTGTGCTAGAGGTGTTTGATAGATTACAAGACATTGTGAGCCCTACATATTGAGGCAGGAAAATGGTATGATCGAGCATTCGGAATTTATTTCCTGCTAGGTTCTTGAGTGAGAAGTATTGGACCTTAGTTGTTGCCGTTGTATCTATTTACCTAAAACCAGTTCCAATAGTTTCTGTGTATTCAAGATAAGTCCAGTTGTTACATATACTTTGATTTGAGAGTTAGAAATTAAAAGAAAGATTTTAATAGGTTATGTCAATTGATCACATTTGGTGCTTCTGAATGGATTTGCAGCTAATATACTCCTTGTAGAGTAGATGATATGTCTACCAGGCTTTCCATGTATTTAGCTTAAGATTTACTGACTATGTCCTGTTTATTACTGTCATGAATGACTGATAGTCCTATATCATTTCTATGCATCTCGTTTCTATTTCTAAACTCGAGGCACTAAAACTCTTTCGTAAATTTTGAGTACTGTAAATGCTGAGCTGGTTTAAAAGCCTTACATTGGGTGCACCATGCGTTGTTTAGTCTAGTGTTGTTTAACCCACATTTGTTTGTACAAGCCTTTAATGTGTAAATTCCATGCTCAATTTCTTTTTCTTGTCATTTGTTCTTTTCATATCCGCCCATAGTTTGAGCAGCTATAGATTTTGGCAATAGCATGCATGCAATAGTCATTTAGGTGATGTACTGTACTGGGAAAAACCGCGGTTTGTAACCTGCTATTGTCATCATGAACTCGAGGTAATCTTTTTCGGCATATATTTGTGCATGTCCTGTGATATAAATGGTTTTTTCATTTATGAAACCTTTACATTTCTATTATTCAATCTGCCTTACCAAACAAACCATTAATGCATTGTGCAATATTTAGACACACCGATCATTCATTTGATTTTATTTGTACTTTTATGACTATCTAATGAATAATTACACGACTGGTTATTGCTTGTTTGTATCTTGATTCCAAAGGGTTCCATTGCAGTGTTCATTCACTGGTGTAAATTATTGCTGTTATTGCTGTTATATTCCTCAAGAAATCCTCTCAAGACTTGATCAATTCTCTGTTTCTTTACAGGTGTTTTCCCCAATAAATAAGTGTTGCCTTTATAGTATCAAATCTGCAGCCAGAACCCGTCTTCAGGTGTAAAGCAGGATGAAAGATGTGATATTTATTTACTTGGTTTTCAAATTTGAACCTATTATACTCCAATCTCCATAGTTGTTATCTGTTCTCTGTATTGTGTGAACTACAAATGAGCACAAGATTAACAGCCCGGTCTTTGGCAAAGTTTGTCCAAGCTAAAGCGGAATAGAAGCCGGCCTTCTCTCTTTCTTGTGATAGGAACCTGTTGCCCGGCAAAGCAGGTTTGGTTGAAGTAGACACGTCTACATCCAATTCAAAATCCACTACTGCGTATAAGTTGTGAGTCCCATTGATAAGTGCATTTTGTGCACTTATTCGGACCTTTAAACTAAGCTTTTATTCCGTCATTTTATTGAATTATTACTTAATTTTGTGTTTTAATCTTCATATTTCAGTTTTGGACCTGTTTAATAGCAATCGAAGAAGAATGGACGGAAATAGCAACAACTTGGTGAATTCGACAAGTAAATGGAGTTTTTGAAGTGAATATTAAGAGCCAAACATTGGAGCATGAGGAAGAAGATAAAATCAATAAGTTTAAGGTGTTTTGGAGTGACAATGAAGAGTTGAATCAATGGATCAAACACCATAAAGCTAAAGAACCGAGAAACTACCTACAACAATATGTGGGGAAATTCGAGCACAACTTTTGATATAGAAATCTTCAAAATACAAATGATATATCATTGGAAAGATAATTGAATTACGAGTCCAACATTTTTACGGATCTCAATTTGGAGTTTCCTATAAGAAGTTATGGCCATTTGAAAACAGCCGCAGAGAGGAAATAAGTGTAAGCTGGGCGATCGCCCAGGATTAAATCTGGGCGATCGCCCAACACCTTCAGCCAACAGCAGAATGTAAAACATCATGCCAGGCGATCGCCCGGTTTGCACCGGTGATCTCCCCAGTGTATTTTCAGCAGAAACGTAATTTTCTTTTCATTTTGAGTCCCGATACACTTAGGAAACCTTTGGGACACGATTTTAATGAATTTTGGGATCTTCTAGGGCACAATTAGGTAAGTATATATATGAGTTATTAACTCATATCAAAGGTCGTTTTTTTGTTGAGTTTTGGGGAAGAGAACATTACAAGAAACACAACACGGAGGATCAAGATTCATCTATCCAAGAACGAAGATCAAGATCAAGATTTTTCTCGCTCAAGATTTCTTCTTAGTTCCGGGTTATGAATTCTATAGTTTCTTCTTCTCCTTCTTCTCTTATTATTAGTATGTTAGGCTAGTTTATTTTGTGCTAGGATTACGATGAAGTTTGTAATCTAAATTCTTCCATCTTGAGACTTGATTTTTGACAATTTATTTCATTATAGTTTTGAATAATTAATTTTGAATTATATGAATCTACAATTATATGCTAAATAATTGTATGAGTGTTGTGGTTTGTTTTACTATCGAAAGATCGAAAGCGCACTAGACAATATTTTAATTATCTTAAAGTCCGATAGGGGATAGAAATATACCGCTATGCTTTAGGTGATCTTTAATTATCCATAGAAATTTAATGCTTTCATTTGTATTCGCATTCGTCATAGAAAATATAGTCGAGTCATGCATATGAATAGGTTTAACTTTATTCGAAAGAAACTGTTGAACAATCTAGGGATATTGATCTTCATAATCGATGTAATTTGTCAAGACCAAGAATCAAGATAGAGGAATTAACGATTATAAACGGATTCGGGATCCTAGTACTCTTCTTTCTCAATTTTAAAGTAATCTTTATTAATCTAATTTTTAGTTGTTTGAATTTTAATTAGTTAAATAATTTTAGTTTATACTTTAATTAGTTCTTAATCATACAAACATCCAAAGTTCTTTAGATTCGGTTAAGGTTAGTATAATTGAACTGAACTATCTAAATCTTCGTGGGAACGATACTTGGACTCAAAATCCACTTTATTACTTGAGCGATCCGTGCACTTGCGGAATTATTAAAGACATAAAATCGCTGACAAGTTTTTGGCGCCGTTGCCGGGGATTTAGTTTTAGTTCTTTTCAATTATATTAGCACTAATTCGAACTTTATTTAATTAATTTCTTTATTATTATATTTTTCTAGTTTATTTTAGTGTTCAACTTGTCTCGTTTCAGACCACAACACAAGATGGAAGACCAGGAGATTGATGAAGACAACATGCTAGTTGGAGACTTTTTGACTCCACAGATCTTCCAAAGACAATCTAGCACTGATGAGGACAACATGCTTGTTGGAGATTTCTTCGCAATGCACAAGGCTAATGTCATGAAATATGACGCAATTTCGAGATCGATGAAGACAACATGCTCGTTGGAGATTTTATCGCAATGCAAAGAGGCTAATGTAATGAGATATGACGCAATTTCGATATTGATGAAGACAACATGCTCGTTGGAGATTTTATCGCAATGCAAAGAAAGCTAAAGATATTAATGAGAAAGTAGACATTATCACGGTGCTATCTCGCAAAAATAAATTTTTGGCACACAAAGTGGAGAACATGTTACAATGAGTCCATGTGATGCAAACGAAGAAATCAACTTGTGAAGAGTGTGGGGCAAATCACTACACATCGAATGCACTATTCTATTACAAAGAACCCATGCAAGCCGAATATGTTCAAGGTGGCCATTATCAAGAAAATTATGCTTTCTCCAACACATATAATCCAGGTGGCGAAACCATCCAAATTTCTCTTGGAAATATAATCGTAATAATTTCGCACCACGCTTTGTTGACCCGAGAAAAGAGTACATCATTAGAAGACTCAATCAATAAATTTATCGAGAGAATCGAACAGTTCATGCATAAGACGGATACCTCTTTTCAAAATCAAAACGCTTCAATAAGGAATCTCGAGACACAAGTGGATCAGATAGCAATTGCTTTATCACCCAGAGTACCAGATACATTGCCAATTAATGCAGAGGTGAATTCTAATGAAAGTGTTACAAATTTGTTACTATCGGGACGTGATGTTCAATTACCGTAAATTCATGTGAATAGGCCAGTTGCAAATAAAAAAATGAACCATCCACCGATGAGGAACATGTGGAACAGATTTGAGCAGACAACGGTATTAAAGAGAGTTCGACACACCACAAGTTAACACAACTGTTCCTATCAAACCATATGAGTCTCCGATCCTACTCCCTCGAGAGATTACATAAGCACGAGTCGAGACAGCGGTTCTCCTACTCTTCTATTTCTTCTAAAATTGATTTTGTGATCAAGGTCGACGAAAAAGTTGAAATTTTCGTGGTTGTGTTCGAGCAAGGTGCTACATTAAAATTCTATTTTTATGAGGGGCACAAATTCAAAATTTGGAGGATAAACGAAAAATGGTGCAAAGTAAATAGATGCAAGCAAAGCAAGTCCTCAAAAATATTATACAAAG
Source organism: Forsythia suspensa (assembly GCA_023638005.1). Lineage (NCBI taxonomy): Eukaryota > Viridiplantae > Streptophyta > Magnoliopsida > Lamiales > Oleaceae > Forsythia > Forsythia suspensa. Next base: position 59,193,196 of record CM042673.1, on the reverse strand, counting down.
TACCGTGAGCAATCAGTCAATAAGTCAAGCTAATGACTATAAATAAGCGCTTAATGGGAGGCAACCCATTTTCTAACCCTTTTATTTACTTGCTTTATATTATAGTAGTTTTACTCGGTTTAATTAATTTATTATTTTTTTATTTATTATTTAATGCCCTTAAAAAACTTTACTATGTCAATCGCAGGATGTCCTACTTTGCAAGAGTCCCAACTCCATATCTGATTCCACTTCAACCGGACCTTCAACCAGCCAGATCCATCTTCTCCACATCTATCTCTGGGGAGTAACTGATATTTTCTCTCCTCTATTTGCTTTATTTTGTTATTACATTGGGGACAATGTAATGTTTTAGTTTGGGGGTGGGTTAAGTATCAGAATACTTCATTATTTTGAATTTGTTTATTATTCAGGTCTATATAATTGCCATTTTTTTTTAAAATTTCATTTTTTTTAAAAAAAAAATTTATTTTTTCGTCTTTCGAAAAAAAAAAAAAATTAGCTATTGTTGAATATCTTACCGCCAATGATAATACTTGTTTGAATTTAAGTGCTTTTAGTTAGAATATTAGACAACACTTTAATTCATGCTTTTACCCGAACACTTATCCATGTTAGACTAGATTTGAAGCACATAGCCACCATTGACTTATCACTTATTGGAAACATGACTTGAGTGTATGTGTTGATATTATTGACTTAGATCATTGTGAAAAATTCCGTTCCTAAATTCTTAGATTAGTAACCAAACTGTTTGAAAAGCAGGTTTGGGGTGTTAAAGTTAGTACATGTTTTTGTAGAATTTTGATGGTTTGGATTTTCTCGGATCTCATCTTTGGTTGAATAGGTTGTAGTCAAGGAATTTAAATCGAGCACTAGTCATTTGAAAAAAAAATATAAATAAATAAATAAAATGTCCGACTCGAGCAATTAAGCTTCGTTAGGGTATTTTAAAACACAGTGCCCTAAGGTCATCGACTTGGGAGTCATCGCCCAAAGCTCGTTACATGAGTCACCAAAAAAAAAAAAAAAAAAAAATTAAAAATAAAACAAATTTACATCTTTACTTCTCTTATAGCACATGGGACTCGAGCAATTAAGTCTCATTAGGGTATTTCAAAATCTGGTGCCCTATGGTCATCCGACTTGGGAGTCATCGCCCAAAGCTCGCTACTGAGGTCACATAGAAAGCTAGTGAGAGAGAAGTATTGCACAAGATGTAAGATCATTTATATTGGTTGAATAAAATAAAAGAAGTTAAAATGCTCGGTAAGGATTACTAGATTAGAACTTAAGAGACTCAAGATGAGAATTTAGAAATCACTCACCATCCTAGTTCTAGGAATACAAGTTTCTAATTTTACCACTCTATTTGAAAAAAGCATTGTGTTAATTAATAGGAACCAAATTTGCTAGAACACCTCGGGATTGGAGAGAAAAGCTTTAGAAGTGTGATAATTTACTTAGAGGTGTAAGGAATAAATGACTACAAAGGGTTTGGGGTTGTAAAAATATCAACAACACAATATTGGTCGTGGTCTAGTACATGTGTAAAGTCAACTTTTGGCTAATCACACACTCACTAAGGGTCGAGCATTGGATAAGTGAAAATATTTTGTGTTGTTTGATCTCTTTCTAAACGTGCTACTTTATTTTTCAAACTTGAGGCATTTGGTAAGAAATTTAACATTAACTACATTCCTGTTAACTCTTTTAGCTTAGTTTAAAGTTCTAGTTTATTTTTATTTTTTGTTCGAGAACGAACAAATGTTTAGTTTGGGGGTGTTTGATAAGTGTATTTTGTGCACTTATTCGGACCTTTATACTAAGCTTTTATTCCGTCATTTTCTTGAATTACTACTTAATTTTGTGTTTTAATCTTCATATTTCAGTTTTGGACCTGTTTAATAGCAATCGAAGAAGAATGGACGGAAAGAGCAACAACTTGGTGAATTCGACAAGTAAATGGAGTTTTTGAAGTGAATATTAAGAGCCAAACATTGGAGCATGAGGAAGAAGATAAAATCAATAAGTTTAAGGTGTTTTGGAGTGACAATGAAGAGTTGAATCAATGGATCAAACACCAGAAAGCTAAAGAACCGAATTGAGAAACTACCTACAGCAACATGTGGGGGAAATTCGAGCACAACTTTTGATATAGAAATCTTCAAAATAAAAATGATATATCATTGGAAAGATAATTGAATTACGAGTCCAACAATTTTACGGATCTCAATTTGGAGTTTCCTACAAGAAGTTATGGCCATTTGAAAAACAGTACAGCAGAGGAAACAGTGTAAGCTGGGCGATCGCCCAGGATTAAATCTGGGCGATCGCCCAACACCTTCAGCCAACAGCAGAATGTAAAACATCATGCTTGGGCGATCGCCTGGTTTGCACTGGGCGATCTCCCAAGTATTTTCAGCAGAAAACGTAATTTTCTTTCCTTTTGAGTCCCGATACACTTAGGAAACCTTTGGGACACGATTTTAATGAATTTTGGGATCTTCTAGGGCACAATTAGGTAAGTATATATATGAGTTATTAACTCATATCATAGGTCTTTTTTTGTTGAGTTTTGGGGAAGAGAACATTACAAGAAACACAACACGGAGGATCAAGATTCATCTATCCAAGAACGAAGATCAAGATCAAGATTTTTCTCGCTCAAGATTTCTTCGTTCCGGGTTATGAATTCTATAGTTTCTTCTTCTCCTTCTTCTCTTATTATTAGTATGTTAGGCTAGTTTATTTTGTACTAGGATTACGATGAAGTTTGTAATCTAAATTCTTCCATCTTGAGACTTGATTTTTGACAATTTATTTCATTATAGTTTTGAATAATTAATTTTGAATTATATGAATCTACAATTATATGCTTAATAATTGTATGAGTGTTGTGGTTTGTTTTACTATCGAAAGATCGAAAGCGAGGCTAGACAATATTTTAATTATCTTAAAGTCCGATAGGGATAGAAATATACCGCTATGCTTTAGGTGATCTTTAATTATCCATAGAAATTTAATGCTTTCATTTGTATTCGCATTCGTCATAGAAATATAGTCGAGTCATGCATATGAATAGGTTTAACTTTATTCGGAAGAAACTGTTGAACAATCTAGGGATATTGATCTTCATAATTGATGTAATTTGTCAAGACCAAGAATCAAGATAGAGGAATTAACGATTATAAACGGATTCGAGATCCTAGTACTCTTCTTTCTCAATTTTAAAGTAATCTTTATTAATCTAATTTTTAGTTGTTTGAATTTTAATTAGTTAATTAATTTTAGTTTATACTTTAATTAGTTCTTAATCATACAAACATCCAAAGTTCTTTAGATTCGGTTAAGGTTAGTATAATTGAACTGAACTATCTAAATCTTCGTGGGACGATACTTGGACTCAAAATCCACTTTATTACTTGAAGCGATCCGTGCACTTGCGAATTATTAAAGACATAAAATCGCCGACACCCATCAAAGCAGGTTTGTTCTTAATGTTTTTCGTAGTTCTATAGCTTCTGTCTATACATCAAAGAGGGACGTATTAATTCTTGATAAGAAAGGTGCACGACACCAGGATCCACGAGTGAATTGAAAGTTGTCTAGTGTCATTGTTTCTATGAGACTTTTTATATTACTCTAGGTATTAATTTAAGATTTTGAGTTAAATATTTGACAATTGACTGCTTCTAATGACTTGTGTCTGTCTTTACTTGTTTTGTTCCCCTGGTCCTGCAATGTTTGTTGGCTTTAATTTTTAATTATTATCAATTGGACGGAGATTATGTGTGGAAAGCTTTCTTCTTAATTATTATGCATTTTAAGTGTCCCTTTTCAGTAATCATTTATTAAAGTAATCCCTTAAGACAGGCAGCCATGAATTTCTGGCAAAGGGACAACAAACCTGAGATCAGGTTAAATGTTTTAGATGAGCATGTTTGACTAAGCTTAAAAAGTTTACTTATAAGTAAATAAGTAAGTTATAAAATAAATGATTTTGCTGTTGATCAAATTTGAAAATATGTTGAAGTAATTTCATACAGCCTTGCAAAGCAAAATGATCTCGGAAAAGGATATTTGGGGGTCGGGGGAGAGGGGTGCTGAAGGTGCTCTTGTGAAATCTTTAAAAGATTGCAGTCAGTTTAATAATAATCGAGTGACAATGATATTTCGACTTGAATAGAGAAATTCCTTGAAAATGGATATTTTGCGGGGTGGGGGTGTGGGGAGAGGTTTTGAGTTCAACATCAAATCCATTGCTTTCAAAGTGAACTGAACCAGGCAAAAGCTTAAAAGTATGCAAAAAAACACTTGTGCTTTTGACACTAATGCCAAAACCCAGGAATCAAAAGCATCAAGTCTTCACTTTCATCATTCCTCTTCTACTGGAATAATCACTCATTTTACTGCCACCGAAGTCTACAAAAAACACGTACCATCAAGAAGGCTAATGGCCTAAGTTGGCAACCTCTAGCACTTTTGAAGGTGCGTATAAGAAATCGCATATGAAATGGACATAATCTATTAGTCAAGATACAATTGCTACAAAGAACACCATAATTGATCCGTAGTGTCACTGTATTTGAGTTCAAAACTCGTCGTCATCAATTTATAAAAAAAGTGTATCTTTTTTATTAAAAAAAAATTAGTCTACAGGTGAAATAATATTTAAATTAAGTTAAAAAAAGAGACTTATCGAATTCTGATCGATCTAAACGTATTTAAACATACAATCAAAAGTGCATAGCTAAATACTAAAGTCTTTGAGGTTGTTGTTGGCAAGATAGTCATTGATACAATAATAAATATAGATAATATTAAAAGAGAAAAAAATACAAAAAATATTATTTATAATATTATTCAATCATGTCTAATACTGTCTAACAAACATGTCTGTAAAGTCTTTGAAGAAGTAATAGGGCCGACTGCACTCGATCAATGTATATGTTAGAATTGACTTATTAGCTTTGGTTTTGTTCCACATTGGTTGATTGTAAAGTTAGGTGAGTTTCTTATGTCATATATATAGTCTAAGAGTCATTATTTTTTGGAGGGGGAAATGCTACATAGGAAAAAAATTGTACTTCTTTTTTTCGGAGCGAGACTGGACAATCCGATCCCACCCTCTATCTCTGCCTTCTTTACCATTTTTAAAAAATACACCAAGAGAAAGAAGTGTGAAGCTCTTTAAGAAATAAAAATGTCCTTCCATCTTATTTTCTTTTTTAGTTGATATTTTGACGTAGGAGTAGGAGATTATTTTTCAAGAATTTTAAGGGCTGGTAATTTACTATTGTCCAAAGTTTGTAATCCTCCTTCGAAGCTAGTGAAGTGATCATGAGAATGTAGATAATTTTACCAAATCTCGTAAATTTTCGAATTCCCATTTCTTATTATCTTTTGCATTTGGTTCTATGCTATATTATTATTTCAATAGCAATACTTGAAGTGAAATATTTCCGAACATAAATACATGTAAAGTGCACTAATGCTACTTGCAACATCAGGCAAATTGCCAGGCCAGTTCACCTCAAACTATTGCAACTTTATTGTTAGAAGCTATAATGTGCAGAATGAAGTAGCCACATGCAAATCATATTACTGAACTATATAAAGGAGCTTTTTCTTCAAGAAATAGTAGTGAAATAATAGTATATAACTTAAGAATGTATATATAAATAAAACTAAGAAACGTGGAGCTGATGAGCAGGTCGGGGGATACACCGCCATCCCGTGCAGTTTTCAAGAAAATGTTTCAAAGCATCAGTCGAGGGTTCTACCGTCCATGTCTCATAAAATTCACTAGGATAAAACATGCTACTTTCTCTGGTCATCGGCAACAAGCCTGCTTGAGTTCCACAAACAAATAAATTGCATTCTGATTTAATACAGCCAGAACATCCCTCTGCCCAGTCTGCTGCCTACAGAGCAATAACGAAGAGTTCAGTCACATTTTGAAGTTGTAAATCTTACTAAATAACTATTATTGAAAGTTGTAATGGAGAATAAACAGAATATAATTGGGAATTAAAGCTACTAATGCAATTTCTCAGAACGTGACAATGAGGACAGTCGAGATATTTACCAAATGTTATACATGGTAAGTGCAATAATCATGCTATTCAACTCAATAATACAATTCTTGGATTAAAACAGAGCCAGTGAGATATTTGAAAGCCAATTTCTTGTTTCCAGCTTCATATATGCTGCATTGGGAATATATCTGCATGTATACGAAACAGTAGTTAAGAAGAGGTAAATAGCTATATCCTGAAATATGTTCAAATGCTCTAGTTTCTTAAGTGTCTAAATTGTTAGACATGCATAGTACAAGATGACTGAACTCTTAAGAATAGACAAGAGTTGAAAATACAAAAAATAAAGCTATTTTACTAATTAATTAAAGAAATATGTTGCACAATTTTAAGGTGTCTATTTTGCTTTACATGGTACAGCATGGCTTTTAATCAATTTTAGAGGGGTGGAGTTCAATTTGTCATAACTTCATTCTACTTATCTTTAATTTATTTCAAAAAGACCACTCAACTCTATGTTTTGCTTCTGATTCATCATTTTTTTGTCCATATACTAATAAAAACGAAAATTTCATTTTTTTTTATAATTTCACTATTTTTTTTTTATACCTAGATATGATAATGTGCTAGTACAAATGATTCTTACTTGTTAAGACCTTTTTCTTTTCCTTTTATTTTCGCGACAAATTTCATTATAAAGTTGAGTTTGACAATTCTAATTAATTCATTTCATTTCGCATGATTTAATTTCTTTTCCTTTTTTTTTTAATTTCACTATTTTTTTTATACCATTTTATAGTGGAGATTTGCACCCCACCTTCATGAACATTTGAAGCTGTAATTAAAATTAAAATTAATTTTAAAAAATAAAACCTGAAGACCATAACTGAAAATTAAAAAGAAAAAAGAGAACTAAAAATATTAAAACAAACTAATTGAAACATAGCTTTAATCTTCTGAGAATTGTGCATGTATGTTCAAGGAACAAAATTATTCTATCTTGCTAGAAACATAGCTTTAATCTTCTGAAGTCTAACCACAACTTCCCTCATATTGATTCTTTCTGTAGGAGAATCAGTCAAACATTCTATCGCCAAAGCCAAAATGGATGAGACACATTGATCCTTTTTAGCGAAATTCTCTTCTTCTCTTCCATGCAAATTGGTGTCCACAACTTCAGTTATTGTATTCTCGTCCACTGAGTGACTAACCCAACTTTTCAAGCTCATTTCTTCACCAAACATGTCGTCTGTAGGCTTCTTCCTGGTATACATCTCCAACAGCATCATACCATAACTGTAGACATCGCCACTAGTGGATACTATTCCTTCTGTTCCATATTCTACATTGGTATTAAGAAAACATAAGATCAGGTATAAAATTAAAAACTGGAAGTAAGTTTAACAATTTTCTAAGTAAAACAAATCCTCCTCAACATCACCTGGTGCCATATATCCAATTGTTGCTAAGGTCTTTGTTTGAGCTGTTGATTCTCCTTCATCGAAGAGTTTGGCTATACCAAAATCACTAACATGGGCAACCATGTCTTCGTCGAGTAGGACATTGCTAGGCTTTAAATCACAGTGAACAATGGGGAATGTATGACCATGATGCAGATATTCTAAAGCTAATGCAACGTCAATCGCGATATTTAATCTTTTCAGCATGTCCAAGAAATAGTTGTGGGAAAATAACCATTTCTCCAGGCTCCCATTAGCCATGTACTCGAGTATGAGAGCTTTGAACTCTGTATTACTGCAACATCCAATGATTCTGATTAAATTCCTATGACGAATGGTGCTCAGTACGTGACATTCTGTAGCAAAGCTCTTGATTGCACTTGCTTGTTCAGACTGCAAATTGAAAACTTTCACTGCAACATTTAACCCATCAGAAAGTATTCCTCCATATACTGAACCAAAACTTCCACTTCCAAGTATGTTGCTTTCACCAAAGGCATTTGTTGCTTCTTCAAGTTCTCTGTAAGAAATCCTTCTCCATCCAAGATGCAACGAAATTTCACTCTGTGGTACATATTCGTTCGATTTTCGTCTTCCTACAATCATAAGTATGGTCACTGCCAGGATAACAGATATGATCGGGGGAAGAATATATTTCATTGACGAGACCACATTCTTTGACCTTGATCTTTTATGAGCCTTTCCACAAGGTGGAAATTGTTGTCGTGTCTTGCTGCAAAGAGCATAATTTTCCATAAATGATTGAGCAGTAAAGTTTGCAAAGCGCCCCCCTGTCGGAATCTCTCCCTCTAGTCTGTTGTGAGACACATCCAAATGTTCGAGATGCCTAAGTTCCTCTAATGACTTTGGAATCAATCCAGAAAAATTATTGAAAGACAAATTCAAGGATTGCAAATTTATTATATTTCCCAGAGATGGAGGAATTGATCCTTGAAATCTATTGTGTGCAAAAGATAGGGAAGACAGCGATTGGAATTTGCCAATGGAGCTTGGGATATTACCAGAGAACTGATTCCACGAGAAGTCTATGTCGACAATGACGTTCAAATTTCCGATCTTAGAAGGTAGATTACCACTTAAACTGTTATGGGACAAGTTTAGTTTCAGGAGATCATTAAGGTTCCACAATTTCAATGGTACGGTAGATTCCAATTTGTTGAAACCTAAGTGGACTTTTCTTAGGGATTTAAGTTCACCCAAGCAATCAGGAATTGATCCATTGAGCATATTGTCGTTTAGATACATGTCCCCCAGATTGCTTAACTGGCAAAGCTCTGCAGGGATGTATCCCTCAAGTTTGTTTATTGAAATATTTATACATTGAAGTCTTTTCAATTTTCCAATTGTACTTGGGATGAATCCTGTCAATTGATTTCCGCCTAATAATAAATATTCCAAGCTGCTTAAGTTTCCAATGTCAGCAGGAATAGCACCCGCAATGTAGCATCCAAATGCATTGAATTTCTTAAGAGAATCGGATAAATTGCCAATGGAAGCTGGAAGGACACCACTTAGCTGATTTGAAGATACACTAAATTGCTTCAAATATCTGCAATTCATTAGTGAAGAGAAAAATCTCGAAGAGTCTCCAGTCAAATTATTTCCTCCAATAAAGAATTTTCGCAGAAGTCTTAAATTACCAAAGTTGGGTATAGTGCCAGTCAAAAAGTTGGCTGTCATGTCTAAGTTGGTGAGCTTAGAAGCATTGGTGATAGAGCTTGGAATAACTCCACTGAGTCTGTTGCCGCCCAAATAAAGCTCTTGAAGATTGGGAAGTGAAAATCCCATCGTTGAAGGAAGATAGCCTGAAAAGTAATTGAGAGTAACATCCACCATCTTCAAAGTTGATAAATTGAACATGGAAAAGGGGATGGAACCAGATAAGCCATTCATATGGACATCAAATCCCACAAGATTAAGATTGCCAAGCTCAGCTGGTAATTCACCTGCCACAATGTAATCCATCAACTTTTGTTTTTAGTTTTTATTTGATGTACAAGTGTCTGTCTAATCATGGATTATATATTAGCATTGCTTGTGCGCTTCCATGAATGCAATGAAGCCTAGAAAAGTTACGAAAAATAGACTATGTTTTGCACTAACGAAGTCATTTACAAGAGTGAAATATGTTCATTGTAAATACATACAATGTTGGAAACTTGAAGATGGAAAAACTTTTAAGAGAGGAGGTGATGATTTCAAGAGAACAGTCAAATTTATTTCATAAATTGACTTCAAAAATGACCAAATTTTATAACTTTTCTAGGCTTCATTGCATAATTTTCCCCAAAATGATATATGTATATAATTTTCCCCAACTTTTCTGTGTATCTAATCTAATACATGTACCAAATTTTAATTACATAATTTTCCCCAAAATGATATATGTATATACCAAGTACATGAATCAAGTAGTGGACAAATAAATTTCTACATGTATTCATTAATTAGAACACATGTGTCACATAACTCAATACATGAATAATATTATTGGAAAAATTTGACCCGTGATCAATAAATATTGAACATGATATATTAAGAACAACGTAGCAAAATAAAGATTTCACATTTCTTAGGTAAAACATAATAGGAATTAATCAAATAGAACAATAACCAAGCTAAATAATGTGCAAAATTAAAGACACAATATTTAATATGGTTCGACGACGTGCCTACGTCCACAACCCAACTTCAATTAATCTTCCACTATAATAAAAAAAATATTAGATACAACGTTCTTTTCTAGATACACATCAAATCATCAAGAACTAAACAATTCTTGACACAAAATCGTCATCTAACAAATGTGGAAACCCACAAAGTCTCTCTAGTCAATACTATAGGTATAACCAACATCAAGAACACAAGTCTTGACACACAAATAATTATTGTTTATCAAAAACGGAATTCCTCAAAAGCAATACTAGCAATACACTCAAGCACAACTCTCTCACTCGAGAACAAATTCTTAGCAATACAACTCAAAAACAACAAAGAAAATATCTCACCAAATTCGTTACTGTTCGGATAACAATTCCTCCTAGATAACAATTCATGGAATACATTGGAAATGCTCTATGTACATGCATATGAATAGATTTTTATATGTATTTATTAATTAAGAAACATGTATCACATAACTCAATCGACTAACAATACCAAAAAGACAAAAAATTAATTTTTCTAAATAAATGAAGTTTATATTTCTAGCATACAAAGACTAATAGAGAAAGTGGAGATGAAGTCTATTTACTTATGAATAAATATAAGTCAACTCATTTTCTGAAACTCTTTAGTTTTCAATGTACAACATGTATTTAATTTATAAATGCCTCATTTTTCTTTTAGTTTTGAATAACCGAAGCCATTGACGTGTTATTTTCTATTACATTTGAAATCGTCATTACATCTCATCAAATTGATTAATTTTGTAAATTTTCGTACAAAATGAGCCATTACTCTACTACATGTTGAATCATGTATGCGACATCATAAATCGAGTTGAAACAAAATTTAGAACCAAAAGTGTTATATGAAAGTTGTTAATGATGTAGAAGTTATTTGTATGTACCTGTCAAGTCGTTTTCATATAGAGATAGATATTGTAGCCTAGTAAGGTTTCCAAATGTTGCTGGAATGCCACCTGTAAGCTGATTGGAACTAAGATATAACTCTACGAGCTCGGGAAGATCAATATAAATGTCAACTGGGATTCTTTGAGATATGTTATTGTTGCCAAAGTCGATATTTTTCAGAGTAGACATGTTAAAGATGAAAGATGGAATTGGCCCAGTTTGAGAGATACTTGGTACGCTCAATATCTCTAGATTTGAAAGATTGCCGATTTCCAGTGGAATTCCTCCTGAAAATTTTCTTGTCAAAAGCTGGAAAAAAAATCATTGTGAAGATATATGGTCATTTAGTTTTCCAACGAAGTTTGGTTGTTGTACAACATATATATTGTGGAGTTTCACTCACCAAACTATCTTTTGTTCTAAAAATATTATTAGAACTTCAATATATATTTTAGTTGAAGCACGTTATACCTCCCTTACTAAAAATAATAAAAAAGCTGATGTATCTAATCAAATTATGACGTGGCATGAAAAACTTGCAAAAAAATTGTAGTGTCTAACGAAAGAAGTGACAGGGCATTGTTTTGAATGTCTATTTGTGTAAAATCATGCACATGTTGGTAAATTTGTGCTTTCTAAATGCACTTTTCCTTATTAAACAAAAAAGTAAAAAGGAAAAAATAAATAAAAAGGTTTTCATTTTCCCTACAAACCTTCAACCAGAGCCCCCTCCTAACCCCCAGATGGGATGGAGTGGGTGGATGGGAGGTGAACACCCTTTTCTTTTTTCTTTTTTATTTTTTGTTCCTTTTTTCTGTTTTATTTATTTGAACAAAAATAAGGGTACAATCATCTATTCAATACAATGACTTAATAATTGTCAAAATGACGAATTATGCCCGAGATCACGACGAGCTCTGGTTTTGCGACTATAAACAGGGGAGAAATTCCCCATTTCCCATGGAGGGGTGGCGTGGGGGTGGGGAAGGTGGTGAAGAATTTTTTTTTTTAAATAAAAAAATAAATTAAAATTTAAAATTAGATTGCCTAGTAGCCCAAAAAAGTGGCTCAAAAGTAGGTAGGGTTGGCCTAATAAAATGAGACCATATAAAATTGAGCTAGGTTGAGCATTATTAAAAAAAAAAATTTGTGATAAATTTTTTTTTTTTATGCTATAATGATAAAATTAAAGTTTGAATTTTAAATAATATGATTACTTAATAATAATAAAATAATTTTAATTAGCACATTTGTTAATAATTATGAGATTAAATTTTAGTTATTTTATAATAGTTCATAAAATATATAAAATAATTTAGTATATTATCAATTTGTTAGTTTTCTTTTAATTTTAATAAAAAATTAAGATCGTCAACTCATTTTCACTTTTTAAAAGGTTAGGAATCAAATTGCAAATTTCTTTAATTAAAAAGTAAGGTTGGGGACCATTTGCCTTATTAAAAGATTGAAAAAAAAAAAACTCGATTTTTACCCTTACTCATAAAGACCAAAAAAAAAAAAATGAGAGGGATCATTTACATGCACTAAATGAAAGGTTTTAACGGATTTTTAACGAATCCGTTAAAAAGACTAATTAATGCGACTTAAATGGATAAGTTAGGGATCATTCTGTCAAAAATGAAAGGTTAGGGACCATTTAGCACTAATGTCATATGTCAGGGACCATTTGCGCCAATTTCCCTATTTTCTATTAGTGAAACTTCAACTTTTAACGACATGTTAAATTAACTTTTATCAACAACTTTTTCAAATTAGAATATGAGATCCTAGAACAATTATATAAAAAGAAATCATACCAATGAAGTTGTTAGAACCTAGATACAATGCCTGGAGCATGTTCAGACTGCCAATTGCACTTGGAATGCTGCCATTGAAATGATTGATGGATATTGACAGGACCTCTAGGTATCTGCAATTGTATATATTTGATGGAATTTCTCCAGAAAGTTGATTGTCTGAGAGAGAGAGTACAGTCAGTTCTGGGATACCATCACAAATATCGTTTGGGAGCCAACCTGACAGGCTATTAGTTGTGAGAACAAGTTTTCTCAAAGAAGACAAGTTGAAGATACCAAATGGTATGGAACCCGTAAGCATGTTAGACCTTAAGGATAAGTATTCCAGGGCGGAAAGATTGCAAATCTCTTGTGGAATATTTCCATTTAGAAAATTGTATGCCAGTTTTAGTGTCTGTAGCTTTGAATTGTTGTGCATCAACGATGTTGGGATGCTACCAGAGAAACTATTGTTATCCAGAAGAATGTGCCGAAGTTCTGGTATGGTTCCGAGCCATGATGGTACCACTCCAGTGAAGTTATTAGATCCCATATCTATCTCTTTTAAACGTCGCAAATGAGAAAGCTCAAGGGGTATAATCCCTGTGAAGTTATTTGAGCTAATGTTTAAATAACTGAGAAATGTTAAATTTCCAAGATGTGGAGCAACGGTGCCACTGAAGCCGAAATTGGAAAAATCCAAGGCTGTGACTCTTTGCCATTTTCTACTGCAAGAAACCCCCATCCAGTTGCAAATCGACGTATTAGTCAACCATTTATTGGCCAAGATGTTGTTGGGATCTGAAATGATTCTTTTTTTGAAGGCAACGAGTGCTTCTTGATCTGTGCTTAAGTTATGAGCAAGGCAGTTTACTGATAAAACTGCAACAGTAATGAAGAAGAAAAGTTTCTCCATGACTTTGAAAATTTGAATGGTACAAGTTGGTATGCTAAATGAGAGATATTAACCCTCTAAATATAGAGACTTCATGTTGGAGATATGTGTTGATTTTTTCATCACATGTTTAGACCCCTACAAAGAAAGGTGCAATGCTTGATGTGGAAATAAGTCCGCTAATGAAAACAATTAACAAGAAAGTTATAAGCTTTGGCGTTTCTAGAGGAAATTCATCAGCACGAGAAATGCCAAAACTTATAGAGGTTAGGAAATGACAATAGGTTTATTTGTATTAATTAATTAGTCCATGTCACCACATCAGTAATAGATGGAATGACTAAGTTGAAACATATTAAAAGTTTGGTAACTAATTTGGAACAAAAAACGATTGGTGACCGAAGCGAAAAATGCCCTTTAATTTGGACATTATAAATTTTAACTATGAAAAAAATATTCACCTAAATTTAGAAGATGGAGGAGTTAAATGTTAAGCAAAAATGTCAGGAACAAAAAGGTAAAGTGGTGAATCATTTGCAAATGAGCCTATAATTTATCTAGAATTCAGTATTTTTATTTTTTTATTTTTTTATTTTTTTTACCTTTCTACACGCCAACCCACTACTAACTACAAAAATGTTAGTATAAATGATTTCTTGTGCATGTTTGACTTCTTGATGATTTTGTTAGAATTAATGCTCTAGATAAATTTATCCAATATCATTTTTATTATTAAGTATAAATATTAAAGACATCAAGGCTATAAGTGATTTATGAAGTATCCAACAATATGGCTAACTTGTTTACATTCAAATTTTGATTGAGAAAATAGCAAGAAAAATAAACAAAGAGAGAAAATAATTTGGGAGAATACATAATTTTTTTACGTTTCAACTTTCAAGTTTGGTTTGCAATGTGGAAAGCTAGAGCCTAGATCGGGCAAATATAATACTAAACTATTGACTTGGGTCTTTGGTTTGAAATGTGGAAAGCTAGAGCCTAGATGGGGTACTAATCTATTGACTTGGGTCTTTGGTTTGAAATGTGGAAAGCTAGAGCCTAGATGGGGCAAATATAATACTAAACTATTGACTTGGGTCTTTGGTTTGAAATGTGGAAAGCTAGAGCCTAGATGGGACAAATTTAAGGGAAATTGGCCAAAAACGTCCCTCACGTATGGTTACCTTTCAAATTTTGACAATTACATCCCTTACATATCCATGTAGTGCCCAAATCATCCATTTGAACGAAAACCATCCAATATTTCGTTAAACCTTTGGAATTTTGGATCAAACGGTCCCTAACTTTTGTCCTTATGGTGGAATTGGTGCCTAACGTTTATGTTTTGGCAAACAAGTCACTAACCTATGTGTTTTAGTGCAAAATTGGTCTTTATGGGATGAAAAAGACAAATATACCCTTAGTTTTAATTAAAAGAAATTGTATGTGGATTCCTAATCATTACAAAATGTGCAAATAAGTCCAATACTTTTATTTTTTATAAAAAATAAATAAAGAAAACTAATGAATTTTTTTTAATTAACACTTTAGTAATAAAAATGTCAAATAAAATTATTATTTTTATTATGAAGTAATAAATATATTATTTAAAATTAAAACTTTTATTTTATTGTTATATAAAAAAATAACTTTGTCACAAACTTGATGTTCAAATACTTTTATTTAATTGAGTTATATGTTTATTAACTACAAATATTAGAAATCCAACTATATTATTTATATTTTAATTTATCGTTTTATTTTCATTCAAAAATAAAACACATAATGTGTAAATTAATTTTTGTTAATATTTTTAAGTTAAATAAAAATGTAATAAGATTAGTTCAATGTCATAAAATTATATACGTCATTTTGCTATTTATTTACCTTAATTTTTAAAGTAAAGAAGGAGAAAAAAATTTATAAGTAAAGAGGGAGAAAAATGATTTCTCACAATGATTTCTCTTTATTACTTAATAATAAAAATAATAAATTTATTTGACATGTTTATTACTAAAGTGTTAATTCAAAAAAAAAAATATTCATTAGATTTTTTAATTTTTTTTATAAAAAATAAAAGTATTGGACTTATTTGCACATTTTGTAATGATTAAGAATCACATACAATTTCTTTTAATTAAACTAAGAGTATATTTATCTTTTCATTCTATAAGGACCAATTTCGCACCAAAACACATAGGTTAGGGACTTGTTTGCCAAAACATAAATGTGAGGGACCAATTCCACCATAAGACAAAGTTAAAGACCATTTGCGCCAAAATCTCAAAGGTTTAACGGAATATTGGATAGATTCCGCTTAAAAGGATGATTTGGGCACTACATGGATAGGTAAGGGATATAATTGTCAAAATTTGAAAAGTAATGATAATTTGCACACCGAGTCTATACGTTAGAGACGTTTTTGACAAATTTTTCCAAATTTAATACTAATCTATTGACTTGGGTCTTTGGTCGTGCAATTGATAATTATTAGTCAATGCCAATCACAATCAAACAATTTAAAGTCATGGTCAACAAGTCAATCTCGTGAAGGTGTGACTGTGAACGATGGAATATTGAGCATGGAAATTTTGATTTAGAATGTGAGAAAGTGTGGCCAATTTTTCATGAATATTTTGAAATGGTAACATGAACTTACTTCAATGAGTGAAGAATATAGTCCAAAAATAAAATTTGAAAATGTGACGCCAAAATAAGAATTAAAATATAAAATATTGGACTATTTAAACGATTTTTAGCAACCATCTTTGGTTTGTTATTTTCAACTTGCCGTTTAATAGTTTACATAATCCGAAAGACGAGTTGTGAAATTTCCATGAATACTTCACCACGGTACCAAGAACATACCCGATGAGTCAAGAACATAGATTGAAAATAGGCCAAACGTGATGCCAAGATGGGAATTAAAAGATATAAGTTCATATTACTAAATTCATTTCTAGCGATCATCTTTTTATTATTATTTTGAACTTTCGTTTAACAATTTTTCAATTTGTAAGATACATTGCTAAGTTTGCCATTAATACTACAAAATGGTACCAATAACCTAACTTAATAAGTGAAGAATATAGCTTGAAAATAAGATGAAATAGATGATGTCAAAATAGGAATAAAAAAATAAGGTTATTAAATCAATTTTTCATAGTCGTCTTTGGCTGGTCATTTTGAATTCAATGTTTAACAGTTTTTCAATATAAAAAGACGCATTGCAAACAAACTAGGCTAATTTGGGTCCCTCGACGAAAAGTTCTTAGCTCTGCCACTGGGTTTGATGAGAAAAATATTGATACATGAAAAGACAATTTATTTGCACCTTGAAGTTGCTCAAGGTAATAACATATTAAACTAGATGACCAAAAGATTTTTCATGTAATGCCCTGAAATTATTTAGTTTATTATGTTTTTAATATAGTATAAATACCTGAGATGTTATATTAAATATTTTTGTGCTCAATTGTAGGTAAAGGGATTGAATTGAAAATTTATGAAAGATTGAGGACTAAAATGAAACTGTGTGAAACTTCCCAGTTTAAGTCCAATAGACTCAAAAAGTCATAATAAGTGTGATTTGGAGTCTATAAACCTTAGAAAAGTACTTGAAAAATTTTTCACTATGTTCTAAACACCGAAGGGCAAAATATTCACTTTGCTAGTGGACGAATTTTGAAGGATGAAAAATAAAGTTCATAAATAATGTACCTACTTTTAGTTCGAGGACGTCTAAGTTTATTAATCTGGAAAAAAAATTAAGTGACCAAATTTCCATTACACGAAGACTCAGACAATGCGACTTTATCTTAGAACTGATGCACTCACTCCACTTCTCTCTACTCCGGCATTGACCTGCTTTCCGAATATACATGTGTTCCATTTTATATGAGCTACACACTCTAACAAAAGGCATGGAACATCCAGTACATTACAACAAAATTTTTAAAATATTAATTTTATATAAATAAAATTTCAGATAGTCAAAGATGAAATATTATTTCGGATTCTTGAATATGCAGATTTCATGGAATTTTAGTTAGGCAGAAATGCAAATATATATAAATCTGTAATATAGACTAATCATTTGGAACAAGTAATCATGCCACAGTAAAGAATTAAGCAAAGTTTATCCATGACTTTGAAACATTGAGTAGTACAAGTTTATATGCTAAATGAGAGATATCAACCCTCTAAATATAGAGACCTCATAGTGGAGATATGTGTTGATTTTTTCACCACATGTTTGGGCCCTACAAAGAAATGTGCGATAGTTGGCGAGGAAATGCAAGTCGCTTAATAAAAACAATTAACGAGAAAGTGATTAGCTTTGGCGTTTATGGAGAAAACTAAACTTCACGAGGGATGCCAAAGCTTATAGAGGTTAGGAAATGACAATTGGTCTATTTGTAATAATTAACTAGTCAATATCAGCTTGCCACGTCACATATTACGTTAGTATATTAGATTGTATTAGATGGAGTGACTAAGTTGAAGCAAATTGAATGTTTGGGGTCTGATTTTGAACAATAAACATTTTGGTGACTAAAGCGAAATGGCACTTTAAGTTGGACATTAGAAATTCTAACTATATATGAAGGAATATTCACCTAAAATTAGAAGATTTATAAGTTCAATGTTAAGAAAAAAATGTTAGGAACAAAAAGGTAAAATGGTGAAGCATTCGAAATTTAGCATATAATTTTATCCAAAATTCAGTAAAAACACGCCAACGCAATACTAACTATAAAAATGCTAGTATAAATGTTTTCTTGTCCATTTGATTTCTTGATGATTTTGTTAGAAATAATGCTCTAGATAAGTTGTATTAAGTCAAATGTTTGAAGTATCCAACACAATGGCTAAATTGTTTACATGCACAAGATACAATTCATGACATCTGACCTGAATTTACATGAAATAGTTTCTAAAAGAAATTAATTAGGTGCTAGCTATAACGCATCAAAATTTCTCATATTTTATAATTGATTATTCGAGCAAGATGATTAAAATTGATGTCAAATAGTGGGAAGAATAGTTTGAGCTTCGCCAGTATCCTAAAGTTCGGTAGTAGAGAAAATTTTAGCGAGGACAAGATCTTCCAAACAGGGGAGTTCGTCGAAGGATACCCGAGAAAAAAATGTCCCACTCGGGATAGGTCTCTCCAATCCTCTCAACTAGGCGATATCCACCGTTGTCATAAATTTGTGGGCCAGCTCCATGTACTCGGACGTGCTTTCAAATTCTTCTTGATACACCATAATTGTCCTAGCCTCGGCCTCGACATCGGCCACGGTCTACCTTGACCCTCTCCATCTCTTCTTTGGCACAGGCACTGTTTGTCCTTTTCGACAACCATGGCCTCGAAGTTGCTATTAGTCGTGGCAATGATGGTTTCACCACAAAGGCCTGTTCCTCGATCAATTTTGGGCATCCTCTGCAAGTTTCGGAAGGCCTCGGCAACCCCTATTTGGTCCCGTGCCTTCTTCAAGCATTCTTTCGCGGCCTTGAGTTCAACCTCATACTTGGCCTTCAGATCAGTCTCATTGGCCACTACCGTATCAAGCCTGACTTGAAGAAAACTCATATCCGACTCCAGCTGGGCCTTCTTAAGGCTCATCACCTTCAAATCTTTAGATAACATCTTCGACATAGCCTCCTACTTGCTAAACTTGCCATCAAAGCCCTCGAGGGTGCTATACACTTCCTTGGTAAAGACCAGCTCCCCGATTAGGTTCATCTCCGCCAGGCACAGGAGTTCACTCATGGAGGCCTCCTCTGCAACTTTTTCCCTCATCTAGGTCCAGTATTTATACACGCTCACTACCATTATCGCAGGAGAGGCGAAAAGTAACTCTATCACGATAGGATCAAACTCACTGCAGTGGTAGGTGATACATACGCGACCGTTCGGACCAGAAGATGAAGAAGAATTTCCAGCATCCCCAACCCCCAAGCAGTGTTCGGCGAGGCCTGACAACGCTCTTCAACCTGCCTGGTCTTGCGATCATCCTTCATAATCCCCTCTACGGCCACATAAGCTTTCTTCTTCTAGCTAGCGACCTGTCTCGCACCATCTACGATCCTCTTCTCCTTGTCTTTCTGAGGGATAGGGGCGGGAGGAGGAGAGCGGAGAGAGTGGTCTGATCTGGAACTTGGGCAGCAGAGGCCGGAGGGAGAATCGTCCTCAATGGCACCGCATCCAGCACATCTTGCGATGACGGCACCTCTTATGAAATGGGCCAGTCCTGGGAACTTGACTCTCCTCCATCTCGGGCAAGGCGAAACGATGTGACATTTTTAAATCTGAATGCTGCTGCGACAAAAGACAAAACTCAGAATGTTAAACATGGTTATTAATATAATTCCCGCACAATTCAAGTCACGGGACTTACCCATTAGTCCAAAACAAATCGATGAAGTCGTCAGTACTTGAGTAAGTTGTTGAAGCTCCGAAAGTCACCGACTAGCGTACAAACTTTACCCCAACTGCAACTTCAAGTCACCCCGATCCTCTTTGAAATTGGTGGCTTCCCATAATCTGCAAAGATAAATGGAGCATTAAGTCAGGGACGACGATAATAAATTACACAAGGCAATAAAATATACCAATCTCTCCAAATTGACAGAGAATAGACACTAGGGGTGGGCGTCGGGTGGTTCGGTTCGGTTCGGTTAGTGGAAGAACTGGAACCACCCATTTATGTTCGGGTATTTTGTAAAAAGAGCCGGAACCACACATTTTCAATCGGATCCAGAACCATTGGTTCCGGTTCGATTCTGGTTCTACCCGTTTTTTGTTTTTTTTTGTTTTTTGTTTTTTAATTGTCATTTCAAACTAAATGCACAAATAAACAAATTTTGAAAATTATAGGCACCAAAAAATAGCATGCAAAATATCTAATAATCCAATCATATTCTATGATAATAATTAATAAAATCTACGATACCAAATCTACATCTAATAGCATGAAAAACATCCAATAATCCAACAATATTACATCTAAATAGCATCCAAAAAGTGAACCAAAACTAAAAATCAACAATAAATAAGTATGTGATAAACAACATAAATAAGTCATTACAAAAAGCTTAACAACCTTGAAAAACAAAAGTAATAAACAAACAACAAACATAGACAAATTTATCTCCATCATTCATTGACCATGACATCGTCTCGTTTGCATCCTCATTCACCTAATTGTCCACACTACATGAAAAAAAAATGAAGTGTGACTATAAAGATATAAACAATATAAATGAATTATATAATAGAATTACTTACCATTATACTGAATCATTTAATCAACAATGATTTGATTTGTGTCTTTCCCAAACTCTGCAAAATATAATGAAAATATTATTATTTAAAAAAATGTAAAAAAAATTGAACTTATCATATCACTAACATGGAATATGAAAAATTGAAAATATTAATCTTAAATATAATTAATCACCTGTCTCAATTTTATCGTACAACTCCATCTCTTCAATGCAAACTTCATCTAGATGTACTCTTAAAAGTCTAGATTCTTCCCGTAACCAATTTTGTGTACAAATTAAGGCTTCAACAATTTTAGGAGTTAAAGAACTCCTAAATGAATCAAGAATTCGTCCACCAGTGCTAAATGCCGACTCAGAAGCAACTGTAGAGACGGGAATGGCAAGCACATCTTTTGCAATTGTTGACGTCTGAACCTGCACCAGTCCACGTGCCAACAGATCTCCAGTCACTCCTCTACCAGCTCGTATGTTACCTGCACACTAGGACGACCGTTAGGTGCCAAGATCTCCGGAGAAAAAGGGTCCGGCGATCATTGGCACTCCGACGATCAAGTCAACTGCCGGTATATGGGAGATACACGGGGGTGGGAACAAAAAAAGGGTGTGGGAGAGACAAGCAGGCAGAGATTTGAGCAGAGTTTAGGGTGGGATTCTTAAGCATAAAAAGTGCGTACCTTGGAACAACCGGAGACGTTGTATTTATAGCGCAAGAATTCTAATTGATTTGGAAGACAAATCAATTCGGTCTTCAATCGGATCCTCCTTCCTTATGTGATAAAGATATCCGAGATTGCCTTCCTTCCTTGAGTTTATCATGTTGCATGATTTTAGGAGATCATGATTGTGTTTCTTTGTGGAGATTCATGCGCCCAATCCAACGCAATCTTTCTTTAATTACTTCTCTGGTTGCCCTGGCATATCGAGTTGCTCGCTGGTTACGAATGATGCGTGGCCTGACGAGGCCCTATGGTTCGCATGCGGGCTCCAAGGCCCTCCACATGACTAGCGAATTTCTGGCTGCCAAAGGCCCAAGCGTGTGACGGGCCCTTCCAGGCCCTAGCAGGGGCCGGATAGGTTCTTGACAGATTATGAACCCAGCCTTTACTTGGGCTTGGATGGGGCCTGTCGACGGCGTGCCCCATGTCGTAATCATGTGGTAACAATAGTCCCCAAGTCCAAGCCTATTATTTATAATGGGCGTGGGACTTTTGAGGATATCCACAAGTTGATGTGCCTCGCAGGAACGGAATGTTGATGCGCATCGCGGGAAATATATTCTCAAGGTGGTTCGGCAGGAAGTAATTCGACCTACCCCCAATATATAGTCCCCCAAGTCCGAAGCCGAACATTCATGACGGGTGAGGGCTTCAAGGGGCTCGGGCGGTGGAGAGCATCAAGGAGTTTCATCCGAGTGGGACCTTTCTTCCTTGGTGGGACTCTTCTCGAGGCTCGTTCGCGACGCCTTTTGCCTATCCGACGTTTCGATTACGTGTGCGCGTGGGTGGGGGGAAGACGCTCTAAATTTAGGAATCATTCCCCAGCATTGATGACGCAGACACCGGTGGAACACGAAAGGTTGGCGTCTTCAATGCCTTGGGAGGTAGAACGTCCGTCGCCATTCCGTTTCTGTGATGACCGTATTTATTGCATTACACCTCTTTCCAACGTAGTCTTTTATAAATAGGATGCAAGCCTAACAAGATTCTTCCATCGTGAGATCATTGCATTTAACTTTTGCCATTATCGTGAGATCGAGGCAGAGATAGAAAACATGTGATGGTGGTGCGGCGGGAGGGTTGGCATCCAAGATGTCCGCTCAACTCGAGAATCAACATTCGTGAGGACCAAAATCGGCCAATCAACGTTCGGAGAGACCAAACGCGTGCGAGGTGGGGATTTAAGCTTAGCGACCTTTAGCCCGACCTTCCCCTCCGCAGTTGACGGGGTTGGGGAGGGGTCTCCACCGCCAAAAAGCATCAACGACATTTTTGAGCGGTGTGGTCTAATAAGCCACCAAATTAACTTCGGGTTGGTTCGGAGACTCCCGATCATGGTGAAGTCGGGTTTTCCAACTTGGGCGGAGCTAGCGTGACCGTGGGATAGGGTTAGTAGATCTAGTTACCCCATTCATGTGCCGCCCAAAGAGGCAAATGGAGGTTGTAGAATATATTGCGCTTATATATGCTTCAGATTGTATTTACGTATTTAATAAAAAGGTGCCGAGTTACCTTCATATTTACGTGTGCGTGCCCTTATCGTGTTTGTGATGCCCACGTTTTACATACTTATTTCGAGCTTCGTCGATGTTTAGTGTCGCCACGAAGTTATTGGTACAAGTATGAGGTCGCAAATAATGCCCCGTGGCGCCGGGTGGTTCACGTGTCATGATCGAATTTTATTTGCCATCGAATGAATCCTAGTTAGCATTATTCGCATCGATTTACTTACTCAACGATTTGATAGGGTTAGCCATGCGAACCATACTCCCTCGTTGTCGGGTTAATTGTACTTGCTTGCTTTACGCGTAAAATGTTTACCCAGCGGGTTGATGGAGTTGGCCACGAACCACACTCCCCATTGCCGAAGTCGATTACACTTGCTTACTTACGCGTAAAATATTTATCCAAATGAGTTAGTAGAGTTGGCCGTGAACCACACTCCCTCGCTCTTTGGGTTAATTGTACTTGCTTTCTTCGCTGTAAAAAATGTTTACCCAACGAGTTAACAGAGTTTGTCGCGAACCACACTCCCTCGCTGCCGTGTTCTTTGTACTTGCTTTCTTACGTGTAAAATGTTTACCCAGCGGATTGATAGAGTTGGCCACGAACCACACTCCCCCCGCTGCCGAGTCGATTACACTTGCTTACTTACGCGTAAAATATTTATCCAAATGAGTTGGTAGAGTTGGCCACGAACCACACTCCCTCGCTGCCGTGTTCTTTGTACTTACTTTCTTCTGCGTAAAATGTTTACCTGTGGAGTTGGTAGAGTTGATCGCGAACCACACTCTCTCATTGCCGTGTTCTTTGTACTTGCTTTCTTCGCGTAAAATGTTTACCCAATGAGTTAATAGAGTTGGCCGCAAACCACACCCCTCGCGCCGTGTTCTTTGTACTTGCTTTCTTACGCGTAAAATGTTTACCCAAATGAGTTAATAGAGTTGGCCGCGAACCACACCCTCGCCCGTGTTCTTTGTACTTACTTTCTTACGCATAAAATGTTTACCCAATGAGTTAATAGAGTTGGTCATGAACCACACTCCTCGCGCTACCGAGTCGATTAAACTTGCTTACATACGCGTAAAATATTTATCCAGCGAGTTGGTAGAGTTGGTCATGAATCACACTCCATCGCCGCCGAGTCGATTACACTTGCTTACATATGCGTAAAATATTTATCCAAATGAGTTGGTAGAGTTGGTCATGAACCACACTCCCTCGCCGCCGAGTCGATTACACTTGCTTACATACGCGTAAAATATTTATCCAAATGAGTTGGTAGAGTTAGCCCTGAACCACTCCTCATTTGCCGATTTGATTGTTACTCTTCGCATGTGGAGCACCTTGGATTCATAAAGGACTTATACTATAAAAGCGGCGCGCGTTTCTTGGCGTCTGCTAAAGAATTGTAAAAAAAACCAAAACAATGCTAAACAACGGTATTCTTCGGTGATATGGGCTCAGATGGGCAATGTTCCAATGGTGTATTACCTCTCGTCCCTCAGAATCTTCCAGTCTATAAGTTCCGGGGCAGATTTCTTCAATGACCTTGTAAGGTCCTTCCCAGGTGGGCTCTAGAGTTCCGGTCCTGCTTCCTTATTAGGTTGGAATATCTTTTCGGACAAAATCATTGACACGAAAACTTCAGCCCCGACCTTGGAGTTATAATATCGGACCATCTTCCGTTGGTAAACCGCGAGGCGGTTACGACTCGTGTGTGTCTCTCATCTAGCGGTCGAGGCCCGCTCTTTGGCCACCTCGTTGAAGTGCGGTGTATCTGGGCGAGGTATTCCTATCTCGACGGAGATCATTGTCTCTGCCCCATATGCCATGGAGAACGGGGTTTCGCCTGTGGCCGTGCGGGAGGTGGTTCGGTAGGACCACAAGGACTCGGGTAGTTCTTCGGCCCATCCCCATTT
Organism: Forsythia suspensa; assembly: GCA_023638005.1. Classification (NCBI taxonomy): domain Eukaryota; kingdom Viridiplantae; phylum Streptophyta; class Magnoliopsida; order Lamiales; family Oleaceae; genus Forsythia; species Forsythia suspensa. The sequence goes on along the minus strand of CM042673.1, from coordinate 59,167,977 downwards.
TGCCGACTCTAGTTTTCGTTTAAGTGTGTGCTTAATAATTTTATTCACGGCTTCCACCTGGCCGTTGGATTGTGGGTAATAAGGGGTGGAGAAATCCCTTCGGATGCCAAGATTCTCATAGTTCGTGTTAAACTTCATCCCAGCAAATTACGTGCCGTTGTCGGAGACGACAGAGTGGAGAATGCCGAAGCGACAAACAATATTTTTCCATACAAATTTCCAGGCATTCTCCTCTGTGATTTTGGCCAGAGGCACGGCTTCACACCACTTGGTGAAGTAATCTACCGCTACAATCGCGAACTTGACCCCACCCCTCCCCGACAGGAGGGGAGCGATGAAGTCGATCCCCCATTTGGCGAAGGGCCAGGGACTAGTGACTAGAGTAAGGTTCTGAGCGGGGAGCTTCGGAACTGCCGCGAACTTCTGACATCTGTCACATCTCTTCGCGAAATTGTGAGAATCCTTCTTCATGGTCGGCCAATAGTACCCTTGCTTCAAGGCTTTCTGTGCCAAGACCATCCCTCCCGAGTGATTGCCGCAGATCCCTTCGTGTATTTCTTTCATCACGTACACTTTGCTTCCTCTTGCGTTAGTTAGCAGTAAGAGGGGTGGTGAATCCCCTTTATATAGAATTCCGTCTGTGTCTGAATTTTGCGGCCCTTCTGCGGAGCTTCATGTGCTCAATTTGTCTTCGGTGACACCTAACTAATTAGGTATTCGAATCTCCTTCATCCATTTCGGAGATGGTTAGGGCGGAGGGTGCGGTGGCGTCCTCGGTTGAAGGTCGGTTAAGCTTCTCAACCGGGATGGCCTTCATTAGGTTGGAGTCCCTACCGCTTGCCGACTTTGAGAGGCGTCGACATAGCCATTTTCCGTTCGTGGGATCTAGAAGTTCGTACTCTTGAAGTGGGACAATTGGTCCTTAGCTTTTTGCTAAGTAGGACACCATGGATTGTTCACGTGCCGCGAAGGTCCCATTAACCCGACTTCACGACAAGCCGTGTGAATCGCTATGAATTTGGAGCTTCCTTGCCTTCATCTCCGTGCTAGTCTCAAGCACGCTAGTAGGGCCTCGTATTCTAACTGCGTTGTTGGAGGCTTTAAATTCCGGCGGCGCGCGCAGCTTGATATTATGGCCATCTGTGGCGATTAGCGGGATCCCGGCTCCGGCTCCCGGCCTCCCGAGGATCCATCGACATATAACTTCCATGTCGGTACCTCCAAAGGTCGGGCTTCAAGCGGACCATCGGGGATATGAGCGAATTCACCCGCGAAATCGGCTAAAAGCTTGTCCTTTTATCGAAGGCGCGCTTGTAATCGATGTCGAATTGACTAAGTTCTACCGACCATTTCATCAATCGTCACGAAGTATCTGGTTTTCTGAGTATTTGCCGTGGGGGAGGTTCGTCAAGACATCTATCTTTGTGGGGCTGGAAGTATGGTCGAAGCTTCCGGAGGCGACGATCAATGACAGAGCCGAGTTTTTCCATGTCCGGATATCTCGTTTCCGCCTGTGAGGGCTTTGCTTACGTAATAGGCGGTGTCTTTGGACCTTGCACACGGATTAGCACCGAGCTAATCGCTTTTTCCGAGACGGCGAGGTAAGCGAGCAATGTTTCCCCATTCTTGGGTTTGGATAGCGATGGGGATTTTTCAAGAGGACCTTGAGGTCTTGGAAGGCCTTTTCGCACTCCTCGGTCCACTCGAACCGCTTCCCCCCGCACTTTATGGTTTGAAAGAAAGGTTGGCAACGATCGGTCGCCTTGGATATAAACCGATTCGTAGCTGCTAACCTCCCCGTCGGACTTTGGACTTCCTTGGGGAGGACGGTGACCGCATCTCAATGAGCGCTCTGATCTTTTCGAGATTGGCCTCTATCCCCGGCTGATTGACCATGTAGCCGAGGAACTTTCCAGATGCGACCCCAAACGCGCACTTCAAGGGGTTAAGCTTCATGCAATATTTGCGAAGGATTTCGAACATTCCCCTCAAGTGATCTATGTGGTCTTCTGCGTTGACGCTCTTTACCAGCATATCGTCGACGTATACCTCCATTGTGTTCCCAATTTTTCTGGCAAACATACGATTTACCAGCCGTTGATATGTGGCTCCCGCGTTCTTCAAGCGAATGGCATCATCTTATAGCGATATAGCCCTCGGTCCGTAATAAGCGACGTGTGATCCTCGTCCCCGTGAACATCGGGATCGGTTGTGGCAGAGTATCGTCCATGAAGCTAAGCGACTTGTGGTGGCGGTCGCATCGACGAGTGGTCGATCTTGCCATAATGGGAAACTATCTTTAGGGCATGCTCGGTTTAGATCGGAGAAGTCGATGCATACCCTCCACTTCTTGGTACTCTTCCGAACCAACACCGGGTTGGATACCCACTGGGGGTAGATCGCTTCTCTGATGAACCCGCTAGCTAGTAGCTTGTCAACTTCCTCTTTCAAGGCCTGGTACCTCTCGGCACTTAGAGGCCTCCTTTTTTTGAATCCTGGGGCGCACTTTCGGGTCTATCTTCAAGACGTGGCACACGATCGATGGGTCGATCTCGACCATGTCGCTGTGTTTCCATGCGAAGACGTCTGCATTCTCTCGGAGAAACTGCTTCAGCTCTTTCTTCGTCTTTTCCTCGAGCTTCTCTCCACCGCAACACCGAGTTGGTTTCGAGGGCTTCACGGAAATGTTTCCGGCTCCTCGGTGGGAAGCGAGAGAATCTAAACTATGATTCGGGGATCTAGACCTTCGTCCAGTATCAATTCTTCATCCAATCCTTCGCCGTCAACTTCCGTCGATTCTGAGTGCGTGGTCATTACCATTGGGGAGGCGCCCTCGCGTTCGGCAGTCTCCTGCAATTCGTCCATGTCATGGGAGCGGCGGCAGACCAATGAACCAGGCTGCGAAGGGCTTCTCTGGGTACGACTACGCTTGGGTCCCTGCTGGAGGGGCTGATCATCCAGCAGCCCAAGCGCGGCCTCCATCCGGGCGTCATCCAACTCCAGGTCCTGATTCCCCGGTCCCACCATTCGTTTCTGTCGATATTCGGGTGCCATGTTCTTTCGGGTAAAAGACACGTTTTACCACAAACACTTGGTCGTGTAAGGTTTTTCGATTCCCACGGTGACGGCGCCAATCTGTTGACGTCCCGAACTGCACTGATCCACTTTCCAACAGATCTCTAGTCACTCCTCTGCCAGCTCGTATGTTACTTGCACACTAAGATGACCGTTAGGCGCCAAGATCTCCGGAGAAAAGGGTCCGGCGATCGTTGGCACTCCGACGATCAAGTCAACTCACCAGGTATATGGGAGATACGAGGGCGACGGAACAAAACAGGGGTGTGGGAGAGACAAGCAGATGCGGAGATTTGAGCAGAGTTTAGAGTGGGATTCTTAAGCATAAAAAGTGCGTACCTTGGAACAACCGGAGACGTTGTATTTATAGCGCAAGAATTCTAATTGATTTGGAAGACAAATCAATTCGGTCTTCAATCGGATCCTCCTTCCTTATGTGATAAAGATACACGAGATTGCCTTCCTTCCTTCCTTGAGTTTATCATGTTGCATAATTTTAGGAGATCATGATTGTGTTTTCTTGTGGAGATTCATGCGCCCAATCCAACGCAAACTTTCTTTAATTACTTCTCTGGTTGCTCCGGCATATCGAGTTTGCTCACCGGATTCTGAATGATGTGTGGCCCGACGAGGCCCTATGGTTCGCATGCGGTAGCGGAGGCCTCCACATGACCGGCGGTTTACATTGCCGAAGGCCCAAGCGTGTGACGGGCCCTTCCAAGGCCCCTAGCAGCCCGAGATAGGGTTCTTGACAGATTATGAATGCGTCCTTCTTGGGCTTGGATGGAGCTGTCTTGACGTGGCAACCATGTCGTGTCGTAGTAGTAACAATGTCGTCGACAAAATTTTAAATGTTGAACTATTAATCTTCTACCAATATAAAATATCAAAATTAGGATTTGCGGGGTCTTGATTATTTTCCACCAAATATTTTTGAATCTCATCTTTTCAACCCGAACTAATATTATTTTTCATTTTCTTGCACCCCATGTCAACTTTATGAAATGCATCCAAATCATCATCATCATTCGAACCATCAATCAAAATTTCATTATTAGTACTACTCTCACCAATAGCGACATACCGTACCTCTGTATTCATTGTAGAGAGCATACAACAATTTCATCACTTAGTTTTTCAAATCATTGACCTTGTTAGCATCATACAAAATGCTGCGCAATATGTAACATACTCGAATTTGTACCTAGGATCAAGCACAATTGCTAAAATTAACATCTTGTTCATTTTCTCAACCGTACCCCAATACTTGTCAAACTTCACTTTCATATTAGGCCATACTACTTAACATACCATCATCTTTATTACTCAATGTTGTGAGAGCATGTTCAATGTTACAAACTTCTTTGAAGTAAAGATTGGAAGTAACATGTAATGACGAACTAAACTTCAAAGTGACTTCATAAAATGTTTTCAAAAATTTGGCAAATTTTCTAGCTTTTTCCCAATCATCACTAGTCGGTGGCCCCTCTCTTTCTTGTCCACTTTCACGCTTATCAAAATATCTGTAATACAATCCATCCTTTTCCTCCATTCGGTCAAATGCTTTCTCAAAATTTAAAGCAATCGTCCAACATTAAAAAAGTTGAATTCCATCTAGTAGGCACATCTAGGACGACAAGCTTTTGCAACCAATCTTCTCCTTTCAACACAAGCTTTGAACTTCATATACCTAGATGGAGATGATCTAAAATACTTGATTGTATTTCGAATACTTGCTATGGAGCGATTAAACTCTTTCAACCCTTCATTAACAATCAAATTGATGATATGCGCTAAACACCTAACATGTAAATACGCACCACCTAAAATCATGCCATCGACTTTCCAATTCTTCAATTTATTTTTCACATAAATGACTGCTGTATCATTTGCATTTGCATTGTCAACAGTAATGGTCGACACGTGCTCTATCCCCCAATCAAGCAAACATTTTTCAACAAGTTTTCCTATTGTCTTCCTTTTATGATTTGGAACAATTGAAAAGCTCAAAATTCTCTTATGCAATTTCCACTTACTATCAATAAAGTGTGCCGTGATTACCATGTAATTGATATTTTGAATTGATGTCCAACAATCTGTGGTAAGAGCAACCCTTTGTAACCTTTGGCCGTTTGCACTGAGCTTCTTGTTTTCGAAAGAAATCATATATCTCATGTCACATACCAGTAAAGTTAGTCTTGTGCACACCTGAAATGAGTATGAATGCACTGAGGCTTTTCTGGATTTTCCTCACTCAAGGTCTATCAGTGACTCAACGGTAATATCCTATGTTTTGCAGACGTCTACAATATGAGAAATGAACTTTGAAAACACTCCGAAGCATGAACAAACATAACAAATGTCTTATCTGGTCTTCATGGATGGAAAATTTTATGTTACATGAGGGATTGGAATAATGTATTCAAAACTTCTCATAAGCACGGATGAATATAATATGAAAACAAAACACTGGAGTATCTAACACTTTTGAGAAAAACACTTCTCGCCAAATTTATGTGAGTCTCTATTTCCCAATTAAATTACTCCCCACATTTGTGAAACTTCTAATTATTTTTGTTGATATTTTTAATTATTTAAAATTTTATCGGTAACACATCTACGTTTGTTTCTTCATGCTTTGGAGTGTTATCCTACTTCCTTCTTGAAGATTATAGAGGCCCAAACAATAGATAATATCACATAGTGAGTCGTAGCCATGACCTAGTACTGCATTATCTTCAAGGCATCGCAAACCCAAACAATTGCCTAGACGCATCCGTACTCATTGTAGATAACCATGAGTATGTCGACAAACTGAATCGTTGTATTGTATGAAACACAAGATCACTTCCAAAAACAAGAGGTTCAGTCCCAAAAAACCAGAAATTCTTGAAAAGAAAATACAAAACAATTTTAGGATCCTTTCAAGCTAATTGCATCAAACCATGATGAGTAGTGTCAAATGTTTTCCATTCGAACACGTGTTGGGGATGATTGTGACTAGAATTCGTTGATTGCTGTAATTGGTGGTGATAACTCTATTAGTTGTCTCATTCGGTGCTTGAGAACTAAATAATGCGTTATTGCGTCTTTGTGCTTTGCGCTTTTACTCTATTACTAGACATTGTGAGAGACTTATAGATTGTGCCACAATTCCTTTTTTTTTTTTTGGGGTATTCAAGATAAGTAATAGTTGGCATTTGCAGTAAGCTTCTTTTTTTCTTTTTTCTTTTTGGGATGAAATTATATATCTCATGTCACATATTAATAAATTTTGTCAATAAACTCGTGCTTGCATGGAATGAGTATGAATACGTCTAGGTGTTTTTTTTTTTTTTTGGTTTGCTTCGTTCACGGTCTACTAGTTAGTGGTAGGCTGGTAGCAACTCCAACAATAATATATAATGTTCTACAAACTTTACGTCATGAGAAATGAACTTTGAAAACACTCTGGAGCTTGAACAAACATAAGAAAATGTATTGTCAGGTCTTCATGGATTGAATATTTTATGTAACATGAGGTATTGAAAAAACGAGCTAAAAATGTATTCAGAGCTTCTCATATGTGTAGAGGAATGTAATTCAAAAACATAAAAGTATTCGAACACGTGTGAGGAAAACAATTCTCGCAAAGGAGATGTTACAGATTTATATCAAAGTCTCTATTTCCCAATTATATTATTCTTCACATGTGATAAACTTTGAATTATGTTCTCTAATGCCTTTAATTATATAATTTTTTCCCTTGACACATATACATTTGTTTTCTTCATATTGTGGAGTTTTATCCAAGTTCCTTCCTGAAAATTTGTAGCCTAAACCAACGATGATATTACATATATAGTAAGTGAGCGGATCTAGGAATTTTTACTTGTGGGGGCACATGGCGATAAGCAGTGTTAAAGTGCCGGACGGGATGCTACGACGACAAGTAGCGTTTATAGCAGTCGGCGACACAGCGGCAGCCAATAAAAATAGCGGCATTTGAAGAATACAATAAAACTACTTAATTAAAACAATAACTTTGTTATTTTATAAATATAATCGACTTTGGATTAGTCGTATATAATAATAGAATAAAATTGTGAAAAATAAAAAATAGAATCACCATCTTATTTTAAACAAAAATTAAGTTTGGATTAAACAAAACTTGAAAAAAAAAATGAAAATCATAGTTACTCATGTGCATATAAATATAAAATAAAGTAACCAAAATACAAAAAAAATATTCCCAGTAAGTGAAGAAAAAATAAAATTATGTTCGAAGTTAAATAAAAAAATTAAAAAACTCAACCATATTTTGACGAAATTTGTACGTAAAAAAGGAAATGATATTTTGTTTTGTTTTTCATGTTTTGAAACTAAAAATTAAGGAAACGTTAAAGTTAAAGATTAAGGTGTTAAGCGTATTATTTTGCCAACTTTACATTTCTACAACGTGGGAAAATTACGTTAAAGTTTATAGAAATATGTAAAAAGACAATATGCAAATGGAACAAAAGTTGGGGATTTAAAAATCATTTTTTAAAGTTGGGGATTAATTGCACAAATTTCTCAAAATAAAAATTTAACATAGCAGCTAGGATTGGAACCCAAATCCACCTCATCACAAAAAGGAAGGTTTGCCACTAGGCTATAGACAATTTATTTAGTTTAATGTAAATTTATGGTTTTTATTTTGTTGTTGGGACAAAATTATAAAATTTAAATTTTTTCTTAAAACAAAATGGGCAAAATCGAAATGGGCGCTCGGGCTTGCCCCACTCTAAATCCGCCAATTTCAAATTTCCTAAACCTAATGAGTAGTAGCAAAAACCAAATTGACCTAGAATTGTGATCTCTCAAGGCAACGGAAACCCAAACAAATTCATAGGAATATCTACACTTCCAAAAATCGATATATTGCATGAGACATAAGATCACTTCCAAAAATAATAAAGTCATTCTCAAAAAAACATAAAATTCCTAATAAGAAAACATGAAACAATTATTAGGATCCTTTCTAACTAAATGCATCTAACAATGACGACTAGAGTCAAACGTTTTCCATTCGAACACGTGCCATGGATCATTGTGACTCCGAATTCGTTGATTGCTGTTATTGACAGTGATAGCTCTATTAGTTGTCTCATTTAGTTTGATTGAGGAGGCAAACAGGTTTGATTACGATGGGAATATATTTCCTGCTAGGTGCACGAGTGGAAAAACATTGGACCTCCGTTGTCGTAGTTTGATCTATTTACCTAGAACTAGTTCCAATAATTTTTTTGTGTATTTAAGATAAATAACCTTTGGCCGTTTGCACTTGGCTTCTTGTTTTTTGAAGAAATTATATATCTCATGTCACATATCGATAAAATTTGTCGATAAACTCGTGCTCGCCTAGAATTAGTATGAGTACACCAAGGTGTCATTTTTGGGTTTTGCCATGCTCAAGAACTATATTTTAAAGGTGGAGACTCCAATGGTAATATCCTATGTTCTGCAAACGTCTAAGAGAAATGAACTTTGAAAACACTTTGGAGCATGAAAAAACATAAGAAAATGTCTTGTTTGGACTCGTGGATTGAAAATTATATATAACACAAGGGATTGGAAAACGTATTCAAAGTTTCTTACCTCTTTCCCTTCTTTTCCTTTTTCCTTCCTCTTTCTTCTTCTTCCTTGGACTATTTGTTGCTTAGAATATGTGCAAGACACATGTAGTGCCTTCTCCTAAGACAACTCGACCATCAAGACCATTTAGACCTTTCCTTGAAGCAGTGACACAGTTTAGGGTAGTGTATATGGGGAAATGTTCTCCTCCCCATAGCATGTTTCTATTGGCCAATTTCTATTGTACTAATATTAAATGAGTTTGAATTGGCCAATAGAAACATGTCATGTAGGAAGTGGGAAAGATAAATCTTCCCCACTATGGGGAGGAGAACATTTCCCAGTGTATATGACCATCAATTTCATAATAGTGGGCTTGTATTAAAGGCCAATAAGATTCCAATGTCTAATAGAAGATATAGATGTAGATAATAAAAGAAGTCGACGAGGAGGAAGTAAAATACACTTGTAAAAAGCATTCATTCAGGACATCTAGAGAAATCAACTTGTAAACTAAGAAAATACAAACTAAATTTCATCGATTGGATGTTAGATGACTTTACAAACACAATATATAATTTCCATAAAATATGTTGGAAACTAGCACCAGAAATAGCTAGAAAATATAAAATTTCCTTAATTCTATAAATCAAGATCTTTGCTAGATGTTCATGTGTTTGTTATAATTCGAAAACATAAATTTAGAATTATACCTAAACCGATATTAGATTATGCAATTGTTACCACAAGATTTCGTTAAGGCCTCCACGTCAGCAAAGGCTTAGCAAGAGCCCCGTCTAGGCCCAAGTTAGGCCTCGCTAAGGCCTCATGGGCCCAACAATGGCCTTCCAGATTCGTAAAGGCTTCGGTAGTGATGGCAACGGGGCGGATCAGGGCGGATCGACCTGATCCAAATCCGCCCCGCGATCCGCCATTTTTCGGGGCGGATCGGATACGGATCGGGGCGGATCAGAGCCTTGATCCGTATACTGATCCATATTTTTTTTTGGCATTCAAAAAATTTAAAATATATTGAAACAAGCTTTACTACTATACTATAAGAGTTTAAACAACATCATCCTCCTCACTAAACCTTGTGCAAGGTCCACAATATGTCGAAGGTGATAAATTTTTTATTCAAAAAATATTTTAATTATCAAATCACATATAAAACAAAATATAAATTCAATATTTAATCCTTTTTTTTTTAAATTCGAGGCGGAGGCGAGGCGGATCGGGCAGCCCGATCCGATCCGCCCGAGATCCGCGGCGGATCACGAGATACCGTCCCGATCCGTCTTGTCGATCCGCGGATCGAGATATTTTTGCTCTATTCGGATCGGGTATCCATCGGGTCCGGGCGGATCGGATATTTTGCCATCTCTAGGCCTCGGATAACCAGCGAGGGCCTCACGGATACGCTTAAGGCCCGACAACACATTAGCACCCTCGAGTTAAGTAGAGCGAAGCCCATGACGGGCCTCGACATCCCTGGCCAACCTGGAACACTTCACCGGTCTTCGCATTTCGTAATCTCGATGTTTTGGGATAACTAGAAAAGTAATTAAAGAAATATTGTGTTTGATGGCCATAAGAGTTCTCACAAGGAAACCAAATCCCGATCTCCTAAAGATTAGGCAACGTGATCAACTCAAATAAGTGCTAAATTATTGAGATTGCCTTGACAACCAATTGCCCTTATCTCATAAGGAAGGAGGATACAATCAGATATGTAATTGATTGTTTTCCTAGATCAATTAGGACTTTGAGGCTATAAATACAACATCTCCGTTGTTCTAAGGTACGCTCTTTTTACATATTATTATCACCCCTAAACTCTGCTCAAATGTTTGCCTACTTGTCCCTCCTACACCCAATTGTTTTCGTTCCCCATATAATGTTCTATATACCTGCAGTTGACTTGATTGTTGGAGTACCAGCAATCGCCAGACCCTTTTCCCCCGGTGATCTTGGTCCCTAACGATCGTCCTAGTGTGCAGGTAATATCTGCTTAATCGATAGATGATAAGAGATCTGTTGACGCGTGGACAGTGCAGATTTTGACGTCAACAGCAATTACAATCTGATTCGCAAACTTCGTGCTCCCAACCTTCAAGTCTTTTATGGTATTCTCTAAATTATAGACTACACCGGCGTGTGAGTACCATCTCAATTAAAATTAAAAGCTAATTTCTTGACTAGACAAATCATAATGAGACAACAATCACACCATGCACGAATCTCAGCTTCATTGTAAGGCCTCATGCTACAAAAGCTTTTCCTAATATTTGCAAGTCCAAATAAACAAAGTTCAAATTTGTCATATGCATTCTTGAATTCGAATTATGTTGATCGGGTAAAAAACTGTAATAGTAAAGGATCTGATAAATGTGTCAACGAAGTTTCCTGTTTGAGTCTTGACATTTATATAAAACAGCGGATGTAAAGTAAAGCAATGTTGAATTTCTTTAGATTATATCAATATTGGATATTTTATGATCATTCACAGGGAAAATCATTATACACGAAGAGCTAAAAATTGCTTGTTGTGGACATTTAGAGGGAATATCTGAAGAAGTGCCTTAGAATATTCTTCAGTTAGTCTTTTAGCTCTATCAAGCGAAGCTTTAAGTCTTAAACCCCATATTCTCTTTCTATCTTCACTGCTTTTTTTGTAAACATGAAAGTATCTTATGAACACGCACATAAAAACAACCAATTGATTATGAATTTATCGAAGAAACAAGTTACCTTCTAATAATTTAAATTCAGCAACACAAGTATTCACTCTTTATCATGTTTATTTTTCTTCTTTACTATTTATTTGTGAAAAATCATGATCGTCAATAATGGCCACAAACAATGACATCTAATAAAAAAAAAGATAAGAGAATGAATAGAGTTGTCATAATTCAGGTATGCTGTAAGATTTAACGATCGAGAAATCAAAGTTGAAATAGTAATATGTAGTAATGATAAACATAGTTATTATGAAAAGGAAAAAGAAAAGTGACAGCTTCAGCATGCTAAAATGCTCTAGGCTGTGAACTAAAACTTTATGAATTCTTATGATACAAGAAAATATAATGCAAATCCTAACGAGAAAAATACATGAATGTTTGAATGTGTAATTGACACAATCATAATGTTCTGCAGGAAAATAAAATAAAATTGGCAATTAAGATTCAAGAGTAGCATGCCAAAGTAAAAAAGGAACAATAAAAGTAGTTCACGGAATTGAAAAAACTGATTGAGCATGTGAACATATCATTATCTGATTAATAAACTCTCAAACTCAAGGCACAAAAAACCTCCCATGAGAGTTTGCAACGCAAGTCAAACATCCTAATATACAATTTCAAACCAATAAAAACTAATCAAATGAAATCAAGTCAATATAAATTCAATCAAAATAACTCACTCTTTACGCAGACATACTTTGGCCATTGCAGGGTCCAATTTGCCTTATTCACATCAGCAACGATTTATGCTAATCAAATTTTTGAAGAAAATAATTACTAACCTCAAAATCAGCTTATCAGATCACATAAAAAGACAAATACAGAGCAAAATTAAAACTTAAGACCAACTAAAATATTCTTATGACGAACGCCACAAACTCTTCAACAAAATATGAACTCATAAAACAATAACATTTCTGCATTCGCTCTATAATTTTATAATCAAGATTTCATCTTTATGCTGATGCCAACACTCAGTTTATCGTCCACTACATCTAAAGTCCAAAATATACCCAACAAACACAGATTAGCCAAAATAGCTACTTTTGGAAAAGATATTTTCCATAAATAGCAATGGACAAATCAGTTCAAAGTTCAGCATTATTCACAGAATATAAGGCTACGTTTGATACACTACTAACCAATAATCCAAACTCTAATTTAAGCCAACTCTAATTATAAAAAATTAAGAATAACAAACTATAATTTAAGCCAAGTTCAATACCCAGCTTCAAAATCATAGAAAACGAAACATAAAGTATATAGAATAAAAACTAAAACAAAAGCAAAAATATCCAGATTTTTATAATAACAAACTCTAATTTAAGCCAACTTCAATGCCCAACTTCAAAATCACACAAAATGAAACATAAAGCATATAGAAGTAAAACTAAAACCAAGAAAAAATATCCAAAGAACCGAACAAAAAAAGTTAAAGAACCTGAAATTTTGGCTCGGAATAACCCACCATGTCTAAGATCTTCTTCAACAAAATAATAATCTTCTGCTTCAAAGTCTGCAATTAGGTAGAGAACAAAATCATAAGAAATATGGCAAAAAAAAAAAAAAAAGAAATAAACAAAAACATGGAAAAAAATTAAAACAAAAACATACTGTCAGAGATTCACTGCAATTCAATCATTTACCACAGAAACCATACAGCGGCAATCCTATAGCACTTGTGAAAGAACGAGCCAAATAGAAGAAAATGAAACATAAAACTCCAAAAACACCATTTATTCAATGAAATGAGAGATAAATTGAAAGGATCTAAACAGATCCATGAAATTTCTGGTTTTCAAAAATTACCACAACACAACATCCCAACGAACAAACTTCGATTCTAGGTTCTATGCAGTCGAAAGATACACAGTTAAGTCGATTCTATAATTTATGTGTTGGAGAAATACATATTTAGAGGTATATCGATTCCATACCCATTCACTCTTCTAAGATAGTAGGGATATAGGAACAAATAACCCTAAATCAAATCCAAGTCCAATTAGACTAGTATACCGCTTATTTCGACCGTAGAAAAATAAATGGAGATTAATAGGAGGAACAAGGTCGATAAGAAAAAATTTGAAGAAGAATGGTGAAGAGAGAGAATTGAGGAAATTGAAAAAAAAAAAAAAGAAAAAAAAAATTGGAGAAGGTGAATACAGACGTAAGCATCTATTTTGGGTAAGTGGAGGTGAAACTCCCTACGGTCGTGATTAAAATTGATTTAATTGAATATGTACTTCCTGAACTTAAATCACAATTACAATTAAGTCCAAAACTTTCACAGTAATTGTAATTGACTCCAAAATTTTATAAAGCTACCCCACGACCTGCTTAGAGATATATTTTCTAAGCTCTAACAATTAGATCATGTCGAGTCTACCCTAGACCAACCAATCTAAATTATTAGTGATTTGGTTTTTCACGTGTTAATGGAACAAAATCACAAGTTAATGTATCTAATTTTAATTCACGTGAGTGAATATATATAGCTTTTTATTATAATTACCTTACAAAAGGAATAATTTATTTACAGTTCAAGAGCATATATAATGATGTTGCTTGTAATTCCTCATCTGTCGTTAACTTTGTATTTGGAGCCTTATTACCAAAGAATAGAGCAAACTGTTTAAAAATTGAAAACCTTCTTTGCGGATTAGTAAACCTTCCTTCATCATTCCTCATTATTGATTTGGACTTCTTTTGGACTAAATTTCAAGGTAATGAATATAGTGGGAATGGTACTGAATGGTCGGGTGACCCGGCCAATTTTCTAAAATGGCCGTTGATTCATTTTGGTCGGTAAATTATCAAATATAACCCTGCCTTTTCCTCGTTTATTATCATTTCAAACGATTTCAAATTCATTTGTCTGTGAGAAAGAGAAGATTTCAAGGTTAGAATCTAACCCATTTCAATGTGAGAATCCAACCCATTTCATTTATGTAAGAAATTCCATTTTAAAGTAGAAATTCATCCGTCTCTATATTCTTCTTTTAATTTACGGTAGAATTGTGTATTTAGTAGTATTAATTATGAAAATATGTATAAATTTGAGTATGAATTGTGATTTTTACTTTTAATTTCTGCAAATCTGAGTTCATTTGAAGTGGGTTAATTGAAAAATTCAGTTAAAATTGTGTAAACACCTTTTAACAGACTCATGGTTTGTTGTGACCTGTCCAGTTTGTTAATGTTCTTTTAACAAATCATATGTTGGTCTGTTAAGAGTGCTTATAAAATAAGGGTATTTTAGTTTATTCTATTTAAAAAAGACTTTTTAAACTTAAATTGTATAAGTTGAGTGCTTTTGCGATTCGCTGGTTTGACACGGCCATTTAGCCAAAGCGGCCAATGAATATATGATTAAGTAAAGGCGCTCTTGCATTCCTCTATTCCTACAACAATGTTTGTTCATTTGATGATTATTAAGGTATTCAAATGCTGTTTGCTTGCCGCTCAAGATGTAAATCAAAACTAATGATTTAGTCGTTCTCATTTACAAGAAAGTAAATTTATCGACCAAACTATTCTGAGAATAATTAAACTGTAGTGCAGGTTGTAGTCAGCAACCAAAAATACAATTCAGTTCTAAAAATACACATTGTTCCAATAAACTTCGAAGCTTTCAAGTTAGCAGCAAAAGAAATCCCGATAACACAGATTGCAAGTTGCAACGGTATAAACACAAATTTTATCAATTAAAACAAAATTGAAATAAGAGAATTCAAGCATTTAGGTTGAATCAGCAGTTGTAGGCGTTATGCAAAGACCTCTCTCGTTCCAACTACATTTCGGGGTATTCAGTTGATAATCAAAATCCATCTTCTTTGTGTTCAGCCTTTTCTAGTACAATGCACATCTCGCGTAGGTCCAGATATGGCATGCTTCTGAAAGCCCAGTGGACTTCGATCATTCTGCCTGCTATTAGACCTCGAGGAAGTCCATCCGTCAGTTGAATCAGCTGAATTAGGTTCCCACGAAGAAGAATCCCGGTGTTGTTGACTGCTAATAAAACTGTTGCTGCCAGAGGATTCCTGCTGTTCCGAGTCTCCCCCTCCCACAGTACCCCTCCCAACTGTCACATATTTTTGAAAGCTTGGCTCCATTAAATCGTCATTTCCTACCACCTCAGATTCCATGAAGGGGTCCCTCGTCTCTAGTCTTCTCTTTGCTACAGAGTTGGCTGCGAATGGAGTTGTGTTGTCACTCTTGTTAAATTGCTCAGACGACGAGTCTTTTCTTCTTTCCCCTGGAAAAGTACTGGACAAATTTGAACTAGTGGTGGAGTTGAGATCAGCAACTGCTTCAAGGATAGAACAGGCTTTAGTCAAACACGCTGGTAGAGAAAAGGTAGGGGGAGTATTATTTGTTTGGTGGAAGTTCTGAATGTCCTCTAGCAGTAGTGCAGTGTAGGATGGAGTAGGATTTGACAGCATTTCAAGGTTGATGTCTAGGTCTCGGGACAACTGTGAAGATCTGCTTCTTGTTTTCGCGAGGGGTTTAAGACTTTCAGCCCCTGAAGTAACTACATTCAGTGCAACATTACTGGCAAGTCCACATGGTCCCGCAGTTCCTTCGACCATGAGCTGCAGCTGCTCCTTGGCTTTGCAATTCACATTCTTTAAATTGTTGTCAAGTTTGTTCTTGGCCCCTTGCAGAACTCTGTTATTATCAGCATTCGGCTTCTGCACGATGCCAAGATGAAATCAATTCATGCCAGCATTTATGTATTCATATAGAGCTGAGAAACATTCTATGCTTGTTTGGTAGGATATACTACACAGAATTGGACAGTATTCAGGAAGGAAAAGAAATTTAAGTCTCGTTCACTATAGTGTCTAGTACAGAGTATCAAATATGCATTCAAAGTCTTTTATCTGATTATCAGACATTCTGAAGGGAGTCATGCCTAGGCAATCATCTTGATGCAAAAATTGTATATCTAAACATAAGTCTAAGGTTGTCTATCCATTCTTTAGCAACATCCAATTTTACGAAACACCTTTACTACATTTTATTGATCTTGGACGTATCATGTGCAGCATTTGATTGATAATGCGATACACGAATTTTTTAGTTGTGTGGGACGCAATCCGATTTTTCTTCACTAAATATGAAATTGTCCATACTACGATTCGATCAAGAAAGTCACCAACACAAAATGAGTAAATCTTCATAAAGCGATTTAGGACTCAAAATATGCATACCTGTGACAGATTGTTGTTCTTAGTCTTAATTCCTGGCGAAGGCATCTGTTCCACAATGACATTGGTGTCAATTTCACTGAGGGGATTTCTTCTGCAAGGAGAATGCTCTGCCTTCCTTGAATTGCTTCGGCTCAAGGACATAGGCTGCTGCTGGTGCTGACCCGAATTGATGTTCTGATTCTCATTAGAAACTCGAGCATTCACCCTTGCTGGAGACCGAGCACGAGGAGATGCACTAGTCCTCGAACCAGCAGCTCCATCAGCACCCACATTTCTCTTCACTTGGATCCTTTTAACAGCAGTAGTCGAATTAGGCTCACTACCAGCAGCATTATTACTCTTATCCATCGCCAAAGATGAAACAGTAGCAGGCACAGAAACCATTTTTCCAGGCCTGCTGCCTCTATCACCATTAGCATTGGTAGACGAGGAATTAGGGCCACAAGAACTTGTAATCGGAGATTCAGATCTTCGACCAGGAGATCTGCTGACCCTCCTTCCACCACCTCCACTGCCACCTCTTTCTCTACTAACCGACCGACGCTGCTGCTCCGCCTGGTCCCTTTCCCTACTGGGCGTTCTCCTCCTCCTCCCCCCCTGAGATGAAGACCCAGCCTCCCCAGCCTGGCTGGGCCGCCTTCTATGGCGGCTCAGTCTCTCTCCCACCACCTCATCATCACCAACATTAAAAACATTTTTCTCATCAGTACTGCGTCCTTCCCTACCATTCTCATTGTCAAAATCAAAACTCCTCTTTGAACCAATATATTTTCTCTCCTTCTGAAGATTACTAGCAACATTTTCAGACGACCCACCAGAACCCGATGCCGCAGCCTTCCCATTAGATGAACTCCGGCTAAGCCTACCACATTGTATTAAAATGGCATCCAACTCTTCTTTTGTGCAACTTGAAGTCCTCACTTGGGCTGCTCCCATAATGCCATAACTATTCACTAATTCACCATTATTGGTTTCTCTTTCTTCGTCTTTGAACCGTCTTTCGATTTCATGGCTCTTCCTGTGTTTTATGATGAAAATCTCTTTCTTTATAGTTGCTTCTTCAGCCTTCTTTTTCTCCAGTTGGGTATCAGATTTAACTTCTTCCGGTGGCTTCTGAAGTGCATTAGGAGAAGAAGCACTAGTGCTCTTCTTGCTTAAACAACCACCCATTTTCCCACAGATACAAGTAAAAAATGACAAAATCACAGAAAAAGAGAGGAGGAAATTTAAATTCTAGATTGTGTAACGGAAGGAAAGAGAAACAGATACTGGGGGTAAAGTGCCAAAAGGGGTACAATTTTCCAGAAACCATTCATTACAAATAGAAATAATTGTACCACTGGCCAACCTCTTGCTCTAATAGCAAATTGATTCTCTCTTTTTAAAATATAGCAAGTTGGTAATCAGCGTTTCATTATAGTTGACAAATCGGCGTCTCATGATGAAAAATGTTCAAATATGTGTTCAATCACGACGTTGTTCTTATATGTCTAATTTTGTGAAATTAGACTTTTTTTCACAATTAGGAATGGCAACAAGGTGGATAGCCGTCCTCATCCCTTGCTATTTTTTTTAATTTCAATTTAAATTTTGTGCATGTTTGGTGTAGATTAAAATTAAAATTTTAGGAGATTTTGATAAAGTTGATAAAATGTATGGTTAAAAAGTTGATAAAAGTTGTGGGTCTTATGAAATGTGTGGTTGAAAAATAGTTTGGAAGAAAAATAATTTTAGAAAATGGGGTTAAACATGATTTCTAAAACATACAAAAAAATAAATAAAGCGCTAAGCGTGTTCAGGAAGAGGATCATGTTCACTATCTCCATCCACATACAATTCCTCGACTAATCAAGGAATTCCCGCTTCATTCTAACACGACAATGAGGGGGGATGAGGGCAAGACATTTTGCCAATTCTCTATTCATAATTTAGGTTGGTGTTTAAAAGTTGGAGTGAGACAAGTTTTTATAAATTTCACTTGATAATTAATTAAAGATTTGGATAATTACAATGAAATGTTGAGGACCAACTTGTTCCATTTCAAAATATTCAGATGAATTTGCTGTTAATTAGATAGGTTGAGGACCAATAGTGAAAGTTACATGCACAGAGAACAATTTCAAAATTTGACATAGACAAGCAATGAATACAGCCGTTAAATGGTTAAAAAATATTGATGTCAGATTACCTACTACTGTTTGGATACTATAATAACATTATTCCCCATTTTGCAAGGGAATCTTAAAAATTGGAATTGAATCTTGATCCAAATTTGAAATTATAATTTCTTTAACGGTCATGTTACATGTTGGTTATTGAATAGATTTGGGTTTTTAATTTGAGGTTTGATTCAAGTTAATTTTATTGTACATTTAAAATCAACTCTTTAAATTTGAAATTTTAAAGTTCTCAAAGAAACTGTTTTTCCTTTCCCACTGATTCTTCGATGTTCCAAACTAGAGGTGTCACTTGGTCAGTGTAGTGGTCGGCCCGCCTCGATGAAAGTCCCGGTGACGGCCGTTAGAAAAAGCGCATGTGACGACGGGTTCTTGGCCGGTCAACCAACCCACCCACAAAAATTGAACAAAATCCCATCCACTCGTTGGCCCATCCGAGTCTAGCCCATGTGGGCAGCGGTTCGATCTTGTTCGGCCGTGTATGAATAAAAATTAATTTTTTGAAATTACTAAAAAATTTAATTACTTATTGTAATTCAAAAAAAAATATTTACATATGTAACAAAAAATATGTTAAATTACTAAATAAAAATAAATAACAATGATAAATTCACATTTGTTAATTTTTAATTCAATTTCTATTTTTATTTATATATTTAGAGACTAAAACATAACGATCTCGTCACATCTTTCACTTTAAATGCAATTCTCCGCCATTTTTTTTTTTTTTAAATATCATTTCAATTATGAAAGTTTGAATTTTCTACCCATTTTTTTAAAAAAAAAAAATTAAAAGCGGTTCACTCAGCGCAGCCCTCAGCTCGGCCTCTTCGGCCCGTGAGCGCCCCCACGAGTTGGCCTTCTCGGCTGTGAATGGCCGTCCGGTTCACTTCTGCGGGTCCATGGCCCGTGTCGAGGCGGGTGGGCCGATCTTGAGGTTCGGCCGGCGGTCCGTCTTGACACTTCTATTCCAAACAATTAGATTGATAACATATGATATAGACGAGCTTGTCAAAATGATCATATAAAATTCAAAGCGAAAAAAAAAAACTTCATTCTCATGTAAAATGATTAAACGTCATGATAATTAACCATCATTTCAATATAGTCAAATTGACCCTTACAAGTAACATGCAAAACACGTGCAAGTAACGTGTAATCACTTACACATGGAAAGGTGCAAAACACGTGCAGGCAATGAGCAATCACTTAGTGTAGAAAGTTGCATGTGTTAATTCTTTTTCTTTCTTTTGTTTGATGAAGGAGGAAGATATGTCGGAGTTAATTAAGTTACAATTTTAAATGAAAAACATCAAATCACGCTTGAGAACCAAACAATAAATGCGAAAGAAAACTTCATCTCTATTTTATAGAAAAAAGAAAAATAAAAAACTAAACATTTAAAACGATCAACTTTGAAAATTTAGCAGTTTTATGGTACACAATTTTTAAACCCTCTCGCATGTATTGGTGAAATGATGGCTATATTTCTGGGAGAGAACTCCGGGCGAATATGAAGTGAATCCTACTAAGAGGTCCACTAGAGATCAAAAATTGTTGAAAAAACAACAAGATCTTTATGAAGATTGCTTTCGCTACGGCTCCGTTGGATTCCCTTAATCAAGACACTGCCTAATCGATTATGATAAATTAGATCGGATTTTGCGGTTTTTTCTTCTGCAATACCTCAACGTGACATGAGCACCCAACCCGATAGTACCCATTTTGGGAACGTCCAGTGCCAAAGTCACTGAATGGGTAAGTAGCCAATCCCTAGACTATGCTAAAGCTGTGCGACCGGTTGATGTACAAATGTATAAATAGATTAGTTTGTTGTTGTTGCATGGAATTGTTGGAGGGCGCGTAACAATTTTGTGTTTGGAAATCAATAAGGACGCCCATCAAATAAGCTTGTTAGTGATTTTTTTTTTTTTTTTGAAATAATATCTCTAATTTAATTTATAAATTGAAAAAATATAATTATTCAAACTTTCTATGGTAAAACATAATTTATAAATATTCGAAACCAGACTAGAGTTAGTTACTAAATTCCCATGAGTTAACCTTTTTAAAACTAAACACAATAAGAAAATAATAATAAGAAATACAAATCGGCAAATACTCTTCCATAAATTGTTTTAGAGAAAACTGATTTATTACCAAATAGGATACAAACAAATGCCACAAACTTGAACTGAGAAATTACTCACATGTATTGAAATTGAAGGAAAATTTTGATGCGAGAGCGAAAAGGCTTTAAATTCTTTTTGTGGGGAATGAAAATGTAAGTGAAAACGATGGGTAATTGGCATAAGTAAGTGAATTTTTTTAAAGAAAAGTTATTATGTTGACCTTAAGTTCTTAAAAAATTTAGATACAAGAGTTCAAAGATGAGCAAAAAATTGTAATATTCAAAATTAGTTTTTAATATAATGAAAGTTTTAAATAGCAAAAAGATTTTGAAACAATATATTATCACAATTGTTCCTTACGTATTTTCATATTTTGAAAACGTTGTATAATTACATTATTATCAATTTCGTGAAGTATATCATTTTCAATATATATTACCCTGTCATTCAGCCATTGATCTCCAATTCAGTTGTGCAATCGAGTCTTTGACAAGATTCATTGCACATAATACTCTCTCTATCGTAGTAGTAACAACAGGCAGAATTAATACTAATGTCACAAAACTTATAAAGTAATGGATAAACTTCATTTTTTTTTTGTCACAACCAATTTTTGTGCAAGATCATTATAATATATGTTTCAAGTTGTTCATCAAATGCCAAAAGATTTATTGGTAAAAAATCTTCAGCATAATACTCACCAAGTCTAATTAATTTGTACTTGTCAAAAGTAGATAGTAAATCATCAAGACACAAGCGTGCTACACAAAGACATAAGTCACTATTTACCTCGAAAAAACAATCATTCAACTCCTGAAGTTGCATATGAATGACGAGACAAAAGAAGTCGACTCGCAAGTGATGCAAAATTGTCATTTCTAGAGTGTTACGACATGAATGACTTGGAGATATATACATATTAGGAACATTAATATTGTGCTTTTTATAGAAAAAATAAACATTTTTTTCAAAAAAGAATCTAGTATCTTGATCTTTCTTTATAATGACTCAAGACAATTCATCTGAAATTCCTTAGATCTTTTTCATAAGATGTAGTCTAAAAATAAAATCAAATGTTAGTATCAAACTCAGCAAACTTAGTGTTTCACCTCTTTTTTCAGAACTTGGAACATCATTAGCAATCATTTAAAAGACATCAAATGTAGCTGAAAAGATGTGAATCAAGTTAAATAAAGAAGCATAGTGAGATCTCCAATGTGTATCACCAGAACACTTAATAACACTTGAGGGTAGTTTATTGATTAAGGCCTCATGCACTTGATATTTTATTATGATTGAGTTTTTGAAGGATTCAGAGTATTTGCTTGCTCTTGAAAAAGATCACACCGTTTAGCAGATCTTCCAACAACATTCACCATCTTATCAACCAAATCAAAGCACTCTTTATTCTCCACATGCTTGTTTGTCACAGCTACAAGAACTAGTTGAAGTTGATGAAAAAAAATGAATGTAGTAAGTAATCGGGTTCTCTTTTAAAATAAGTGCTTTGAAACAATTAAACTCACATTGCACCATCATAACCTTGACTTCTCAAACTAAATATATTTAACTTCTATCTAGAGAATAAGTAATCAATAGTAGTCTTAAGAGCATCTCCAATGCTAAACACTTTCTAAAGAAATCTATGTGGCAAGAGAAAAAAAAAGAAATGAGGAAAGAGAAAAGAAATGGGAGAGATAGACACAATTTAATGAGAAAATGGGTGGAAGACAGTCTAACAGGATGTCTAAAACTGGACGCCTTGTTGGAGGGCTTTCTACAATAAATGCTGCAAAGTGAGTTTTGTTTCCTCCACCGCATCGCCACATCAGCTGGACATTCAAAATAGAATGTAGCATTGGAGATGCTCTAAGTGAGAGAGCCGTGGTACTCGAACCATGGTGGATACCTAAAAAACGTTCAACTACACATTCACTCTTGTTCACATAACACAAAACAATAGACATTTTCTCCTTAACTAAGGTGTCACGAGATTTATCAACTAGAATAGAAAATAACTAATCACCAATATCATTGATAATAACATTGAATGTTTCAAAAGTAGCACTTACTATATCCTTTTGAATGTAACGGCTTTAATCTCATCACTTTGATCAGCAAAAAAATATGGTAGTTCAAGAAAATTCCCTTAATTATTTAAATCATCAGATTCATCATGTCCACAAAATACAAGCCCTGGACGTATAAGAAATCGAACACAATCTATTGATGCACCCAAACGAAAGCAGTAGTAATTTCGTGTTTGTTGTGATTGCTTCAAGAAAATTGTATGAATATTTTTCTCTTAATTCATGGAAGCTTCACAATTAATCCGAGCTTTATGGTGTGCACTATTTGAATCTCTAACGTGCTCTTGAAGTTTTGCGTACCTTTTCCAATTTGAGCACCATCTCGCAACAAAAGTATTATAATCTTGTCGTTCCCACTTGATTTTAAAAGATAAGAACAAAAGAAATATGCAGCACTTTTCTTTATGCTATATTCCAACTAAGAAGGAAATTAAATAAACCAAGAAAGTTGGAAAATCTCAATGATGATTTTTCAAAAAAAAAATTGTGGGAATTTATGTTGTAATATTGTTCAAATTATATAATAAGAAGTGATTTGGATATAAATTAGGTGGAAAAAAATTCAGAAATAAAAAGAGAAACCAAAATTCAATGTGGAATTTTACGAAATCAAGCGTAACTCTGATGGTACCCTTGAACGCTACAAAGCTCTTTTAGTGGCAAAAGTTTACACCCAACTTGAAGGTGTGGATTACCATGACACTTTTTCTTCCACTGATAAAATGATTACTTCCCGTTGTTTATTAGCTTTGGCAACCGCTCAGCATTGGACTCTTCATCAACTTGATGTCCATAATGTTTTTCTTCATGGTGATCTCCATGAAGAAATTTATATGTCTCTACCTCCTGGTCTTCAGGGGGAGAACCTTGTATGTCGCATCAACAAGTCGTTATATGGCTTAAAGCAAGCCTCTTGTCAATGGTTTTCAAAATTCTCTACAACCATCCAAGATGCTGGATTTGTTCAATCCAAAGCTGATTACTCATTGTTCACATGTCGAAAAGGCAAATCTTTTATAGTTTTATTAATATATGTTGATGACATTCTTATTACAGGCAATGATCTCTCTGCCATATCTACCCTCAAGCACTTTTTGAATAATCATTTCCGGATTAAAGATTTGGATAGTTTAAAATTCTTTTTGGGCATTGAAGTCTCTCGGTCAAAGAAAGGTATTTCCATTTCACAGCGAAAGTACACTTTGGAAATATTAAAGGATGGTGGTCTTTTGAGAGCCAAAGCGGTGAACTTTCTCATTGAAGAAAATTTAAAACTCTCAGATAAAGGAGAATTACTTAGAGACCCATCTTAATATAAACGGCTTGTTGGACGCCTAATATATATGATAATTACTCGATCATATATCGCTTATTCAGTTCATGTGCTGAGCAGATTCATGCATGCACCATGCAGACCACATATGGAGGCTACCTTACGGGTACTGCATTACTTGAAAAATAATCCAGGACAAGGCTTATTTTTCTCTTGTCAGAATGATGTATCTCTACGAGCTTTTTGTGATTCAGATTGGACAGGATGTCCAATCTCTCGTAAATCCACCATAGGCTATTGTGTCTTTTTGGGATCTTCTCTTATTTCTTAGAGAACAAAGATGAAGAAAACTGTAACTCTTTCCTCAGCTGAAGCCGAATATCATGCAATGATAGGTACCTACTGTGAATTAACTTGGTTACGCTCATTGTTGAAAGATTTACGAATATTACATCCGAAACCAACATTGTTATATTGCGACAATAAAGCAGCCTTGCACATAGCAGCAAACCCCGATTTTCATGAGATGACCAGACATATAGAGATGGATTGTCACTTCATTCACGATAAAATTTGAGATGGTTCAATTGTAACAAAATATATTTATTCAGCAAACCAGCTTTCTAGACACGTCTTCACAAAGCCATTGGGAAAGGAACCATTCTCAAAAATGATACACAAGTTGGGAGTTCTTGATATTCACTCTCCAACTTAAGGGGGAGCGGTAAGAAAGTCAATAAAATCCCACTATCTATGGGATTGATATGTATTATATATTAGGTGTAGAATTCTACTTTCCCATTTGTATTTATTTTGTCTAGAATAGCTTAACCTAATCATGGAAAATCTTTATAACAAATATGTAGCTTCTATTTCAATGGAATCATTCATACCAAAATATTTGTTTTCTTCCTTTTTCACATGTCATCATCTAGTAGTGTGAGTTGTGACCTCCCAAATGCATTTCTAAGCTAATTGGTAGGTGATAAGTGCATTTTGTGCACTTATTCAAGCATTTAAACTAAGTTTTTATCTCGTTATTTTATTGATTTTATACTTAATTTAGTTTATTTTTCTTCATATTTCAGTGTTGGATCCATTTATAAGAAAATTGAGAAGAATGGATGGAAAGAGCAACAATTTGGTGAAATCGACGAGTAAGTTGAGTTTTTGAAGTGAATATCAAGAGCCAAATATTTGAGGAAGAGGAATAAAATAAAATCAATAAGTTTAAGGTGTTTTGGAGTGATAATGAAGAGTTGAATCAATTGATCAAACACCAGAAAGCCAAAGAACCGAATTGAGAAACTACCTACCGCAGCATGTGGGGAAATTTGAGCACAACTTTTGATATTAAAATCTCCAAAATGCAAATCATATACCATTGGAAATATAATTGAATTACAAGTCTAACACCTTTTACGGATCTCAATTTAGAATTTTCTACAAGAAGTTATGGCTATTTAAAAATAACCGCCGCAGAGAAAAAAGCTTGAACTATGCAATCGCCCAAGCTTAAAGCGGGGCGATCACCCAACCCTATTTTTCAACATCAGATTGCAAAACAACATGCCTGAGCGATCTCCCGGGTTTACACTGGGCGATCGCCCAGTGTAAAATAACTACCCACGGATTTTTCTTACCTTTTTGAATTCTAATTCAATTAGGAAACCTTTGGGACACGATTTTAATGAATTTTTAGGATCTTTTGGGGTAGAATTATGGAAATATAAATATGAGTTATTAACTCATAACGGGAGCCGGATTAGAGCCGTTTTAGGAGCCGGATTAGAGCTATTTTGAGAGCTGTTTTGGGAGCCAATTTAGAGAGAAAAATAAGAGACAAATCAAGAAACGAAGAACAAGATTAATCATTTCAAGATCAAAACGAAGATCAAGTTCAAGATTTCTTCTCTTTCAAGTTTTCTTCATATTTGGGTGATGGCTTCCATATTTTATTTTTCTTTTTATTTTCTTCTTCTTAGCATGTTAGGTTAAACCTATTAGTGCTAGGATCATGATGAAACGTGTATCATGATCTTTTAATTCTTTGAATCTAATTTTTGATATTTAAGCACGTTTTTAATTCTGCATAATTGATATTGATTTTTTTTCATCTACAATTATGTGCGCAATAATTGTATGATTCTTGTGGCTTGTTTTACCTTCGTGAGATGGAAAATAGGTTATACATAATATCAATTATCGTAGAGTCCGATAGGGGATAGAGATATACCGATATGATTTACGTGGTCTTTAAGTATTCACAAACTCTAATGCATTCTTGTATGTTCGCATCCGTCATAGAGATATAGTCGGGTCACATATAAGGATATGTTCAATTCTACTCGAGAGAGATTGTTAAACAAATTAAGGATATTGATCTTCACAATTGAATCATGTTATCAAATTCAACAGTTTGGGTTAAAGGGACTTGGTATAAGTGGATTCGAGATCCTAGTACGTTGTTCTTTTCTTTTCTTTTCTAATTTTAAAGTAATTCTTATCTATTTTAATTTCTTGTTTGTTTAAATTATAATTATTTATTATTTTTAGTTAAGATTTTAATTAGTTTATGAAACAAACTTTCAAAAGTAATTTGATTTGGTTAAGGTTATTATAATTACAATTGAACTATCTAAATCTTTGTGGGAACAATACTTAGACTCATAATCCATTTTATTACTTGAGCGATCCGTGCACTTGCGGAATATTAAAGATATAAAATTGCTTACAAGTTTTCATAATTGGATCATGTTATCAAATTCAACAGTTTGGGTTAAAGAGAATTGTTATAAGTAGATTCGAGATCCTAGTACACCGTTCTTTTCTTTTCTAATTTTAAAGTAATTCTTATCTATTTTAATTTCTTGTTTGTTTAAATTATAATTATTTATTATTTTTAGTTAAGATTTTAATTAGTTTAAGAAACAAACTTTCAAAAGTAATTTGATTCGGTTAAGGTTATTATAATTGCAATTAAACTATCTAAATTCTTGTGGGAACGATACTTGGACTCATAATCCATTTTATTACTTGAGAGATCAGTGCACTTGTCGAATATTAAAGATATAAAATCGCTGACAAGTTTTTGGCGCCGTTGCCAAGAATTTAGTTTTAGTTCATTTTCAGCTATTTTAACACTAATTCGAACTTTATTTATTTAATTTAATTTATTGTTATTATTATTATTATTTTTGTTTATTTCATTGTTCAATTTCTCTTTTCAAACCAAAACACAAGATGAAATATCAGGAGATTGATGAAGACAATGTGCTAGTTGGAGACTTTTTAACTCCACATATCATCCATAGTCAATCTAGCATTGATGAGGACAACATGCTTAGATTTCTTCGCAATGCACCCGACCAATATAGCAAGATATGATGTAACTTCTGAGATTGATGAGGATAATATGCTTGTTAGAGATTTCTTTGTAATGCACAGGGCTAATACAGCGATACAATGCAACTTTTGAGATTGATGAGGAAATAGGCGGTATCACGGTGTTATCTGCAAAAAAAGATTCTCTGGCACACAAAGTAGAGAGCATGTCACATTCAGTCTATGCGATGCAAACGAAGAAATCAACTTGTGAAGAGTGTGGGACAAATCACATCATATCAAAATGCCCTATTCTATCACAGCAACCCGAGCAAGCCGAATATGCTCAAGGTGGTCAATACCTGCAAGATAATCCATTCTCCAATACATTTAATCCAGGATGGCGTAATCATCCAAATTTCTCTTGGAGGGATAATCAGAATAATATCAAACCACAAGGTCCTCAGTTTCAGTAGCCAGAAAAGAGAAATTCATTAGAAGACATATTTAATAAATTCATGGAGACGGCTAATCGGTACATAGGATCCGGTAATCAGTTCATGAGAAAGACAGAGATCACTCTTCAAAATCAAGACGCTTCAATAAAGAATCTCGAGACACAAGTCGGTCGATAGCGATTCTGCAATATCGGTGTACTGTGCAGTGCGTTGCCAAGCAATACAGAGGTGAATCCCAAGGAACATGTTAAAGCTATCACTACCAGAAGTGGGGTTTGATTACCAGAAATTCATGTAAAGAGGCCAGTTGCAAATAAAGAAAATGTATCATCCACTGATGAAGAGCACGTGGAACAGACTAAGCAGATAGCAGATATTAAAGAAAGTTCAGATACAGCACATGTTAAGGTAACCGTTCCTATCAAACCATATAGATGAGCCTCCGATCGTACTTCCTTAGAGATTACAAAAGCACAAGTTAGACAAGCAATTCTCCAACTCTCTTCTTTCTTCTAAAATTGAATTTGTGATCAATGTCGATGAAGAAATTGAAGTTTTCGTGGTTGTGTTCGAGCAATGTACTACACTAAAATTCTATTTTTATGAGGAGCACAAATTCAAATATTTGAGAATAAATGAAAAATAGTGCAAAGTCAATAGATACAAGTAAAGTAGGTCCTCCAAAGTACTATTTAGAATGCCGTAAAGCAACCAGACAATAAGTCAAGCTAATGACTATAAATAAGCACTTAATGAGAGGCAACTCATTTTCTAACCATTTTCTTTACTAGCTTTATATGTAGTAGTTTTAATTTGTTTAAATAATTTATTAGTTTTTATTTTATTTATTATTTAATGCCCTTATAAAGCTTCACCATGTCAATCGCAGGATGTTCCACTTTGCAAGCCGCTTGGATAATATCTATGATATCATCTTTTGACTAAGAGTCTCAGCACCACATCTAAGTCCACTTCAATCGGACCTTCAGCCAACTAGATTCATCTTCTCCACATCTATCTCTGAAAAATAACTAATCTTTTCTCTCCTTTATTTGCTTTATTTTGTTATTACATTGGAGACAATGTAATGTTTTAGTTTGGAGGTGGGTTAATTATTAGGATACTTAATTATTTTGAATTTGCTTATTTTTCGGGTCTAAGTTTATAACAAAAAATTCTTATTATTTTGATTTAAAAAAAAATTCTAGCTATTGTTGAATATATTGCCGCCAATGATGATATTTGTTTGAATTTAAGTACGTTTTTAGTTAGAATATTAGACAACACTTTAACTCATACTTTTACTTGAATACTTATCAATGTTAGACTATATTTGAAGCACGTAGTAACTATTGATTTATCACTTATTAGAAACATGATTTGAGTGTTTTTGGTTGATATTATTGACTTAGAATTATTGTGAAAAATCTCGTTCATAAATCCTTATACTAGTAACCAAACTGTTTGAGAACAATTTGAGAGTGTTAAAATTAGTACACGTGTTTATAGAATTTTAATGGTTTGAATTTTTGGGTCTCATCTTTGGTTGAATAGGTTGTAGTCAAGGAATCTAAATCGAGCACTACTTATTGCTAAAAAAAATAAAAAAATATATGACTGGAGCAATTAAGTATGTTAGGGTATTTTGAAACCTGATGCCCTATGGTCATCTGACCTGGGAGTCACTAGCCCAAAACTCATTACATGAGTTAAACAAAAAAATTACATCTTCACTTCTCTTATAACTTGTGGGACTCGAGCAATTAAATCTGTTAGGGTATTTTAAAACCTAGTGCCCTATGGTCATCTGACTTGGGAGTCATCGGCTCAAATCTCGCTACAAGGATCATATAGAAAACTTGTGAATGAGAAGTATTGCACATGATGTAAGATCGTTTATATAAGTAAAATAAATAAAAAGAGTTAGAAGTGTTTGGTGAGAATTGCTAGATTAGGACCTCAGAGACTGAAGATGAGAATTTAAAAATCACTCACCATCCTAATTCTAGGAATGCAAGTTCTAAATTTTATCACTTTATTTAAAAAAATATTGTGTTGATCAATATGAACCAAATTCGTTAGAACACCTCAGGATTGGAGAGAAAAGTATTAGAAGTGTGATAAATTTACGAGAGGTGTAAGGAATAAATGACTACAAAGAGTTCGGGGCTGTAAAAATATCAACAACACAATATTGGTTGTGGTTTAATACAAGTATAAATTCAATTTTTGGCTAATCACACACTCATTAAAGGTCTAGCATCGGATAAGTGAAAAAATTTTGTGGTGTTGTTTAATATATTTCTAAAAGTGTTGCTTTATTTTCAAACTTGAGGCATTTGATAAGAAACTTAACGTTAACTAAATTCCTGTTAATTCTTTTTGGTTAGTTTAAATTTGTAGTTTAATTTTATTTTTGTTCGAGGACGAACAAAGGTTTAGTTTGGGAGTGTTTGATAAGTACATTTTGTGCACTTATTCAGGCATTTAAACTAAGCTTTTATCTTGTCATTTTAGTGATTTTATACTTAATTTAGTGTATTATTCTTCATATTTTAGTGTTGGATCCATTTATAAGCAAATTGAGAAGAATGGACGGAAAGAGCAACAATTTGGTGAAATCGACGAGTAAGTTGAGTTTTTGAAGTGAATATCAAGAGTCAAACATTGGAGAATGAGGAATAAGATAAAATCAATAAGTTTAAGGTGATTTGGAGGGATAATGAAGAGTTGAATCAATGGATCAAATACCGGAAAGCCAAAGAACCGAATTGATAAACTACCTACTGAAGTATGTGAAGAAATTTGAGCACAAATTTTTATATTAAAATCTCCAAAACACAAATGATATAGCATTAGAAAGATAATTGAATTATAAGTCTAACACCTTTTACGAATCTCAATTTGGAGTTTCCTACAAGAAGCTATGGCCATTTAAAAAATAGCCGCCGTAGAGAAAAAAGCTTGAACTAGGCGATCGCCCATACTTAAAGCGGACGATCGCCCAACCCTATTTTTCAACAGCAGATTGCAAAACAACATGCCTGTGAGATCACCCGGGTTTGCACTGGGTGATCGCCCAGTGTAAAATGTCTACCCGTAGATTTTTCTTACTTTTTGAGTTCTAATTCAATTAGGAAACCTTTGGGACACGATTTTAATAAATTTTTGGGATCTTTTGGGGAAAATTATGGAAATATAAATATGAGTTATTAACTCATAAAGGGAGCCAGATTAGAGCTTATTTGGGAGCCAATTTAGATAGAAAAACAAGAGATGAATCAAGAAACGAAGATCAAGATTCATCATTTCAAGATCAAAACGAAGATCAAGTTCAAGATTTCTTTTCTTTCAAGTTTTCTTCATATTCGGGTGATGGCTTCCATATTTTATTTTCTTCTTCTTAACATGTTAGGTTAAACTTTTTAGTGCTAGGATCATGATGAAACTTGTATCATGATCTTTTAATTCTTTGAACTTAGTTTTTGATATTTAAGCATGTTTTTAATTTTGAATAATTGATATTGATTTCTCTTCATCTATAATTATGTGCGCAATAGTTGTATGATTCTTGTGGCTTGTTTTACCTTCGAGAGATGGAAAATAGGTTATACATAATATCAATTATCGTAGAGTCCGATAGGAGATAGAGATATACTGCGATATGTTTTACGTGATCTTTAAGTATTCACAAATTCTAATGCATTCTTGTATGTTCGCATCCGTACAGAGATATAGTCAGGTTACATATAAGGATATGTTCAATTCTACTCGAGAGAGATTGTTAAACAAATTAGGAATATTGATCTTCATAATTGAATCATGTTATCAAATTAACAGTTTGAGTTAAAGAGAATTGGTATAAGTGGATTCGAAATCCTAGTACGCTGTTTTTTTCTAATTTTAAAGTAATTCTTATCTATTTTAATTTCTTGTTTGTTTAAATTATAATTATTTATTATTTTTAGTTAAGATTTTAATTAGTTTAAGAAACAAACTTTCAAAAGTAATCTGATTCAGTTAAGGTTATTATAATTGCAATTGAAATATCTAAATCCTGGCGATCCGTATACACTTACAGAATATTAAAGATATAAAATCGCTGATATAGGATAATGACGTGTAATCTTTAAAGGGATTATTTTTAAAACTTCCAAATGCGACTTATTGAAATCTACCAAACTCTTTGATGGTGGGCATGATGACATGTGTAGTGCGACGATTGGACTTCCTTTATGTGGTCTAAGATGGGATATGTTGGTGAACGTTTCATCCAAGGTTTTGAATGCTTTCTTCTTATCTCCAAAGAAAGCAGATTAGGGTTCGTCTCTAGGGTCATTATCCCAAAATACACTGTAATATAGTGCTTGGGCAGTTGGGCTTCTATGTATGTGGAGCCAGGGTACATACCTAGGCATTTCTTGGCCGAACCTCCTCAACTCTCGTGTTTTACAGGTTCTTGTTTATGTTGTGTGATTAATCTAGTGATAACTTGCATGTGAAACTCTCGTAAAAGAATTTGTTTATGTTTGGCTAAGTTTAAATTATAATTTAAGTCGGTTAATTAAATTGGTTAAAATATACTTTTATTCACATGACCCACAAATTACTATCTACTTATTATCCACATTTTTTATATAATTCACAACTTATAAGTACTTAAAAATTAATTTCAACACTACCAAGCATACTAGAAATCTTAATAATGAAGACAATCTCTCATGTACGGTGACAAGGAATAAGCGCGGGGTGCATAGAGAGTAATTCTTTAACTCTTATTGTACTCTCCGTCTCCAAACGGTATATGTTTTATACTTAGTTGTTTAGGATTATGTTTCAGACAAATGTGTAAAAACAACTTGAAAGTTACACATATCCTATGAATTCAAAACTGAAGTTGTATAAATGTTTAATAAATTATATTACTAATACAGCAAGCTAGCTATTTGTAAATTAATTATCATCCATAAGCATTAGACTCAGAATAAAATATATGTATTTAGAGACGAGACATGGCCAGAATCTGCTCTTGAGCTTGATGGTAATATCTAGGTTGTTCCCTAATGACTTGAGTTGACTTCTCGGTTGAAGAATTTCCATTTTCTGATATGTCAAAAGTCTTGGCCAAAGCTCTCAATTGAAATTTCTGAATTTTTCCTGTTGAAGTCTTTGGTAACTCATCCATGAAATGTACTTTCTTTGGCACCATAAAATGTGGTAAATTATTCCGGCAGTGTTGTACAATGTCGGCCTCTTTTACGCCTCCACGATCCTCCTCCGAGTTCTTTTTCAAGGTGACAAATGCACAAGGACTCTCCCCCCACCTCGGATGAGGCATGGCTACGACCGAGGCCTCTAGCACGCTAGGGTGTTTGTAGAGCACCGCCTCGACTTCTACGCTACTGATATTCTCCCCACCCGAGATAATAACGTCTTTAGACCTGTCCTTAATTTCACAGTACCCGTCAGGATGGATCACCCCGACATCACCCGTGGCGAACCATCCATTGTGAAAGGCTTTTGAGGTTGCTTTTTCATCTTTTAAATATCCCTTCATGATGCTACTTCCTCGGAGGACAATTTCACCTATTGTTCTACCATCTCTTGGAACACTTTGCATTGTCTTTAGGTCCTTTACATCTGCATCCGCCAGTGTCAATACACTAATCCCTTGCCTGGCTTTGAGCTCCGCCTGTGACTCCATCGGCAACTCGTTCCACTCCCTCTTCCACTCGCACACCATTGCAGGTCCAGTGGCTTCGGTTAGGCCATAAGCATGCACGACATGAAACCCAAGTTTTTCGATTTTCTCGAGAAGGGATGCCGGTGGTGGCGCACCACCGGTAAGTATTTCTACTGGCGTGGTTATTTGGCGTCGTTCGTGCTTCTTGGATTCAAGGAGGATGTTGAATACGATAGGTGCACAACACATGTGTGTCACTTTGTGTAAAGCTATATTTTTGTACATTTCTTCGGCTGTCGTGTTCCGTATGCACACGTTGGTCCCTCCCCTGGCCGCAACACCCCAAGTGAATGTCCAGCCATTGCAATGGAACATAGGAAGTGACCATAAATACACAGGTTCACTCTTCATTTCCCAGCCTAAAATTAAGCTCAAGGTGCTTAAATAAGCCCCCCTGTGGCTGTACACAACTCCTTTAGGCTCAGATGTTGTGCCTGATGTATAATTCAATGCAATTGGATCCCACTCATCACTAATCTCTTCAGGCACATATCTTGGATTGCCTTGAAATATTAGTTGCTCATATTCAAGCTCGCCTAGTCGAACACCAGTCGGGGAGTCAATATCATCAATGACAGCAACCAATGGCATTGAAACATCAGATTTTTGCAAATCAGCCATCAAAATACGTAAAGCATCGCGTGCAACAGGCACATAGTCGTAATCAATAAAGAAAACCTTTGCTTCTGAATGCCTAAGAATTGTAGCAATGCTTTTAGCATCTAGCCTTGTGTTGATGGCATTTAGTACAGCCCCGGCCATTGGTACAGCAAAGTGCATTTCATAAAGTGCTGGAATATTTGGTGCCAAAACGGATACCTATATGAGCAAATCAATAATAAGAACAGTAACACAACATGACACGTACATAACAGTGTGTTTAGCATGTATATACAAAATACTTACGACATTATTCTTGACAACATTCAGCAATTGGAGAGCAGAAGCAAGGCGACGACACCTCTCATAAGTTTGCTGCCATGTAAACCGGACACGACCATATACGATAGAGGTACGGGTAGGGTAAACCATAGAGGCTCTCTTCAAGAAAGTGAGTGGAGTAAGAGGTGCATAATTGGCTTCACATTTTGGGAGTCTATCCATAGCTGAAACTCTTTAAAGAAAATATAGACGTGGAAAAGTGTCGATAAGTTAGTAGTAGGATATGTGTTTACATGTGAACGAACTAAGAGTAGGATGACATATTTATACACATAACAATGTGTTCAAATGACAATAAATAAATTTGATACGTATTGTAGGGAAGTTGACAGGGAAGTTGCTACGATTTTTTTTCACGCACTAAACACATTGTACCTGAGAGTTGAACAAAGACTTTTGACTTGAATTAAATAATTGCCTTTCACATTTTGTGGGGGTCCGCTTCTCAAGGTCGCAATTTAAAAACTATGTTTTAAGACAAAACATTGTTAAAGTGAAAAAAAAAAATGTTTATAAACAAGATCCAAGAAGGCTACGATTATATATTTGTGATATGTCAGATTATATTAAAAAAAAAAAAACAAAACATATAGGCAAATTATATATTTGTGAGATTATTAACGTTACATAAACATTTGGTAGATGTTTTTTAATCTATTCAGAGTTGACGGGGTCCAAAATCCAAGAAGCCTGCGATTAGAGACAGTTTATAATAATTTATTCGATCAAGTGTAGAGAATAAAATGCAATTTTTAATTTGCATTGTAAGTCGGGGTTTAAAAAAAAAAAATGAAGCAAATCCGAAGTCAATAAAAATTGTTAGAAATTCTCCAATTTGTTTTATTAAAATGAACTAAAATCGATTCGGTTGTTCTTAAGTTTAAATAAGGATACGAGTATAAGTTATTAATGATTTTGATTAAAGTTTGTGATATATTCTCCAATTTTTTGATTAAAATTAGTATAGTTAGAATCAACGATTTATCGATCGAAATCAATTCTTCGTATTACGTTGTGAATCAATGAATATTTAATTTTTTAAATTCACAAATATTCGTAGAACTAATTAATGTGTTTTTAAATTTATTCTTCTTCTCGTGTTATTAAAACAACTTCCATATTTTTGGTTGACAAGACTTTATATCTCACCACGAAATTGAAGGTCATTGTAATATTCAATCAATATTTCTTTAGTATTCTATTTTTTGACTATCCTAGAAACTCATGTAAAGTAAGACTAAAACCAATATGTATTGAATAAATTACATGATGTTTTCCATGTGATTAAACGGAAGTTTCATGGTACCACTTGAGGAGAGCCTTATATTTTTAACATATGTTTTATGGGGAAAAAAAAATCATATTTCTTATTATATATTGATGATGCTAATACGTTTTCTAATATTTAAAATTTATTGTCCAATATTTGAATTATTTAAATTATGATTAGGATATAATGAATACAATTATGATTAGGATATTATTTAAATTATGATTAGGATATAAACAAATGATGCTAATCGAACCTAATAGTTCGATCGAATCGGTTCTTGTTAAGTTTAAATCGGATAATGGGTATTAGAAGCGAGAATTGACTATTTATAGTTGGGATATCGGTTCTAGTCTCAAAATCGAATAATCGAACCGACTTTATTGTTTTTTATTTTTTTTTTCAAAAAATATAACCCATAAAAATAAATTATTTTATTTGTGTTTGTTATTTTGTATTGAGATTGTGTTCAAAACTTGATATATTTTTGTTTTATGAATAGATTAAAGTTTGGAAATTATGATTTTTTATATCATTGTATATATTATTTCAAACAATGATAATAAAAATAGTTGTTAGAAATATGACAACTTTAATTATGGAAGTTTTGGTTTGATTCCATAATTCAAGTTGCAATTGATTGTTCAATTTACAAGATACCAATTTTTGGTTTGATTCGTATGTCTTTGGAATCGAATAAAATCAAAGTGCGCCCCACCCTTATGCATTTGAGTAGGTCAAATTATATTGACACTAAATTATTTGTTAACCACACCATATTTTAATTGCAATAAAAAATTTCAACTATTGTTCATTTTTTATTTATGTCCTCAACTTTTTTATCATATTCTTATCACTAGCCTATTAATTTGTACGTCTTATTTCTATCTTTGATGATGATTTATGTCAAAAAAGTTAATTAGGAGGGTGTAAAAAGATTTGTATGCCTATCGTATTTTCAAATAAACAAAATAAATAATAAATACAAAATAAAATATTTTTCACTCATTTCAATGTATATTAGCAGAATATTTGAATAAAAATCGTCATCATAGACGAGATGTGAAAATTAATTAAAAAATTATGATAAAAAAAGTTAAAGATATAAATTGTAAAATATCAAAGATTGGAGACCTTCATTATAATTAAAATATAGTATAGATAATAAAAATTATAGTGTGAATATAATTACTCTACTTCAAATATGTCAAAAATAACTTGAACAACACTTTTTACAAATTGGGTCCCCCAATTTGCTTATGACTCAGCATTTTGAAAAGTAGTTGTTTACCTCATTGTCTTTAATATTTCATAAGGTCCACTCTTAATACTCCAAATGTACCACCCCAACCAACTTGCCTTTGATGTGACACACTTATTATAAATAAATTGAAATATATCAAAATGTACATGACCATATATAAAATTATGTTACGTACTTTTGTTTTTCAATCTTTTTTTAAATTTACGTATTAAATATGCATTGGAGAGTTATCTAACAACAAATGCATAAAACAATATCGTCCGAATTTGTAAAATTAATTAATTTTTTTTTTATTAATCCTTTCTCGATAAATTAGTGAATCCTATTATTTACTCTACTTGAAGTTGGCTTTTTTTTTTTTTTTTATCAACAAATAGCATTTAATTTTTTAAATTTTGCATATGCATTTGTCACGTTTTCTAATCATTTAAAATATATTTGTGTATTTTATTGTAGTAGGTACCACTTTTAAATTTATTTGGAAGCCACATAATATAAAACTTCCATATATTTTGCTTGACTCAAATTTTGTATTAATTCACCAAATTGAAGGTCGTTACAAATGAGTGAATAGTCTTAAAAAAGTCAAATAAATTATGTATTCAACAAATAAATAATTATTTTTCAATCACCACTTGAAAGGGCCTTATTGACCATTTTCATTTTGGTCTTTTGATTATAATCTTTATATATTTAGATTTAGTTCCCCATAAACCATTCTAGGTAGTTGCATAATTCATGTTTCCTAGTACATTCATGGTTTAAATTTCATTTTTTTTTAGTTGTATAATTTCCTTGTACATTCACGATTCACATATTTTTTTATTTGGAAATGCATAATTCGTGTTTCCTACTACATTCATGATTCACACTTGATATTTTTCATTGAAATTTCATAATTCGTGTTTTCTAGTACATTCATGATTTACACTCAATATTTTTCACTTGGACTTGCATAATTCGTGTTTCCTAGTATCGATATTTTTCACTTAGAGTAGCATAATTCACGTTTCCTAGTACATTCATGATTCACACTCGATATTTTTCAATAAAGTTGCATAATTCATGTTTCCTAATTCACACTCGATATTTTTCACTTAAAGTTGCATAGTTCATGTTTCTTAGTACATATGCTTCACACTCAATAATTTTCACTTAAGGTTGCATACATTCGGAAACCGAAAACAAAATTTAGCTTGACACAACAGTAAAACTGTTATTTCTAAAAAGGTAAGACACGAAACATGATGGAAATGTCATTTAAAAAATTGTTATTTAATTATTTTTATACATTAAATATCTAAATTTTAAAAAAAATTAAATTAATTAAATAATAATAATAATAATACCACAATTAATCTAAGCTAACTGAAACTTTAACTTATCAAAGTTTGGAAGTAAACATATAGATTCCACAGTGATAATTGAAACAAGAATTTGGAATTCATAGTTTATAAGTGAAGATATGAATTCTTCAAGTAATCTCTTGAATAGAGATTTGGAATAGTGGTGGAATTCTACCCTGTTAATTGTTTTTAGTTTAACAATTAAAACCCACAATTAAGTTAACTTTTTTTAAGTTTCCAAAATGTTTTTGAGAGTTTTCGAAGAGTTTCGATTTTTAAAACATGTTCGAAATGGAGCGCTTACATTCTAGGTTCGTGCAACCTAGGTCGTAAGTGATATCACGTTCTGTTTTTCTGGTTTTTTTGTTTTATTTTCAACTTATAAGCAACAACCTTTTCCAAATTGTTGTAGGTAAATGAGTCATTTTTTGGTCAATTTTATTTATTTATTTATTTTTTATTCAAAGTCACAAACAGTGCTTTATGAGAATGCAATTTCTGAATATTGACTCAACATTTTCAAAATTAAAAATACATCTAATTAAATGTAATTAATTATCTTTATAATTGTTTATTCAATTGCAGTTATGTACCAACTTAAGTTGCCTTTGACCATGAATATAATACCTTGGTTTTGAAAGTTCAAAAATATAATTCAAAAGGATTGGAGAAAATACTACAACAACAAATTAAGTCTAAGTCCCTAAATTTTTATGTGTCATTTCACTTTGATCCTTGCAAGTTAAACTATAAAATCTATATATTTACAAGACGTTTTAATTTTATTTTACCTCTATTTGTTCTAACGTGCTCTATTGAAATTGTGTCACTTTTATGAACGGGTACTTATTTAAGTTAACTACTTAAGCTATCCTTCACATAATTTGTTCTCAATAGGGGCCACCTTGACTGGGGGATATCTTTAACTGAAAATCTGACTATCACCTTGTTCTAGTGTTCTGGAAGAAATCAATGGAGGTCATTCGTGGAAACCTGGGAAAAAGGAGCAGGTGGTGGTCTAGTTAGGAATCAGTATAGTGACTCACTCTTCGGTTCCACGAATCTCTCCAACTTTCCACAAATATGGAGACAGAAACCAAAGCCTTATTTCGAGGGATAAATTTGTGCTTGCAAATGGCATTGACGAATGTATAGATCTATAGCTAAATTCCATGGCATTAATAAACCTCATTCAATCAAATTATATCTGCCCATGGTCCACGTCTATTCGAGCGAGCTTCGTGTCTGCTCAAGCAGACAGAGGACTTGTGGCTCTTTAGTGCAGGTCCACTCGAGTGGCTTGAGGTTCCCAATTTTTCATTCTCTTTATCGAATTCACTTGAGAGAGGTTCTTTGATGCTCGAACGGTGTTCTATGTTCTTCTATGCAAAATTTCCTATAATTTACTTTGTTTCGCCTCAATTTCTCCTTCATTTCCACCCATGTTCATTTTTATTCCTAAACAAACGAAACAAGATAAAATTAACATAGTTTTTATTTCAATTACTAGATATGCGCCACAAAAATCTTCTCAACATGGCCCACATAAACGTATAAAATACACTTATCATTCATCATAAATCTACCAGTTAGATATATAAATATATATCTTCATAAAAGTATATCCAAGAGACTCTCTATTTATAAAGAGCATCTTTTGTATTTTAGAGAGCACATATAAATTTTAACACTTCATTTTACTTCTTTCAATAAGTATTTATTATTTTGACATGTTCCCTTCCTAATTATGATATAATTTTCCTTTATTTTTCTCTATTTTATTTCGTATATACTATTTAACTTAATCAACATATGAGTATTGAAAATTAGATTTCTTTGAATGCATTTAATTGTGAGTTTGGCTCTCCAAATTTAGAGAACCAAAAACTCATTATTTATTTTAAAATGTTAATTTAGAGAGTATGCATAATTTTAAAGGTTGACTCTCTCAAATAAAAAATATCTTATATTTAAAGAGCCTATGGAAGATGTTCTAAATCTATATTCAGATTTTGTATCTTTATTTTTACGAGTCATTTGGTATGTGGAGTTTCCTTAGACATTAATTAATAGATGATGTGTATTCATGAAGTTTCATGTTCATTTATAGTTCATAAATTTTACATTTGTCTTAAACTCACATATATTCTAGAGATTTCTAATACAATCGTGGATTGCAAAAAAAAAAAAATTCTACCACGTAAGTAAAATAGATAATGTCTAAAAAAATTATTCTCTAATGCAATTTGTCACACTCTCTGTCAAGCTGGCTTAACACTCCGTCTAGTTTCAAACGTTCCGTTAGACATGCTGATTCAGCAACATTTAAATTGCCTATATAGATTTAAATTTCATATGCATATTTAAATATAATCTAGTATTTATTTTAATAAAATAAAATTCACCTAGATAGCAATCCATAAAGCACATTGGAGGCCAAATTTAAACTTGAATATCTATTCATTAGACATCAATATCACGTAAATCGAAAATCTTCCAATATTTATATCACCTAGATAATAATATATAGAATGCATTGGAGATGCTCTTAAAGTCTTCTTGTGTAAGAAAAAATATACAATAAATAGTGGGAAAATAGGAATGGAAAAAGCCTTTATGCTCTTAAAGCCACCATAGTGGGAAAATGGGAATGGAAAAAGAAAATTTCCACGTGGTCTTGAATTCTACACAATGAAAGAGATAAGGAAACAGACACAATGACAATTCCATGTGGTCTTGTAATAAAAACATTGTCTTCCACAAAACATCTGAATTTCATTAGTTGAATATTAATGGTGGAAAGTAGAATTATTTGGCAAAAATTTCCAAGAACTTTATGTGAAGAAAAAACATATATGCATGATATTTTGTTTTTCTATGTTCCCCCTTTCCTTCGAACAACCTTCACCTTACAAAAACCATATTAATTGTTTTCCAATGAAATTGTCTTTCAAAGTGTAAGTTTCTTTGAATCCTAACTACATTCCCCACCCCACCCACCCCCAAAAAGAGATTTTCGTTGAGAAAAAGACAAGAAAAAACTACTAAAGTAATGTGAAAAAGGAAAAAAAAGAAAAAAAAATAAAGGACTTGCTGAACAAGAAAAGATGGCAGAGGGAATATTAGCTTGAATGTTCAAACTTCTGTACTGAAATATCTAATTTATATTTATATATAATTTTAGCCCATTTTATATAATGTTTAGACTATGAGAGAATTTAACAACTTGGATACTTATCTAATATTACATATATTGTGGTAAAATAGATCGGTCAGGTGCGGCCTAAATAAATTTTTTATCTTTTTTTTTTTTTTTTTTTTTTTATTTTCTTAGTTTTTGAAAATCGAACTCGAGGGGATGACCCACTGGAAAGGCAGGTCGATCTGCTAAATGATCTATGCCAAGCTTGGTTCGAGCCTTAACACAAGCCGGCCTAAATTCACAACACTATTTAGAGATAAATCATTTACTTTAGTGTTTAAAATAGGAGATAGGAATCAGTACAATATTAATTAAGGTTAGGGTTAAAAAAATCTTGTTCGTCCCTAAAATTATAGGTAGTCTCTTGATTTAAAATTTTAATATTTAATCACTAAATTTTGTAATGAAATATATTCCGACTTGGCATGTTGAAGTCAAGTCTTGGAGTACCTTTATGACATAGGCAACTCTCACCACCTTAAAGTTGTCGTCTTAGCATCAAAGTTGAATGTTCGGTGAAATTCCACAAGTATATAAGTTTGAAGACATAGTACGTTCGGTGAAATTCCACAAGTATACAAGTTCGAAGACAAGTAATAGTAAAATGAAGTAAAAGAGTATCTTTTCTACAATGATTTAGATTTTAGCTTAATTTTGTTCAATTCAATATTTTAATCAAGAGATTATGAAATTTTTTACACTATGACTATGATTTAACTAAGTGCAAATATTATTTGTAGAGAAATATCAAGTAAGATAATTATACTAGAAATCTGATTCTACCATTATATTTATTGTGAGATTAAGTGGTGTAGGCTTTATAAAGTTATAATATATTGAAATCGCATTTGTGTGGAACAGAGTTTGATTGGTGTTGGGCAACCTCCACTAGATGAGAACACGTGGCACGCTTGGAACCGTTGGATGGGGATATGGTAAAGCGTATCGGATATGCATAAGGCAATCATTTTTCTCTATTTTCATTGGTAATTTGCACCTCCCTCTCCTCTCTCTCTCTCTCTCTCTTGGGTGATCAATCATGTATAATCCTTGAAGAATAATCATTCTCTGAGTGATTAGGTTTGTGACACCTTTTGTAACTTTTGGTTTGTGTTAGGATTAGAGTAATAAATAAAGGGAGAAAAATAAATAACACAAATATTTATACAAGTTCGCCTCAATGTGAGACTACGTCATGTCTTCAGCCGCTGTAATATTTTCATTATAATAAATGATGATAATTGTTTATAAGAGATCAGATCTATATATAACAACCTAATGAAAGTTCTCTAGTTATAATAAAATTCTAAAGCAACCCAATAAAAGTTCTCTATTTATAATAAAATTATAGGACAATCCAATGAAGATTTCCTAGTTATAATGAAATATTATGACAACCTAATTAAAAAGGGAAAATAAAAACACTCTTAATTAAGCAAATAGAAATTAGGATCCACAGCTTAACAATCTCCCACTTGGAGACTAATCCATTATCAACTCCTTCCTCTACAACGGCCGGTACACCTCATGCAATCTTCAATGAAGAAGACCAACTAAAGTTGCACACAAATTCAGTTTCTCAATTGTAACAATCTTTGTTAACATATCAGCAGGATTTTGACTACCCTGAATCTTCTCAAGTGCTAAGATTCCATCCTCCAAAATCGATTTGATAAAGTGATAACGAATCTGTATATGTTTCGTCATCGCATGATAGACCAGATTCTTTGCTAAGTGAATAACATTTTGACTGTCACAACGCAACACACTATTCTCATGCTTGTGACCCAATTCTTCCAAGAAAGACTACAACCATATCATCTCTTTGCTAGCTTCAGTTACGGCAATATACTCTACCTCAGTAGTGGAAAGAGCAACTATCTTTTGCAACTTAGACACTCAACTAACTAATGTACCACCCAATGTGTATACATATCCAGTAGTACTCTTCCTGCCATCAATGTCCCCGGCCATGTCAACATCTACAAAGCCCTGTAATCACAAGCTTGATTTTTTGAAACACAATGCTAAATCTGTAGTACTTCTCAAGTACCTAAGAATCCACTTTACAGCCTCCTAATGTTATTTTCTAAAATTACTCATATATCTACTCACAACTCCTAGTGCATGATCTATGTCCAGGTCTCGTACACACAATAGCATTCATAAAACTC
This sequence comes from Forsythia suspensa, assembly GCA_023638005.1. Classification (NCBI taxonomy): domain Eukaryota; kingdom Viridiplantae; phylum Streptophyta; class Magnoliopsida; order Lamiales; family Oleaceae; genus Forsythia; species Forsythia suspensa. Next base: position 59,123,958 of record CM042673.1, on the reverse strand, counting down.
CCAATAGCATAGGCATAAGGCACATTAGGCTCGCTCCTGCTCTAGACTGGATAGCTCGTAGTGACTAGCCAAAGGAGTACTCACTGGTTTAGATTCATCCATCTTGAATCTGCTCAATACCTTCTTCACATATTCTTCAAGACATCCCTATCCCTAGTAATTCTCATCCCAAGGATTTGTTTTGCAGCACCCAAATCCTTTATTGCAAACTCCTTGGATGGTTCCTCTTTTAACTTATCAATTTGTTGTTTACAAGTTCCTGCAATTAACATGTCATTAACATATAGGAGTAATATAATATATGAATCACTAAGGTTTTTCATATAGTAACAATGATCCGTCTGGCACCTCATGAAGCCATTAATACCCATAAAGCTATCAAACTTCTTATACTATTGTCTCAGAACTTGTTTAAGACCATACAAGCTCTTTTGAAGTCTGCACACCATTTCTTCATTTCCCAGTACTTCATAATCTTCTAGATGCTTCATGTAAATTTCTTCATTCAAATCACTGTGAAGAAAGGTTGTCTTTACTTCCAACTGCTCTATGTACAAGTTTTCTTCTACCACTAGTCCAAGTACTATTCTGATTGTAGTAAATTTCACCACATGAGAGAAAATGTAGTCAATGTCTTCTTTATGTTCAAATCAATTTACAATCAGTCTTGCTTTATATCGCTTGCTGCCGTCATGATCTTCTTTTATCTAGTAAACATATTTATTTTGCAAAGCTTACTTTCTTTTTGGTAACTCTGTCAGTTGTCATATCTGATTGGTCAATAATGATTCAATATGTCCTTATACATAGCTACTTCATTGAAGATTACATCTTTACTCATGATAATCTTGCGACTTTACTCATCCCAGAAACGATAACCAAATTCCAAATCATCATAGCCAATAAAAATATATTTTTTAGATGTGGCATCAAGTTTACTTCTAGAAGTAAAATCAATGTGAATATAACAAACAGAACCAAACACTTTTAAGAAGGAAATGTCTACGTCCACTCCAAACTTCTTCTAGTATTTTGGAGTCCAATGATGTTGAAAGACATGTGTTGATCAAATATGTCGAAGTACTGACAGCCTCTGACCAAAGCATCTTTAGCAGTCATGCATGTAATCTCATACTTCTTGCACCTTCATTTAGAGTCTTGTTCATCCTCTAAGCTACACCATTCTGTTGAGGTTTACCAGAAATAGTCTCCTAATCTTGATCCCATTTTTAGCAATGCAAAGACTCCCCTTTAAATCTATTTCATTCTCAACTATCGCTCTCCACCTCTTGAAAGCATCAAAAGACATCAGATTTCTTTTTCAAAAAATAGACCCATACCTTTCTGCTTGCATCATCAATAAATGTCACATAATAATTTGAACCTCTAAGATAAGTAATAGTAGAAGGTCGCAGACGTCAGTATGAACCAATTCCAATTTGGCTGCCTTTGGGTCCCTTCCAGATTTTAAGAAACTCACTTTTTTTGCTTTATGTAAATACAGCCTTCACACAGATGTGTTCAACAGATTTTAACTCCGACAGCTTCCCTTTATACTAAAGTACTTTCATAATATTCTTGCTCATAAGTCCGAGCCTATAATGCCATAGATTAGAATTAGCAGCATATTCAGCGACAGCAATCGTAACTCCAAGATTGGTCATGTAAAGAGTTCTCCTTTTAGTTCCTCGTGCAACAACCATGGCTTCTTTTTTTATTTTCCAACGATCACCACCAAAATTCACATTGTGCCCTTCATCATCAAGCTATCCAACTGAGATCAGATTTTGCATCAATTTTAGAATGTGCCTCACCGTGTTAATTTTCCATAAAGACCCGTTTGGCATCATCATACCAATGATGTCCAAAGGTTTTCATCGACCAGATATACATTTCGTAATTTTCAAAGAAAATAGTTCTCCATGTTCTCACCACAGTACAATTTTGTGAAAGAAATCCCCAGAATCCATCACCCAAGAATCGATAGAACTATCAACGGACAAGAATAAAGCATCTTCTACCTCTTCAGTCACAACATTTGCAACATTATTGTTCTTTTCCTTATTTTTCTTAGGTGCTCTGTAATTCCTCTTTTAGGTGACTAAACTTACCACAATTCCAACATTCAGCACCCCGTTAGTTTTCGGGACTTGCTCATGCCATTCCTTGACCTTCCTCTACCGTTACCCTTGTTAGAATTATTCTCATAACCCTTGTCCCTACCCCTATTTTCAACATTTAGGACAGAATTGGATACCGAAACTTCTCCATCATCTTTCCTATGGACTTCTTCAGCAAGAATTGTATCTCAAACATCATTAAGTTTCAATTTCGCATTCTCCATAGAATTGCTAATAGCCGCTCTTAGAGACTCCCAACTATTCGATAGTGGGGCCAAGAGGATTAGAGTAGGAACCTCATCCTCAAATTTAATCTCCACAGAGACCAATTGATTGACAATTGTGTTGAATTTATTAAGATGCTCTACCACCGGAACATATTCTACTATCTTTAGATTGAATAGCTTCGTCATCAAATGAACTTTATTTCACGTGGAGGACTTCTCATATATGTCAGATAATACCTAAGGATGGCAAAAATATCCACCGTCCCAACCCCGGGCTGTCTTGTTCCCACTTTTTCAGGTAATAAGGATGGATTCGGGACACCCAGCCCCGCCATACGACCCCCGCTCCACAATTTATTTATTTTTGAAAAAATAAAAAAATATAATACAAATTACAATTTTTGTTAGAAATTGGTTAATAAGAATCGAACTCGGGTTGGAGTTATAAACTATAAATCTTAACCACTATACTACAACCTCAATCTTGTATTTTTTTTGCTACCAATATTTAAAAAATTCCTATTTTTTTAAAAATTATTTTTTCCAATTTACGAAAAAAAAATTTATTCGGGAGGTTAGCGGGTCAAAGGGTTGCCCCATCCCGTCCTACAAATTCGTGGGTCGTGGGACAAGGCCGACCCACCCCATACCTGCCCCATTGTCATCCCTAATAATATCGTCATCAATTCTGCAGTAGTTTTCTCCTTTGCAATGTTATGAGCCAGGTTCTAGTCATCATCATTCATAATGTTTGGTTTCTCGTCCAACGGCTGATGCATCTTTTTACTCTAAAGATAGTCATCCGCATCTTCCGTGATGAAAAATCCACACTATCAAACTTGATGATTCTGAGTATTGATCCCCGATCATTGCCAGCCATCGCTCTCATTCAGAACCACGCTTTGATACCAGTTGTTAGGATTAGAGTAATCAATAAAAGTTAAAAAATAAAGAACACAAAGATTTACACAGGTTCGCCTCAATGTGAAACTGCATCCTATCTTCAGCAACTACAGTATTTTTACTATAATGAATTATGATAATTGTTTACAAGAGATCAGTTTTATATATAACAACTCTAATAAAGGTTCCCTAATTATAATAAAATTCTAAGGCAACCAGTGAAGGTTCTCTATTTATAATGAAATTCTAAGACAATTTAATGAAAGTTTTCTAGTTACAATGAAATACTTGAATAACCTAATTACAAATGTAAAATCTCTAAAACACTCTTACTTAAGCAAATAGAAATTAGGCTCCATAGCTTTACACTTTGGTAAGGTTTTTCAGAGAGAGTTCTAGTTGATCTAAGGTCTAGCGTGACTTCTTGTGTTAAAGAGAGTGCTATGCCCAAAAATAGCTCCTGAATCCAATGATCGTTCATGCTATGAACATTTCTTAAGTTGATGCTACAGGGAATGAATATGTTTTTGTAGGATACCTTCATATTTTCTTTTACTTTGTATATTTCTTTTGTAATAATTTTCACTACTAAAGTTTTGGATCTGTAACACATATAATTCTCAAAATCCCACTTTTAATTCAATTTATGCTTAAATTGACAATCGATAATTATAAGTTGTCTAATAATCTCTTTCAAGTAAAATTAAACTCATTTTCATATACGACCCTAAAATATTCCTATTTTGATAACGAATATACAAAAATGCCTTCAACTACAAGATTATTTAATTTGATTGTACCAAGTATAGGAAATTATTCTTAATTTCTATAGGACTTAGTGTTGGATGCCAATAATGAGTTAAACCTACTTTCAACCTTCTAGAAGCAAAAGTCACAAATATATTCAAAAGTTGACCATTCATTCAAATGACAACTAAAACATTGACACCAATCAACCAAGCATAAATTATGATTTAAACAATGAATTTTTGAATTAAAACCTCAATATATGGTTTCATTATCATCCTTAGCACATAGAGTTTTAGCCTATCGCGTTGGAATTGTAAAAATACATAAATAATTGGAAGTACATCACCTAGATTCTATGAATGTGGAAGAAAATAGAAGAATAATCTTGACTATTTGAATCTCTTCAACAAATTCTTGAATACTCTTCTTCTTATGCTTAATTGAAAACCAAGAAAATCAAGATTGATGTTATTCTCAAGAGAAATATTGCACTTTTGCCTCATTTTTCTCTCCAAAATTTGACCCCCTTTAAGATTAAGAGTTCTTCTATTTATAAATATCAATTTATGGCTGCAAAAGTCATGCAAAAATCACCCAAAACGAGTCCTAAAATCTAACCAAAATCACACAAAAAATGGCCCAAGAGATAGTTGCTCGAGTGGGCTTTTGGCCCGCTCGAACTGACTGAAGTGACAGATTTTTCATGTAAGACCCGTTTGAGTGGACACAGTGCTCTGCCAGCGACTCATTTTTATCATCATAACTTTTTGTAGGAAAAAATCAAATTGAGATCCGTATAAACCGTTGGACTTGTAATTCAATTATATTTCTAATGGTATATCATTTGCCTTGTGAAGATTTTTGTACCAAACTTTATGCTCTAATTTTTCCCACATGCTCCGGTCGTATTTCTAAAAAATCACTTAAATACATCTTACCTTACCGTTTTTACGGCAAAAGTATTAATTAAGTTTTTGTAATCAAGTTGTTCAACCATTTTTTTTTTCAATTAACCACATAGCCAATCTATTCAATCTTACTTGTGACATAGTTGATCAGAGATAAGTTTTAATCAACTTTAACTTGGAAAAAATTCTTTATGTAAATGCAACTGTAACTAGTATAGTGAGCAAAATTCTAGATGCTACATGAACATTTGGAAAGCAACCATCCATTTTCTTTAAAAAGTTGAGCACATCAATTGCCTTTTGTGTTTTCTCTTCTCTTGATAAATGGCACTTTAAGATTGATATCTCTAAAAATAAATCATTTCCATCAATATCAGAACAACCATTATGTGTCGAGAATTTTCAAGATTAAGTCAAAACTTCAACAAACCATAATCATCAACATCCTGTAACCTCTCCAAACTAAACAAAAATCCAAAGGTTTCCTCATATTTTTGAAATTATTCTAATCGAATTTGAAGTGAAGTGAAAATATTATTTCAATAATCCAACAAGTCAAGTTTTTAACCTAATGGTTCACTTACCAATAATTCGTCAATAAATTAAAAAAATCAACAAATCCACACATGTTCATATCCAACACCATTAGTTCAATCCAAATCAACAAATTTCAAGTACAATCTAAAAAAATCAACAACAATACTCAATTATGTGCGCATGTGCAATTGATCAACATACATCACTACGTGCGCCTATGCAAATTGTATAAAAGAACATTAAATTGTGAATTAAGAACCTTAACTACTGTAATTATATCTCATATGCAAAAGTTACTAATTTTTCTATAATCAAGTTAAGAATGACAATGTACCTGAACTAAAAAATATAGATTTTAAATTGGGTCAAATTGGAAGATTTGAAACACCAAGTTGTAGGCCAACAAAGCCAAACTATAAAGCTGAAAAAATTAACTGATATTTATATTCTAGTGAAAGCAAAACAAAAAATTACAAATTGAACATTAAAATCTAGCACTAATGTAATAAAAAAAAAAAAATTGCAAAAAAATCTAATATTGCCCACCGTCCAGATTGTTGTAAGCTCCATTATTTCTAGACTCTAAACTCGTTGTCCACACCACCATCTAAAAATTGTAAATTTTTTTTTCAACACCCGATTTCCTTCACATCATTCCCTCAAACACATGTTTTTTTTATCTTATTAATTTTGTATGCAAAAATAGAACCAAAATTTTAATAAATATATAAATAAAATCGAGTAAATAAAATATAACCATAACTAGCAAAAAATCTAATAAATACAAATTACATATTTATATTAATAGTGTAGGCAAATAGAAACAAGAATTAAAAAAAAAAAATCAGAAAAAAATTAAAACTTACCTCTCTAGTCTGTCTATTGCCGAATTGGGTCATTTTTCCTCGTTCTCTTGTTTTCCAATTACTAGGTATAGTAATGAATATTGATAGAATGAGATTCTTGGGTTTGTTAGTCTATAAGATTAAGATAATGGGTTTGTTTGAATTTGGTAACTTTATAAGTTTTACAAAACGAAACCTTAATCTACGCGATCGTGAGATAGTGTTTTGCAGGAAAATAAATACGTGATCATCTATAAAAATATATCTTGTAATACTATTATTGAATCACGTGCTTTACGATAATAGAGTTTAGAGTAATAACATTAGTGCATTCTTACTAGTCGTATTTTTGTCCATAACTGTTAATTACTATATTGCTTATGTTTCAAGCATTAAATTAGTACATAATACATTTACTAATCAATACTTTGATAAATTGTAAAGGAGTGTGTGAACACATTATGGAAATGAGGGGTCAGGGAAGACTATGGATAATAACTAGGAGATTTGAAACCCCTTGATATTAGAAGGTTGATCATGTCCTTTTTATTCTATAGTGAGGATTGAAAGTTCCCATTTAGCAACTCGGGGAAAGAAACAAGCCAAAATGGAGAAAAGTAAAAGAGTCTTCTAATCAACTTAATAAGGGTGATGTTAAATGCTTCTTTTGCTAAAAGAGTATTTTAGTCAACTTAATAACAATTTTCTAAAAAACGTTAAACGTGGTTAGACTTAGAGGTCGAATGTTGTCGATTTTAATCCCAAGTGAACGGATCCTAAACAAGTAATATAATGATGTAAAGAGTATTGAATCCACGAGTACTAACTACCAATTAACTAATTAATGTATATTTCGAGTTTTAACAAGATAAAAACATAGATTCTTTTATAAATTCAAGACTAAAGTTATTCTACTTGAGTTTAGTTAAATATAAATTATCGCTCAATCAAAAGTACTTTTTAAGAATAAATTCGAGTTTTACTAGAACTAGGATTAGCAAATCCACATACACGTTCTTTAATCAATTGTTCGTTAATCGCTTTAGTTTATAAATATCCTATATTGAAAATCGATGATCCTATAATAATCAAAAGCATCTCTCGATGGTCAATTAATTCTATATCGATATGTGAACCTTTCTAATTAAGTTTCGAACATAAAAATATACATTTAAATCACAAAAACACCCTAAACGGATTTCATCAGGCATAATAGTAATGTCTATCTATTATTGGACCCTATGTTATTCAATACCATGTACTTATCTAGATTGAATCTCTCGACTTCAATAAAGATCACAAAACATTCCAATGATGATCAAGTATTAAAGCGTTAGAAAAAAAAGAAATAAAGAATAATTAATCCAAAAGCAATTAATTACTAAAACGGAAAAACTTCTAATTAATTAAAAACGTGAGGTTTCATCGTTCATCCTAACAATAAGTAATTTAGTTGGACATGATTTCGTAAAATATTACAAGATTTGAATTAATCATGTTCTGGAGGAAAAAGAAGAAAAAAAGAAATACAACCCATGATTTTGGCTAAAGAATCTTCAATCCGTTCCTTGATTTTCGATTCTTCTCATATATTTTCTTCCCAAAATTCGCCTCCCCGCGATTTGCATATTCTCTGCCTTTTATATCCCTCACCGAACTCTTCGAAACGTGTTTTAAGTTGTTGTTTTATCCTAGACTGAATAGAGTTCTATTTCCGTCAGGAAACAACAAAAATGCTACCTAATATAACCATGCGATCGCATGGTATTGTCCAAATATGTTCTGCAGTTAAAACCTTTGACTTGCGATCGCAATCTTGATTAACCATGCGGTTGCATGGTTAATTGATTTCTAGTTCCTCCGTTTTACTATTTGATATTTGCATAACAAGCCCCTCAATTCTCTTAATCTGTTCAATTGAATCCATTTTTCTTCTGTTTGCTTTCTTTTTCATTTGATCAACACTGAATTTGATTATTTTCCTATAATGATAAAAAAATATGCCATTATGATGAAAACAAGTAAGAGTACTCGTAATTTTCCTTTTTTGTGTGCCCCGATCAGTACAAAATTGTACTTATCAAATACCCTCAGACTCGAACCTTTATTCTTCCTCGAATATACTAGCTTGCCGTTCTTGCTTCAGCTTTTGCAATAACTTATAATTTATGACAAGTATCCAGGCATTACTATTGCAAACATTATTCTACTTAAACCATACTTGATGTGTGTGTGTGAGCAGTTAATCCGATGTACTTAATTTCTATGATGGTGATAGTCTAATCATTTGGTCAAATTCTTCTTTCCCTCTCGTAAGGTACACTTTCTCCTAAATTGCTGTTTTCTTTCAACTCTCAAGATTTTGGGTCTAAGGTTATGATTTACTCGTTATTTTCTTGCTCGAAAATGGTTGAGAAAGTTAATAATAATGACAAACTAGGTTTATAAAGATTCTCTTATTTTTTTAGTGCCACTAAGCAGTCAAACACATTAGTTATCTAATCCCCATGTTAACTTTGCAAATGATTTTTTACATTGGTTTAGCAATTTTTTTTATAAATATATATCTTATGTGCAAAACTCTATTTATTAAGCTTTCTAGATGACTCATGTAACGAGCCTTAGGCCGATGGGCTTTATCACTCGAGTTAAAAAGGCTACGAAAAGAGTCATAAGATATTAATAATGTGCAAAAATCAGTCCATTAAGCTTTCTAGATGACTCATGTAACGAGCTTTAGGCTGATGGGCTTTATCACTCGAGTAAAAAAGGCTATGAAAAGAGTCATATAATAGTAATAGCCTAGTTTCTTGCATGCATTAAGTTCATGCGGGGATTAGATTCCTAACATTTGGTCATTACCTTGCTTCCTTTAAGTAGAATCAATCACGAACCTAGATAGCCACCATTACTGCTTAACTACTACTACACTTAATTGCTCTTGATTTTAAGTTTATAGTTCTAGTCTAAAAAGGGCATCCTATTATTCTTGACAAAGGTGCACCAACATAGCTAAATCGTCTTAACTAACCAACACAACATGGTATCAAATATGGGTCAGTAGCTTCACATTTAACCAAATGTAATATTTATATCTACAAGTTATGAATTTAAGTAGAACTTAAAAGAAACAGTTTCATCGTTACCGGAAAGGCTATTTATAGCATCTAAGCATGCAAACAAACACAAATAATAATTTTTTTTTTTCCCAAAACAAACAAGTTAACAATCAATTTAACGATCATTATCAAGCATAACAATCGAATCAATCATTTTTATCTGTCACCCCCAAACTTGAAAGAAACATTGTCCCCAATGTGAAGTTAAAATCAAAAAAAATTTATATAAAGATCAGAGACTTTCCGTAGATGAATCGGATGGTGCTAGAAGAAGAAGTGTGGTAGGATCCACAGGTGGAGGATCCTGGCGAGGTGCAGGTGGGAAAATCTTTCCATGAATGTCATCCAGCCTGGCCTGCATAGTGTAACTTTAAAAAAAGAATATTAAAAATTAATTTTTTTTAAACATAACTTAAAATTTTAAGTGTGTGCCCGTGCAGAATGACGATGATCATTGTTCCTCATTACCTAAGAATTGAAAATGCCTACTTTAAGTCCTAAGCAACTAAAACGTGCAACAAAATGTTAATTGAAATTCTAAAACTAAAATGATACGGAAATTGAAATAAAGGGTAGAAAAATGAGTTGCATCCCATTAAACGCTTCTTTAAAGTCATTAGCTTGATTTTATGCTACAATCGTTTCATGACACTTTGAATAGGTCTTTGGAGGATTTGATTTGCTTACATCGATTGAATTTGCACCATTTTTTGTTTGTCTTCCAGAATTTGATTTTTTCCTTATCATATTAATATGATTTTATTTTAACACCTTGCTTGAACTCAACTATGAAAACTTCAACTTCTTCATCAGCTTTGATCACATAATCAATTTTAGAATATAGATGGAAGTTGGAGAATTGATTAACAGGTGCAACATTATTAAATGCCACTCTTTAATTTTGCTCATTTAGGGATACCTTCTCTTTCTCCACATTCTCTTCTTCTCTAGTTTGTGTTTCCTCAGGTTGGATGACTGATCTATCATCTAAAATCTCGATTAGTTATTTGTCACTCATTGTTTTAATGATTGGCATGAGTTCCATCGGGCCTAACTAGTTTACTAATGTGAAAGTGTTGGTTAGCTCTTGGTTAACGACATCAATCTAGAAATAGGAATCTGAAGAGTTCGAAAATTTAGTTTCTTTGAACACATTGAATGTAATATGTTCATCATTCAACATCATCATTAGTTTTCCTTTTTTGCACATCAATCAATACTCGTCCAATAGTCAAGAAGGGTCAACCCAAAATAAGTGGTACATCTCTGTCTTCGCATATATCCAAAATAATAAAATCAACATGGAATATGAACTTGTCCACTTTCACTAATATGTCTTCAACAATTCCACATGGATGTTTGGCGGACCGATCTGTAAGCTGCAACGATATTGTTGTTGGCTTTGCTTCTCCCAAACCGAACTGCTTAAAAATAGAATAAGGCATTAAGTTAACACTAGCACCTAAATCACATAAAGTTTTGTCAAATAATAAACTACCAACAGTGCAGGGAATAATGAAACTTCTTGGATCTTTTAGTTTTGGTGGTAGTTTGTTTAGCAATATGGCACTATATTCCTTAGTCAGCACACAATTTCATGCTCTTCTAACTTTCTCTTATTTGAAAGGATCTCCTTCATGAATTTAGCATAGATAGGCATTTGAGCTAAGACATCAATGAACGGTATGTTTATGTGAAGTTTCTTGAATACATCTAAGAACTTCTCAAAATGCTTGTCCAACTTATGTTTGTGCAACCGCTGAGGAATTGGAATTGGAGGAACTTAAGCCGGTGGTGGAATATAATCTGGTGGAGAGTTCCATTTTTCTGGTTCAACTGCTTTCTTTGAATTTATCGGATTTGTTTTCTCTCTCTTTGCTGAACACAGTTTCTTTTTCTACACCTGGTCTCTTTACATGAATTTCTAGCAACTCAACTCTGCTTCTCATGGTAATTGCATTTACTTGCTCTTTTGGATTGACTTCGGTATTGCTTGGCCATGTGCCTGGTTGTCGCTCGGTCAATAGTTTAGCCAACTGTCCAATCTGATTTTCTACATTCTTTTGCGACAACTTATCTTTTCTGCACTTCCTTGAATCCAATCTCCATCTGTTCTGACAATTTAGCGAATGCCTCTTCCCATCCCCATTCATTTTCCTGGGTCTTCCCTGATTTGGCAGATTTTGAATATTTTGGGTATTTCTATAGGAGAAGTTTAGATGATTTCTCCACCCTGGATTGTAGATATGTGAGTATGGATTATTTTGTTGTTGCTGAAAGTTCTAAGCGTATGCCTCTTGCTCAGGTGACGACATATCAGTGGTGGTTGAAGGGCACTCTAATTATTGATGGTTTGCCCCGTATGTTGCACATATTGATAGGGACATCTGAACCATATTGGCTGACTGAGAGTGTTTCAGTGTTTACATCTACTTTGTCAATGAATCAATTTTCATTAGTAGGAGCGAATTGATTTCTCCCCGTGCATTCGTGTTGCTTTCTTCTTCGACCCTCTGTCTGGCCACATAATGAACTGTTCACTCATCATCTCATACAAGTTGTCAAGTTCATCGGTGGATCTATTTTGTATAGAGCCACCTACTATAGAATCTACTGAAGAACGACTATTTGGAGCTAATCCAAAGTAGAAATAATGATTCTAAGCCGCTAAATGAAAACCATGACTTGGACACTTTCTGATCAGTTCCTTGAATCTTTCACATGCTTCATTAAAATTTTCCAAGTCAGATTGTTGGAAATTCAATATTTCATGCTTCAGTCTGTTCACTTTGGCGGAAGGAAGTATTTCAGTGTGAATTTTTAGATTAAATCTGTCCAAGTAGTGATGCTTCTAGATGGTAGAGAATATAACCATTCTCTAGCTTTATTCTTCAGAGTGTGTGGGAAGAGAATCATCTTAAGTGACTCTTCATTAACACCGTGGTATTTGAAATTTTCACAGTATTCTATGAAGAGAGAAAGATGATAATGAGGATTTTCGTCTGTTCTCCCATAGAACGGCAAATTGTTCGACAACAGATTAATCACATCTGTTCTTAACTGAAAGTTCTCGAGTCCAAAATGTGGGTAAATTATGTTGGATCGATTATCAACAATCTAGGGCATCATATACTTACCCATAAGAATGTCTCGTTCATTAACTTCAATTGGTCGAGCCATAGGTGCAAGATTATTTCTCATATATGCAGGTGGTGGATCACAGACCCGGTTGTTGTTGTCCATTATGTCTTTTTGTTGTTTTTCTTTTTTCATTGTTCACGTTGTCGTTGGTAAAAACTCCATTCGATTTATGGGTCGAAATCAAATATATATTTATCTTTTGCATGGCGTATACACAATCAACACCTGAAACTTTAGAAAATAGTTGAAATTCAACAGTTATATAAAGAACTGAGAGGGAGAATAAAAATAAAAATAAAAACTTATTTGTTAAAACTAAATTATCAATTAACGTAGTAATTAATCAAACTAGTCCCCAGCAACGACGCCAAAAACTTGTTTATTCGTTAATCACTTTAGTTTATAATTACCCTAGATTGAAAATCGATGATCTTATAATAATCAAAAGCCTTTCTTGATGGTCAATCAATTCTATTTCGATATGTGAACCTAATTATCTTTAATTAAGTTTCGAACATAAAAATATGTATTTAAATCACAAGAACACCCCAAACGGATTTCATAAGGCATAATAGTAATTTCTATATATTATTGGACCATATGTTAGTCAATACTATGTGCTTATCTAGATTAAATATCTCGACTTTAATAAAGATCGCAAAACATTCCAATGATGATCAAGTATTAAAACGTTAAAAAAAAAATCCACCATTATGCTGAAAACAAGTAAGATCGTACTCGTAATTGTCCTTTTTTGTGGGTCCCAATCAGTACAAAATTATACCTATCACCGAGTTTTAAGCTTTTTAGGCTTAGGCGAAGTCTATGTGAGGATGAAGAAAGAGCAAGGCGAGAGGCAAAGCTTGAGGCATGGCTAGGCATACTTAGGCGGAGCCAGCCGTCTAGAAGAACTTTTTAGAACACTGCTTAATAAGGGTGGTGTTAAATGCTTCTTTTGCAAAAAGAAAGGACACGTGAAGAAAACCTATCCCAATTTCAAGTACAAGCTTGAAAAGAAAGATAATTTCATCTTCTTAGTATGTTACGAATGTAATATGGTTCATGTTTCTCATAAAATTTGGTGGATTGACTTGTTCTACCATTCATATTACCAATACCATGTAGGATTTTCTAAACCAACGGAAAGTGACCTTTCTATTTCTTCAGAAAATTGGATACGTTCACGTGTGGAAGATGTTGGGACCTATAAACTTGTTCTTAAATCATGCTTTATTTTAGAACTTAAAAGAAACTTTTATATCCCGTCTTTTTCTAGAAACCTTATTTTACTTTCAAGACTTCTATCATATGGTTTTAGTTCCATAAACTGGGTACTTTTTTTCGTGTTAGAACACATCTTTATTGTTGGTGATAGTATTTTAGATGATGGATTATTTAGTTTTCATTTCAATTCCACATTTGATTATAACCTTGCGACTATATTTAGGGTAATCATGCCTGGTTTTGGGTCGAAGCGAGTGAGACGATCGCCTCGAGCCCAAAACCAAAGGGATCCCACTAAAAAAATGTGATTATTGAAGTTGGCTCTATTTGTACACTCAATCACATTCCACCAAAATTGTATGAGATCATTAGGTTTAACACTACTTTTATATTTACATTTTGACAAATCAGGTTAACAATATATTTTTTGAAGAATCATGTTTTTTTTAATTAATAAATTAAAATCTAACTAATTAATTAAATATTTTAATTAATAATAAAATGAGATAATATCAATATTTGTATTTGTCTTTCCTAATAATTAGGAATTGATATCTGGTTGTGGATGACATACAATGAGATGCTTATCTTAACAACTTCTTTATTTCGAAATAATTTCCCAATTAGTATTTCATTGGCATCAGGGGTTGAAATTATTGTTTCTTGCTGTTCATGAATGAATTTCTCAACTTCTTCTACGAATGTACAAATGTCAGAAGCAATATGATTTAGCGAGGGAAGCTCTACTAGCGTTACCATTATTGTATATGTACTTGTGGACTGAATATCGCGAACATTTTCTCTATTGTGACCATTCTTTACCATTGCAACATCAATACATAATGGAAATCTCGAATGGTCATTTTCAATCACCTTAAGATTCAAATAGTACTGTACATTGTTGTTGCTAGATATTCTTACTGGAGGTAAGTTCTCTCCAATCTTATAATGTATTGTAACTGCGACTACTTCTGGATCTAACTGTAGTTCTGAAAACAACATATCGATGAGTTGTTTGTACATACAATTTCGTGGGACCAAGATACCCATCATGTTGGACCCCGTATATTTATTATCTTCAATCAATTCTCCTCCATAACACAAGAAAATGCTAGTGTACTCCATTACTTTAAAATTGAAAAATTCGAATGTCAAAATATCTCAAAAGACTAAAAAATTAGTAAAAAAATTGTTTTATTTTTGAAATTAAATCAATATATACCTCAGCCACACACCTAAGTCATTCCAATTTTAGTAGTCACATATCGGACTCCAGTAGCAACATTCAATCCATTTTGTTAATCACATGTGACAATTATAAAGTCTCCAAAAATAGTCACAATATGTATAATTCAAATATGTTTAAGATAATCAATTTTTTTTTTTTTTTTTTTTTTTTGTATGTAGTCACACTAAATATTATTTTGTGATCATATTTTTTTTATATAACCAAAACAGCAGTCTTTAAATACTTAACCATATAAGCAGTGATCAAATACTTAACATGAAAGTAAAGTCACATTCACAAATCTATGGTCGCACAATTCATAATCAATTATTAAACCATACAGTAGGTCACAGACTATCACAATAACAACAGTCATCATATTCTTAACATGAAAATCAAGGTGGTAACAACAGTCACAAATTATAACCTGAGACAAAAATACACTAGATAGATTACCATGTTACAAATTATCAACCTAACATCATTATTCAAATACTTAACATGAAATTAAAATCACAGCTACAGGAAACGGCTTACAAAATTAATCATTATTTTACTAAACCATAACAGTAGGTTACAACGATTAGAAACCATTACCAGATAGTTTTTGACAAGCATACACCAGATTATCATGTCACAAACTATCACCACATAATCAGTCACATACTAATATCAGATAATCATGATAAGACGAACTATTACCAGATAACTATATTTAATTAAATTATAAAAATCAGAAATCAAAACAAATAGGAATATAAAATATTGCATATCTCATTAACATACCAGAATTTGTTTCATTCCTACGCAGACAGACATCCGATAACAGCAATATCCATTCAAAGATGCGAGTCACAATATGGCAGTTTCAAGTCACAAAGACTTTATTCACTCACAGACAAAACAATTTTTTTTCTCTCTCTCTACGAACCAGTTTTTTTTATTTGTGAAACATGATAGTAACTAATCCTAAATTTTATGGATAGAATTTGATGAGGGATAAAATAATTATATAATTATATCACATGTTTATCTTAAATTCTATTCAAATGTCAGTTACAAAATATTATCCTTATCCAAACAATATTGCTTTAATTATTATTGATAAATAATATGTAGAAGATAAATGAAACACTAGATTTTTACAATTTGTGGCTGAATTTTACAATTTTTTGATAGTTTTGTCATTTATCAAAATGCAAAGTTAAACATTGGTATGTATCAATTTTTCCCAATCTATATTGTGATTACTGAAGTTAGCCAAAAAAAATATTTGTGTAAATATGGCCCAAAATCAAAAGGACCCCATCTTTATTACTATGGCCCGTCTCTCTATCTCCTTAAGTCCATAAATTTGTTTGTCATTTTGTTTAGTTTTAATTTAACAATTAGTTCTGTAAAGACTTGTGGATTTTGGATATATACTACAATTTGGTGGGGGCTAATTTATGAAATTTACCTCAAGTCTCCAAAATCATAGGACCGGCCATGAGGGTAATATTGGCATTAAGCATGGTGTTATAAATGACAAATCTTCTATTTTGTAGCATGTGAGATTAGGTCATATCTCCGTCGAAAGAATTAAAAGATGTAAATGATTAAGTCCTCAAGGCTCTTGATTTTACTGATTTTGGTACATGTACGAACAACATTAAAGGAAAGCGTACACTCAAGAAAATAAACTTTTTCTGAACATCTAAACAATGACGTTCATTAATTGTCTATTATAAAAAATGGTTTATAGCAACAATCATTAAAAGCATGTTGCCATTGGATAACACAATTGAGATTTAGCAACAGTATTTAAATGAGCGTTGCCAATGTCTCCTTTTACAACGTTCATAGTCCGTTGCAAAAAAAAAAAAAAATCATTTAACAACGTCTGCGAGTAGACTGTTGTCAAAAATATCATATTTGACAATGTTCGTGCACATTGTTAAAATATATAATTTTTGAACATTTTGCAACGTTCAGTGCCTGTTGCTAATATTTATATATAATATCATATTTTGCAACGTTTGTTGAATGTTGTTAAAACATATATTTTAGCAACCTGTTGTTAATAAACATAAATGGACCATTTGGCACGTAAAATTGAACCCTTCCCGCTTATAATTTCACTTCTTTCTAATCAAATTTTCTTTTTTCCTCATTATCTTCCCCCTTATCCCACTACTCCCAACCCTAACACACACGCACACACACAGAAACACCCCCATTTCCATTCCCAACCCCATCTTCACCGCCTTTCATTATAATTTTATTCCAAAAATTTGCAATTTCTTCCTAAAGGTAACTCTTTTCTCTCTTTTATGTATTTATTTGTCATTTTGGATTGATTTCTGAAAAAAATCGGCATTTTCCTTTTGGAGTGAGGATTTGAGGCTTGGTTGCAGTGCAGTTGGGTCTGATTATACAAAGAATATTCACGATTTCCTTCAAACCCATTTGAGAACTACGCCGAGAATAAAGCTTCAGAGCTTCGAATCCGGGTTCTGCACTGTTTTTGTGTTGAATTTGAATATAATTTCATTTTCCTCTGTTTTGTGTGCAGTCGCAAAATATGTTCTGCACGATGGGCTTTCCACGGAGGCTGCAGAGCGAGAAGGGCATGGCTGAATTGTTGGAGGAGATGGGTGGGGTTGAGCAATTCTTGAATGACCCGTGGTTGATTAAGGCCAGGGTAAATGCGACGGTTCAGGTCATGGTCCCGAAGGTTGTTGTCACCCCGCCCCGCCTCTGCCGCTGCCGAAATTTCCAGCGGTGGGTGTTGGAGGTGGGGATGGTAACGAGTGGGGAGATGAAGAATTGGCCACTGCATCAGCCCAGTTGAAGTGTGGCGTTGCAGAAGCAGGCAGTTGTGGCATCAATGGTGGCTGAGGATTATGCGAGAAAGTTTGAGTCTGGTGATCTGGCAGTGAGAATTTTATGAAAATTGCAATTTAAAATTGTTCAATGGTTTTTACTATTTGAAATTTTGTATGTGGAATCTTTTTGAATTCTTGTAGGTTTTTTCATCTTCCATTGTCGGAATCTAGTTGGATGACAATTGAGCTTTTGTCAGAGTAATTGATTCATTAAATATTTCCTTATTACTTCGGTATTTAGAGTGCAATTTGCAGTATATGCTATCTGGAATTTTTTCTGTTTAGAATTTATTTGAAAATGAGTACAATTCCATGTGGTTGCATTATATATTGATTTATGCACCTACTTATTGTCTTGATGTACTTATCAACTTAATTGTTCTAGCAGGATTCTGTAAAAGATACTGTTGGGGAAGAGCAAGGGATGTTGATTCCCAAAATAATGTGTCGGCTATGCTTTTCTGGTGAACATGAAGGAAGTGAAAAGGCAAGTAGGATGCTATCATGCAATAGTTGTGGCAAGAAGTATCACTGCAGCTGCCTGAAAGCATGGTCCCAAAATAGAGGTACTATTCATGACCTAAATAAATTTTTGGATGAATATTGTACCTCTGGTGATGAATGCTTGGCTGCAGATCTTTTTCACTGGAGTTCTTGGAAGTGCCCCTCTTGTCAAATATGTGAGGTAAAGATGGTGAAGCCTTGCTATTAAAATTACATTTGTAGGGTTATGAGATTGGACTGTTTTTTGGGTTTCAATACTGCGAAACATCATACACCTCGTTGATACATATGTAAACCAATCTTTTGATATGAGTGTAATTAATTTTTATTCATGGAAAGTGATGATTCTATTTGAGAAATTAATATCCCATCTTGCATTTTCAGTGACTTCTTCAAAGAGTTTCTATGTGATATTGATCTAATGGTTACTGATATAAAAAAGATGGTGAATAAAATACATTGAATGGGAGGTACTTGACCAAGGAGGTATAGGTGAAGAAAATATACATTTTCCATGCATTGGATATTTGTTAAAACAATCTGCTTGATCAAATACTTGGACTGTAAGTTTCATGAGATTTGTCCCCAGGTTTTACTTTCCGAAATCTTGAAAAGTTTGAAGTTGAAGCGATTTTAACTGGGTATATATGCCATGGATCAATTTGGGACCCAAAGATTTCCTATTTCCTGTTGTGATTGAAATGTGGTAACTCGGACCACTGATTTCAATTGCGGCTTTATTCCTTGACTATCTAACACAACATAATGGAAATATGGAATTGAATTTTGCAGAATTGAGCTGTGGTATGTGGAAATGATATGTGTCAGTGTAAAATTTCACGCAATTGAAAAACGAGAAATCCTATGAAAGATGAGCCACGGCAGATGGTGTATGTTAGTATGTATGTTAATGTACATCTCTCTTTCTTCCCCTCGTCAATTTCCTCTATTATTGATGCGTGCTCATACTGTGTTTTGCCTTTCTTTTTCGTTGTTCTGCCAAATTATAACAGGCTGTTCTCAAGCAGTTTGCTGGTGGACTTGGTGGATCGGATAGTCTTTCAACTGATGATGATGAACTCCAACAGTATCAAAAACTTGAGAAGCTCTACATATCTACTTGTGCTGCCAAGGTTTACCCGACAGTCTATTTTTGAAATATGCCTCATTGATTTGCCCTAGTTATTCGTTTTGATCCATATATTTTGCCTTGTCTGCTAATCATCACTTTCAAAGGGACGTTATCCGAGGTGTAGAAGGTTATATTGTCACTGGATCCAAGCAAGTTGAAATTGGTGAGTTTCTAAATTTTCTTCTCTGTTGATTTTTACATCAAGTGGTGTCATTTATGATTCCGCTATTCTTCAACAGGCACCAAATTGTCAGAAGGCAGCAGAAAATATTGTGCTGAAATTACATGTACCAGTGGCAGTACATTATCTAAAGCGGCATTAAGTTATAGTGGAGCTCGTGCTCAGATAGAAAAAGAACATGGAAATCTACTGAAAGCACTTGGAACACAGGTTTGTACAAGTCTTTTGCAGTCATTGAAAACAAGTTTTCGATTAATTTTGTAGGCACGATTTACTCATGATTTTCTCATTAGTAGATGCAATAAAAAACATAATATGTATTTTTTCTACAACATAATGAATGTTGATGTACTTTTATGACAAGCTGACATTACTTTATGTGCAATAGGTGTGTAAAATCTTGAAAAATAGTGTATAGTTTCTGATAATTAATAAATATGTGGATTTAACGGATCCCTGCGTCCCTCTCTGCTCCTCCCTCATATGCTTTTTCTTTAAATAGATTTGGTAAATGTTCCCATATACAACTTGGAATTGCTTAATTAAAGGAATATGCTGGTATTCTAATTATCGTATATTCTCGGTCTCCTTCTCTGTTTCCTTCTTGCTTTTTCTCAACAAGGATCCAGGCTGGGTGGCACAAGTCATATGTAGTATTGCTGTTATATAACACAACTAAATCTGAGAGGCCTTTTTGGCTCTTTTTTTTCTTTTCCACCCAGTGTTGTCAGTATTCCATCTATCAAATATTTTCTTTTTGGCTCATAGGTTATATATAATTTACAAAAATAACAGAAAATCCAAGTAACAAATATCCAATCACAATAAATTCATCGAGTAAATATTATTAGATTGTTTTAACAATTAGATTGTCACCAATTAAATATTACAGGGTTGGCAAAACAAGAATCAGTTGCAAATTTCTCATCCATTCCATCCAAAATTTATCACCAATTAAATTTGGTTACTTTTTTGTTAACTTATGCTCTTTAATAGCTTAAATTACAGGAAAATGTATGTATAATTATATAAGCTCTATATTTCAGTGTTAGACTTTATTTCTAGAGTCATCTATAAATAGTTTTGTTTTTGTTTTGCAGCAATCCCAGTTTGGACATTGGTGATCAGTCACAGGAGCCGTGAACTTGAATCTTTGAACAATAAATATTTGACGTTACGGATTTCTTGATTCGGGGTGTTAGTTATCAAGTTTGTTTTGCTAGATTTTGGTAGATTAAATGTACAACATTGTAAAAAACTTTCATGACATGTCTCTTTTGTTAGGTTTGGTTCAAACTATGTATGTTTAAAGAAATTTGTAGGCTATATTTTGTATGATAAATTTTATTAATATTGTATAAATTTCAATTAAGCGTTGATGTGGTGTATGAATTGAGTTTTTTATATTTACAATGTAATTTGTATTTAAATGGTTGAGAAAGTAAATATACAAGAATATATATAAAATATGTTTCAAAATAATAGAAAAAAAACCCATAAACACTAATATTTGAAAATGAATGACAACATAGGTAAAGGCAACGTTTATACGTTGCTAAAACTATATCAATGAACGTTGCTAAAAAACCAAATGACAACGGACATTGAACGGTCGAAATATTTTGCTATTACAATGAACGTTTAAAAAACTAAATGATGACTATTTTTAAATATATATATAAAGACATCTAAATTTGCTTTTAAATGATAAAAACAATGAACGTTGCTGAAAACTAAATGACAACGTTTGATATTTCCAAAAGGAGACGCAACGTGCGGGTGAACGTTGCCAAAACCCTTTTGCAGCGTATTACGCCTGTTAAGAAGGCTCTTTTCTTGTAGTGAGACTAAAATAAAGAAACAATTATGATGTTTTAGAAATTAAACAAATATTTGCGATCTTTTTGATATGTGCTTGAATGGTCGAAATATTTTACCTTATGACTTTATTAATAATATGTATTATTTTGCTTTTATGATAAAAGTGAAGATATATTTCTAGGAAATAAAGAAACAATTGGGTAAACAAATTGAGATCTTGAGGTCGAGATAGAGCTTAATAATATTATTGTAGATACTAGAAGCGGAGCCAGGATATGAGAAAGTGATGGGTCGGAGGGTGTTTCGAGGGCAGTTATTAAAGAACCACATTATCATGAGGATATTCATATAGATCCAGTTATTCAATACCATCAACTAGAGAATGTTCATATTCCTATATGTGGATGATATTTTGCTTGCAGTATTTGTTAACTAGTACTACAATAATTATGTTGTAGTGTTTTGGCTAAGAATAATAAGAGTGAAATTCGTAGTAACTACACCTCAATTTAAAGTAGTCATTAGAGAACATGTGAAATCTTGCAACGTGACTAATGATATAAATAATAACATATGCTATATGTTATTTAGCTATAGTGGCATGTTTTGGCATGTCTTGGCATGCCCGCCTCGTTAGTCTTATGAGCATACTTCTAACAGATAGACTACAATAATCCAATCGTCGTCAGGTTAGCTAGGCAGGCGACCCATGGAATGACAGTTACCACCAGTTATCGAAAAAACGAAACATCTCTCAACAAATTGAAAAGATGAAACATCCCTCATTAACTCCTAATAATGAGGGAGATGAAGGGACACCCGTTATCAAATGAGAGAGATGAAGGGACACCCGTCATCAATAACTGCAGGCCATCCGTATAAATAAAGGCCAACCCCCCAGGTAAACACATAACACACAACTCTTATACACTCCATATTGCTATTCAACAAAACATTTTAATCATATATTAATTATCACACCAGAGTGGACACGGAGAAAAAAGCCCAGCCACCTTTTGCAGGTCTCTACCACTGTCGCCGATGTGCTCGGAAGAGAGAAAAATATCTATAATCATTTGGCGTCGTTTGTAGGAAAGCACAATAAGTCATGGCTCGAACTAGAAAAGCTACGAATGTAACCGCTCCACTAGCCCTCCATCGGGAATGTAGACACCCGAGTCTAACGCCGCCACTAATCATCCACAAAAAGAATTTGCCTCTTCCGCTCAACTTGCGGCACTGCAAGCTCAGATGGCGGCCTTAACAGCTCTACTCCAAGATCAGAACGTTGTGGTTTCTTAACTACTACAGGGTCCTAACCTTTTACCGGTAGGATCTTTACCACCAGGGGCTCCGCCCCAGGGTCCTAGCCCTCTACCCATAGGGCCCTCACTGCTAGGGGCTCTTCTCCAGGCTCCTAACTTTCCAACAATGGAAATACTGCCAACGACAGCTCCACCGCTGGCTCTAGTTTCATTGGCTCCATCTTCTACACCCCACTTCATTTCACTGGCATCTGGTCCAAATCCACATTGGGGGTAACCATCATGGGTGCCCACGCCTACGTTGGCTGAGACACCAGTGTTAAGCCTGGAGCAACAACTAGAGGATATGATGGGTCACAAAATAGCTGAGGCTATGTATAACAAAAGTAGTAGGCAACAATCTATGGTGTTGGAAGAAGATCCTTTTTTCCTAGAAGTGATGGCAGTCCCCTTGCCACGAGACTTCAAACAGCCAAAGATGGAGAAGTACGACGAATCCTCTAATCTTGTCGATCACCTCAGGACTTTTGTTGATTTGATGAGGTTGCAAGCTACCCCTAATGCGATTATGTGCAGGGCTTTTTCGCCAACACTTATGCGGGAGGCCAGGGATTGGGTAGCCTCCCTTCCTCCAAAATCAATCGTACATTTTACGATTTTTCCAAGAGTTTTGCTGCACACTTTGCCAGCAGCAAATGTGTTAAGAAAACTGCTATCAGTCTGATGCAATTGACACAGGACAAAGATGAATTGTTGAAAGATTTTATTGCCCGGTTCAATAAAGCCACACTGGGAAATCAAAGATCTGCAGATGTCTGCTGTAGTTACTGCCTTGATGAGTGGAACTTGAAGTCGTCTTTTTAAGATGTCACTCTCCAAAAACCTTTGGATACTATGCATGAGTTACTCAAGAGAGGGAATAAGTATGTGGACGCTGAAGAAGCATATCTCATTACCAAAAGTATGAAAGATCGAAACGAACCTGAGTCTAACAAAAAGAAGACTTGGGACTAGCTCGAACTTCGAAAAAATAGAGGCAAGCTCACCCAAGACGAGACGAGGTGACCTCGCCCAAACCAAGGCGAGCAAACCAGGCTAGCTAGTTAAGACAAGATTTTTAAAAAAATAAAAATAAATTAGGCAACCTAGCCCAACTCGAGGCAGATGACCTCGCCCAAGCCATGGCGAGGCGACCTCACCAAAAACGAGGAGACCTCGCCCAAGCCAAGGCGAGGCGACCTCGCCTAAGCTAAGGCAAGTCAACCTCACCCGAGGCGGGGTGACCTCATCCGAGGCGAGGCGACCTTGCCCAAGCCAAGGTTAAAAAAAAATTTGAGGCAAGGCGAGCTCTTCACCCAAGCCATGGCGAGGCGACCTTACCCAAAACGAGGCGACCTCGTCTAAGCCAAGGCAAGGCGACCTCACGAGGCGAGGTGAGGAGACATCGCCCAAGCCAAGGTTAAGAAAAAAAATTGAGGCAAGGCGACCTCGCCCAAGCCAAGGCGAGCTACTAAAAAAAAAATTAAGGTGATGAGCCTATGTTTAAAAATCAAGGCGATAGCCATTGAAAAATAAGGCGATGAGCCTATATTTAAAAATCATGGTGATAGCTACCATTAAAAAATAAGGCGATGAGCCTATGTTTAAAAATCATGGTGATAGCCACTGTTTAAAAATCAAGGCGATAGCCACTATTTAAAAATCAAGGCGATAGCCACCAATAAAAAATAAGGCGATGAGCCTATATTTAAAAATCAAGGTGATAGCCACCATTAAAAAATAAGGCGATGAGCCTATGTTTAAAAATCAAGGTAATTGCCATTATTTAAAAATCAAGGTGATAGCCACCATTGAAAAATAAGGTGATAGCCATTTAAAAATCAAGGTGATAAAAAAACAAATCGATGAGCCTATGTTTAAAAATCAATGCGATAGCCACTATTTAAAAATTAAGGTGATAGCCACCATTGAAAAACAATGCGATAGCCATTATTTAATAAATAAGGTTAGGCTACGAGTCCTGCTAAAAAAACAAGGCTAGGCTATGAGTCATACTGAAAAACAAGGCTAGGCAACAAGTCCTGCTGAAAATCAAGACGATGAGCCTCTGTCTGAAAAACAAGGCAATAAGCCTATGTTTAAAAATCAAGGCGATGAGCCTCTATCTAAAAAACAAAGTGATAAGCCTATGTTTAAAAATCAAGGCGATGAACCTCTATCTAAAAAAAAGGTGATAAGCCTATGTTTAAAAATCAAAGCGATGAGCCTCTATCCGAAAAACAAGGCGATGAGCCTGTGTTTAAAAATCAAGGCGATGAGCCTTTGTTTAAAAATCAAGGCGATGAGCCTCTGTCTGAAAAATAAGGCGATAAGCCTATGTTTAAAAATCAAGGCGATGGGCCTCTGTCTGAAAAACAAGGCAATGAGCCTCTATTTAAAAATCAAGGCGATGAGCTCTGTCTGAAAAACAAGGCCAATGAGGCTCTATCCGAAAATCAAGGCGAGTAATCTCTGTCTGAAAAATTTAGAAAGAAGCATGTGTGGTAGATTATTTCTACTTCCCATTGACGACAGTCTATGAAAAGTAGAGGGGCTTATGATGATATAAATAATGACAGCTGCTATATGTTATTTAGCTATAGTGGCATGTCTTGGCACGCCCGCCTCAACAATTCGTCCGCCTCATCGGCTCGCCCGCCTCGTTGGTCTCATGAGCATGCTTCTGACAGATAGACTGCAATAACTCAACTGTCGTCAGGTTAGCTAGGCAGGTGACCCATGGAATGACAGTTACCACCACTTATCAGGAAAACAAAACATCTCTCAACAAATTGAAAAGATAAAACATCCATCATTAACTCCTAATGATGAGGGAGATGAAGGAACACCCGTTATCAAATGAGGGAGATGGAGGGACACCCGTCATCAATAACTGCAAGTCATCCCTATAAATAGAGGCCAACCCCCCAGGTAAAAACATAACACACAACTCTTATACACTCCATATTGCTATTCAACACAAATATTTTAATCATATACTGATTATCACACCGGAGTGGACACGGGGAAAAAAAGTCCCGCCACCTTTTGCAGGTTTCCACCATTGTCACCGCCGTGCTCGGAGGAGGAGAAAAATATCTATCATCAGTGACTATTGAGTATATCAATACTGCATTGATGATTGCGAAACATTTGACAAAATGATTACCACCTAAAATATATAAGGAACATGTTGAGCATATGAGACTCAGTTCCATTTTGTAAATTTATGTAATTGAGAAACCTTTTATGTTTGTATCGATTTTAGTCTATTAAAGTATATCAAAAAACCTCCGGTATTTCAATTTTTCTTTTCATTTTGACTGTATGCATAAAGTTTAGAGGACAATATATATTATTACTGAAAATTAATAAAATCCTAAATGAGCATTTGGAAGCTTATTTGGGAAGATATGTATCACATAAATTGCATAGTAATATATGGATGGTAATACTTGAGAGAATTATTTAAGTCATGAATTGCATTAATCCATATCTATACTACTTTTAAAAATGGATTAAATGGAGAAATATTTTTAGACCATTCTATCCTTACAAATTTTTTAAAATTCAATATTCACCTTTAGTATTCATTAATGTATAATTATTTTTTAATATTTTATTTATTACTCTTTTATTGTTCATCCTTATTGTACATTAAATTTTCAACAATTTACTAAATATACAATTAAATATTTTAAATATTTAATCTATTAAATTAAATATTAAGGTGAAAAGATGATCTCAATTTTTTTTTTTTTTTTTTTTTGCATTAAGTAGATAAAAGGAATGAGAAATGAGTTTCAACAAAAAAAAAAAAGATGAATGAGAAAAATTGTAACTTTGTTTATTACCGCATTAAAATTCAAATCATAGTTGTCAAAACTAAAATGGAGATAAAAATATTATTTTTAATACATTAGATTACAGTGATTATGAGCATGTTTGGTTTTTTTTTTTTTTTCTCAAATTTATTTTCAACTATATATTTATTAGGACCTACAACTTTTATCAACTTTTCAACCACATATTTTACCAATTTTTTTCCAAAATCTTTAAACCCCACCAAACATATACTATAGTTTAGAACTAACGTGTGAAACTTTTTTTATTTTTTATTTTTTATTTAATTTAATTTAATTAATATATATAGAATGTTCTTCTCATCTTAAATCTATCCGTCAACAATATTCTTATTCTGCCCGTCAACAATATTCTTACAACAAAGACAAGTATTGACACTTCTTTAATTTTTGTTTCTTACTCACATTTATGACATTTCATTTACGTTGTCAAATCAAACATGTCTAATAAAAAGAGAACATACACAAAGAATATTGCTCACAAGAAACTACTATTCCAACAAATGTACAATATTATGTAATCAATTATTACATCTTCTCACAATAAAATTAGTAATTATTAATTTTATTCTTCGTAAAATACAGCCCTGGAAATCATTAATACTATAAGATTTGATATCAATGGTTCGTCAATCATCAAAGTTTAAATCACCAAAAGATCTTAATTGGGTTCAAGTTATTGTTGGTATTATCACCATATAAAACTCATCTCTAATTGTAATTGTACTTAAATGAATGAAATTATCTTTTAATATTTATTTGTAACTCCTTTATTGTTCATTATTATCGTACATTAAATTTTTGACATTTTATTAAATGTACATTTAAAAATTGTAAATATTTAATATATTAAATTAAATATAGTGAAAAGACAATCTCAAAATTTTTTTTTTTTGCCTTACGTAGATGAAAGAAATGAGTAATGGATTTAAAAAAAAATGAATGGAAAAATTGTAATTTTTTTAAATTACCAAATTAAAATTCAAACGATGGAGATGAAAAGATTATTTTGAACGATTATAGTTGACAACTAATATATGAAACTTTTTAATTTTTAATTTAATTAATAATATATCAGACGCGCTTAATAAAAAGAGAACATACACAAAGAATATTGTTTACAAATAATAAATGCTCCAACAAATGTACAATATTATATAGTCAATCATTACTTTCTCTCCAATAAAATTATTAATTATTAATTTATTTTTCGTAAAATACAACTCTGAAAATCTCTATTAATACATTATTAATTCCATACGATTTGATATAATAGTTCATCGATCATCAAAGCTCAAATCACCAAAAGCTCTTCACTAAATTTAAGTTACTATTTATATTACTACTATATAAAACTCATCTTTGATTGCAATTGTACTCCTATAAATGTAAATAAAATATCAATATCGAACAATACAAAACAACATGTTATCAACAACCATTTTTTTTTTTTATCTTTATTGCAATTTCTACTTTAATATTTTAATTATTAACAATAAAAATATTAAAAATTAAAAATATGATTACAAAAGCACGTGCAACGCATGCGTTTCTAACTAGTAATTTACAAATGTCATTTAATTTTGCAAGAGTACAATGTTTTGAATAAAAGGAATGTTTAGTGGTGATTTAAAATTGGAAAATTAACGCAAATGGTCCATAACATTTGTTCTCAGTGCGTAAATGGTCCATATAATTTGTTTTTTTGGCACAGCAATCCCTAACATATATGTTTTGGTGCACAATTGATCATTATTTGATAATAAAAGACAAAAATGCCCTTAATTGTAATTAAAGAAAATTGCAATAGAATTTTTAGACTTTGTAAAATGTGCAAATATGTCCG
Organism: Forsythia suspensa; assembly: GCA_023638005.1. Classification (NCBI taxonomy): domain Eukaryota; kingdom Viridiplantae; phylum Streptophyta; class Magnoliopsida; order Lamiales; family Oleaceae; genus Forsythia; species Forsythia suspensa. The sequence continues at coordinate 59,095,438 of CM042673.1, read as the reverse complement.
ATATATTTATTAAATAATATTTAATTAAGCATATTAAATATATCACTATAGTCATGTGAATTAAATTTTTCATAAAAGAAAAATATAAAATTTTTGTGCTTTAGTTATATATAATTGCTATATGATATAAAAAACTACAATAAAAATAAAGTTAAATAAATAACAAAAAAGCGAATATAATTTAATGAAATTGAACCAATCTTATTATGTTTTTTTTAATATAGAAATACTAACAAAAATTAATTTATACATTATGTATTTTTTATTTTTGAACGATAATAAAAAATATAAATTAAAATATAAAGAATACAATTTGAGCTCTAATATTTGTAGTTAATAAATGAATAGCTCAATTAAATAAAAATATTTGAGCATTAAGTTTGTAACAAAGTTATTTTTCTTTTTATATTGTAACGATAAAATTAAAGTTTGAAATTTAAATAATATGATTACTTAATAATAATAAAAAAATAATTTTAATTAGCATGTTTGTTAATAATTATGAGCTTAAATTTAGTTATTCTATAATAGTTCGTAAAATAAACAAAATAATTTAGTATATTATCAATTTGTTAGTTTCTTTTAAATTTTTATAAAAAATAAAAGTATCGGACCCATTTGCAATTTTTGCAAGGTTAGGAATCCAATTGAAAAATTAATTAAAAATAAGGGCATATTTGTCTTTTTATCATATAAGGACTAATTGCACACCAAAACACATAGGTTAGAGATTTTTGTGCCAAAAATAAAGATTAAGGACAATTTCTGCACTGAGCTGTTTGTACCAATTTTCCTTTAAAATTTTATTCGATCTACTAATATAAATATGGAAACAGGGAAATGAATATTAGTCTTGTTTTCCTTCACTTGATTAGTTTGGAAGGATATAAGCTATACATATGCATATGCTATAGAACTATTAAAACTTCTGCATGTGGTCCGTTAGTTATTGTGAGTAGAGCTTTTGATAGTAAAATTTTTGGCAGTAGGACTTATATAAAAAGTTGTTGACGGTTCAGGTTGGTTTCGAGCCCAAATTTTTTCATTTCAGAGCCAAACTGAATTTTTGTCTGTTTGGTCAAAAATCTACCCAATTTGACCCACGCCACCCCTATGTCCAAGGCGAAGAAAAGTGAGGAAAAATTACCCGAACCTTGTTGTTGGAGGATAGTGATTCAATAAAATCCCACACAATTAGCACTTACCAAATATTTCACTTGCAACTACGTTATTAATTTTTTGTTGCCTTGTCAGCTAAATTTTGCTGCCTTGTCGTATTATTATTAGATTTTTTTGTGTCTTGCCTATTTGAAATCAAATTGTTGATTGTTAATAGATTCTTTTATTCTTTTTTCGATTTTTTTAATTTACAAATGGAACGTCAACCTTCTGCCAAGAGAAAAGACATTTTATTCTTTATTGAATGAAAACACGCCGAGAAAAATATATGTAAATTCTATTATAAATAAATTTTATGTTTCAAAACCTCGTCGGGACAACTTCAATAAAAAATATCATTTTAGTAACTTTTTATGTTATATATAAATTTTATTATAGACTTTTTTATATTTCAGTCTCCTCGAACAAAATTCTTGGATTCGCCCTTGTGTATCTTTTTTTTATGGGAAGAAGTCATGAGGAAAAATACACGAGTGAGAAAGAAAGAAGGTTCTTAATCTACGAGAGAGAGAGTTTATGATTTTCTATTAGTGCATGGATATAGGTCTTGAATAGACTAGAGAAATTGAATGAAATTTACAGCTTTCCATCACGTGAAGGATTTTTTAATCTGAAAATTATAGCTGAAAATGCAATTTAATAGCTCCCTCTGAATTTTTCATATTTTATGAAATTGGCTAAGAATCATTAAACACATCAAATGCTATTTAGAAACTTTCAATCAAAACAAGGTTAAAGCCCCTATTTTCTAATGGAGTTTCTAAGAGAGGCCCGAGAAGAATGCATTTGTTCCAAAATGATATGGAAAAGAAATCCTGAAAAAAAAAAAAAGAAAGAAAAAAGAAACTAAGTTTCACAGTAATCACGATTTTCATCATCATAAAAATATTGTCAAATGAAATCTCAATCATTAGACAATCAAAAGTTGTTTCACATCTCCAAGCATTATTGGTGATGTTGTGATTTTTTTTCTATCAAGACTAGCAAATAGTATAATGTGCTTTTAAATTAAAATATATTATTTCATGTCTTTATCATCAATATAGTTGATTTTTTTAGAAAAATGCAAAATATTTGGACGTATAGTTTGAACCCCTGAAAATGTAATCTTTATAAGATACAATAAGTCTTTGTAAGAAAGATGAAGAAAAACAATGAAATTAAAAATATAAAGTCCAACTCGTAGTCCAAAGCTTCTTACAAAGACTTAGAATTGATTAGGAAGAAACATTCTCTCACGTAATGGACACCATCACATTTAAATATTTAATAAGTTTGACTGTGTCACAAAGACTTTGATATGAGCTTTATGAATGTAGTAACTATCTATTTGTATGGTTCACTTAATAGTGACATATACATGAAAATTCCTAAAGAATTTAAAGTGCTAAAAGCAAATAATTCATTCTCCACAATTATGTTCTCAATTAAATTGCAAATATCATTATATGGATTAAAACAATCCAGACTCCGGACGAATGTGGTATAATCGTCTTAGTGAATATTTGTTGAAAGAATGTTATATAAACACGATATATGTCCTCGTGTTCTCATAAAGAAAATAGATATTGGATTTGCAATTGTAGTAATTTATAATGATGATTTAAATCTTATAGGAACTCTCAACAAAACTACATTATTTAAAAATTTGAAATGAAAGATTTGGGAAAAACAAAATTCTATCTTGGATTGCAAATTGAACATTTCCAAAAAGAATTATTTGTTTATCAATCTTCATATATAGAAAAATTATTAAAGCATTTGTATATGGTAAAGCACATCCATTGATATCTCATATGGTCGTTCGATCACTTAATGTGAAAAAAGATCTATTTCGTCCACTTGAAGATGAAGAAAAAACTCTTGGACTTGAAATATAATACTTAAGTGCAATCGGAGCATTTACATATTTTAGAAATTACACTCGATTGGACATAGCTTTTTCAGTAAATCTCCTTTTAAAATATAGTTCTGCACCTACTCAAAAACATTGGAATAGTGTTAAACACATCATTCGTTACTTAAAAGGTACTATTGACATATTATTTTATTCACAAAAATTAGGATATTTTTAGTGGGATATGCAGATGCAGGTTGTCTCTCCGATCCACATAAAGCTAATTACAGACAGAGATATGTCTTTATAGGTGGAGAATAGCTATATCATGGAGATATGTGAAGAAAAAATTGAGCAACATATTCAAATTATTCTAAAATTATTGCATTCCATGAAGCAAGTCGATGATTTGCTTGGTTGATAAACATGACCCATCATATCCAAGTATCATGCGAATTAACTTTAAAAAAATGAATTAAATATCTTCAATGCCACTATACTCTTGCCAAATGTTCCTAAAATGTCAATGTACTTTAAAATGTTCCTGAAATGCCATTAAACTTTCAAAAGTGAATCTCATATGCTATGAAACTTTTAAAAGTGAATTTTATATACCACTCCATTTTAAAAATAGAATGTAACGGAATGACATATGAGATTCACTTTTAAAAGTTCAATAGTATTCCATAAATATTTTAAAGTACAGTGGCATTCCAAGAATGTTTGACAAAATATAGTGACATTGGGAGTATTTAACTCAACAAAAAATAGTCCAACAATTTTGTAAGAAGACAATGCCGTTTGTATTGTGCAACTCAAATGAGGTTATATCTAAGGAGACACGGAAATCACATTTCTCCAAAATTCTTATATATACATGAGCTTCAGAAGAATGGTGTCCAACAAATTCGCTCAAGTGACAATTTTACTGACTTATTCACAAAAACATTGCCGACATCTACATTTAAGAAATTGGTGCATGAGATTGGGATGCATCGATTCAAAGATATTCAGTGATTAACATCAGGAGAAGTATCTATATATTTTTTTTTCCTTTGTCCAGGTTTTGTCCCACTGGATGTTTCTAACAAGGTTTTAATGGCGCAATATTTTCTTAATACTCCAAAATTTTAACAATTAACTCTATTTTTTTCCTTTTAGTTTGATATTTTGTCTCATTGGATTTTTGTCAAACAATTGTTTTTAACGAGTCAGTTACTATACTAATGGTCATCAAAATGAAAATGTTGTAAAATTACGGAAAGGATTATTGATGGCCATATTTAAATATTTTTTACCTAGTCTAAAAATCTTTGTAACTCTATATATATAAGTTAGAGTTGACAAACGGAAGGTCGAATCGGCCGGGACCACCAGACCGGTCTAACTCGATTTTTTGTCCAGCCCAAATGAAATTTCATTATCCATCTGGTCATAATTTTATCATAATTTTATTTTCTTTTATTTTTTTAAATAATTACTAGAAAGATAAATAATATATCTTTTATGTTAAAAATATGTGTTATAAAATAATTTATATATAAGTCTTTATTCCTCTTGTTAATGAGAAATTAAGTTAAGTATTGACAAGAAGATATTCAACTATATAAAGTGCTTGATAATTCATCATAATTTTAACGTTGTAGCTGCGTGCATATATACTCATATATAGGCCCGGTTTTGTTCGACATAATTATTTATTTCAACATAGTTATTTAATTGAATAAGATCTTATATAAATTATTTAATTCAAAATAGTTATTTAATTGAATAGGCCATATATAAAATATTTAATTCAACATAATTATTTATATATACTCATATATAAGCCCGTGCATATAATTCAACATAGTTATTTATATATACTCATAAATAGGTCCGTGCATATAATTCAACGTAGTTATTTAATTGTTTTGTACCAAACTTTAACTCAAATACTTCATAGAAGATTAGTGTCAAGGAGCAAAAAAAAAAAAATTGGGCGAGTCCGGTCCAATGACCGCCTAGCTGGGCCATATAGGCTCGATTATGTTTGGACCAGCCCGACCCAAAATTCAAGTTAGATAGGCCAGCCCGTCGAGCTGGGCCAATTTTGCAACCTATAATATAAGTCCATCATTATAATAAATGAAACAATTTCTCCATATTATCTTCTATTATTTTCTCCAGTTTATAACACAAAATAAATACGTAACAATTAATAAAAGTTAAGAATCTTTATTCACTGACCATAGGGAGATTTTCACTCCTATTCACGACAAAAAGTAACATACGTTTGTCTTCACTCTTCACCAACATATTTGGGTAATATTTGCTCATCTGCTCAAAACTCATCTCATCATCTCTATCTCTAATCCGCTATTCACCACCAGTTTCCATCGTTTGTCGAGGTATTTTTCGGATTCCATCTTCAGTGATACCAATGTATTCTCCTTATTCGATACCCACCAAATTTCGTGATATTTACTTGCCATTAAATTTGAATTCTCACCATACGATCGGATCCTCGCAAGTAAGCGATATTATTATTATCCACATATTTTGTAGGACCCACAATATTTATTCACTTTTTATTTACACATTCTATAAGATACATTATTTATAGGCACTTAAAAGCAAAGCAAGCATACACAAAATATTGTGTATTTATCATCAACCGTAAGAGAGGTTTTCACCGCACTCACACAAAAAAGTGGTATACGTGTGTCTTCACTACTTTAAAAAAAATCTCTCAATCTCCTCAAATCTCTCATTCTCAATTTTCTTTCTCTTCACTATACACCATTTTTGCTTCAAATCTCTCTTTCTCAACATTATTCCTCCTCATTATTCACCATGAGTCACTCACTAACTTCTATCAATCTCCATTTTTTCATTTTTAACGCTAGTAAGCTATTATTTAACCTACCTAATTTTTATTTTTTACGATTGGATTCCATCAATGAGCGGGATACTAATAAAATAATCACAACCGTATAGAGTTTTCTTCGTTACGGAAAGAAAGAAGTACTTAAATGTCCGTATGTCACTATATCTTCAATTTATCCCTTCACAAAATCATCTTCTTCAAAATTTGCTCATCTGCTCAAATCTCATCTCATCATATCTGTCTCTAATCCGCCATTCACCACTAGTTCCCATCATTTGTTGAGGTATTTTTCGGATTCCATCTTTAGTGATACCAATGTATTCTCCTTGTTCGATACCTACCAAATTTCGTGATATTTACTTGCCATTGAATTTGAATTCTCACCATCGGTCGGATCTTACGCAAGTAAGTGATATACTAATATAATTAAAGTATATGTTTGGGAGTGTTTTTCAAGACTTGTAGGCAAGTCGGTCAATTATTATTATTATCCACACATTTTGTAGGACCTACAATATTTATCCACTTTTTATTCATATATTCTATAAGATCTATTGTTTTAAGCACTTATAAGCAAAACAAGCATACACAAAATATTGTGTATTTATCATCGACCGTAAAAGAAGTTTTCACTGCCACCCATACAAAAAATGGTATACATGTATCTTCACTACTTTAAAAAAAAAAATCTCTCAATCTCTTCAAATCTCTCATTCTCAATTTTCTCTCTTTACTATTCACTATTTTTCTTCAAATCTCTCTTTCTAAACATTATTCTTCCTCATTATTCACCATGAATCATTCACCAACTTATATCAATCTCTATTTTTTCATTTTTAACGCTAGTAAGCTATTATTTTACCTATCTAATTTTTATTTTTTACGATTGGATTCCATCAATGTGCGGGATACTAATAAAATAATCACGATCGTAGGGATTTTCTTCGTTACAGGAAGAAAAAAGTATTTAAACGTCCGTGTATCACTATATTTTCAATTTATTCCTTCACAAAATCATCTTCTTCAAAATTTGTTGACGGTTTGAATCCATCTCCTCAACCCATCATCTCTAAAATTTAGTCATATCCTCAATCCATCTTCTTTAATCGATGATCTTCAAAATCTGTTCACTACTCTAATCTATCATCAATACATCGTAAGGTCAGATTCCACCGTAGTATACTAGTATCGTGTAAATACATCTAATCACCGACCGTAGGAAGTTTACTCTACTACAAGCACAAAAAAATACTTCTTTGTCCGTCACTACGTCTTGATCCTCTCAAACCAAAATCCATATATATCTCTCAACTCCTCAATTTCTCCATATTCATCTCCATATTTATCAAAATCATACTCTCCTCAAACAAAACTATCTCTCTCTCTCATCCTTCTCAACTCTTCAATCTATTAAAATCATCTACGGTCGAATTCTACCGCAAACAATAGCGGTATACTAGTAAAATAATATGGTGCAAATATATGGGAAATAATCTTCTCCCCATAGTGAGGACTTGTCCAATTGTCACGTGTCCTGCGTCCTTTACAATTCGTCCTACGTAGAGGAGATCATTTCTCGCAAATACATTCACCCATACAATAATTGTGAAAAACAATGTTTTAAAAAGCGTAAAGCGTGTTAGGTGTGGAGGTCGAGTTTGAGCTTTTCGAGTTTAAGCGAGGCGAGTTAAAAGACAAGACGGTGGTGATCGTGATGTGTGGTGGCCAGGTGGGTGAGTTTCAAGGCGAAGTTTATGTGGAATTTTTAAACTTGGTCAAAACCGTCTGGACTATGTAGCCTAGTGAGATCAGAAATCGCCCCTGTCGGTTTTCACTAGCTCCGCCCTCAATTAGGGATCCATTCAAGTTCTGCGTCTGTGTTTGTGAGTTGTACAGCGCATGAGAAATGGCTTCTGCTGTAACCACTACGTTTTCAAGAACTGCCCAAAGAAGTAAGCTTTCATCATTTTTCCTACACCCACCAAAACCCCAACACACAGCAAACTATAAATCATGTTCAGGAATCAACACCAATGATGCATTAACCTCCTTTTATGATATGCTCCAAATGAAGCCCTCGCCACAAATATCGTCATTTAACAAATTGATGGGCGCTGTTGCCAAAACCAAGAATTATCAAGACGTGATTTTTATGTACCATCGGGTGGTTGAAGCTAATTTAGTGCCTGATTTTTTTACACTGCATATTTTGCTCAATTGTTATTGTAACTTGAAAAGGGTTGATCTTGGTTTTGGTGTTATGGGTGGAATTTTCAAGAGGGGGTATAGTCCGAATATTGTTACTTTTAGTACATTGATTAATGGGCTAAGTATGGAGGATAAGATTGGTGATGCAGTTGTGTTGTTCAATAAAATTATTGGAATGGGTATTCAACCGAATATGATAGCTTGGGCGACTTTGATTAACAGGTTATGTAAGAGTGGATATGCAGAGGTTGCTCTTCGGATGTATAGAGAAGCAGGGAAGATTAATGGGAGGTCAGATTTAATATTGAAGCCTAACTTAAAATTTTATGCCATGCTTATTCATGGCCTTTGTAAAGATGGGTTGCTGGACAAGGGTAAGCAATTATTTTCGGAGATGAAAGGTAGAGGAATTATGCCAAACTTGGTTACATATAGTGGTTTAATTCATGGTTTGTGTGAGGGCGGTGAGTGGGAAGAGGCAAAGAGGTTCTTCATTGAAATGGTGGATCAAGGCATTCGTCCTAATGTGATTGTGTTTAATATCTTGATACAGGCAATTTGTAAGAGTGGGAAGACTGATGAAGCAAGTGGATTATTAAACTTGATGATTCAGATGGGTGAAGAGCCGAATTTATTTACATATACCACATTGATGAACGGGTTCTGCATGGAGAATAGGATTGAGGATGCAAAGGATTTGTTTGCTCTCATGGAGCCTAAAGGCTGTAAGAGAGATGTTGTATGCTACAATGTGTTGATTAATGGGTATTGCAAGTGTCAGAAATTAGAAGAGGCCATGAGACTTTTCAAAGAAATGGTACGCGATGAATGCAAGCCCGATTTAATTACATTCAACACTTTTTTGACTGGTTTATTTCAAGTAGGTAAAGTTGAGGATGCACGTGCACTTTTTGCAAACATGGAACGCTATGAAGTGACTCCAAAATTTTCTACTTATAGAATATTATTGGATGGATATTTCAATAATAAATGCTTTGCAGAGGCGATTGAGTTGTTTAACACTCTTGAAATATCTGGCTTTGATCTTGACATTGAAACCTATAATTGTGTTCTTGATGGATTGTGCAAAGCACGAAAGCTCGATTTGGCTATTGAGCTATTTAAGAGGCTACTTGAGAAAGGTTTGGTACCTACGGTTGTTACATATTCCATCATGATCCACGGATTTTTTAAAAATAACTGCCATGCAGAAGCAATAGAGCTATTTCACAATCTGGAAAGATCTGGCTTTGTACTTGACATTGATACCTATAATTGTTTCTTTGATGGATTGTGTAAAGCTGGAAAGCTTGAGTTGGCTAATGAGCTATTCGAGAGGCTATTCGAGAAGGGCTTGGTACCAACGGTTTTTACATATAATATCATGATCTGCGGATTTTGTAAAAATGGAAAAATGGAAAAGGCATGCAATTTGTTTTCGGATATGGAAAAAGAAGGTTGTGCACCCAATCTTGTCACTTTTAACACGCTTATGCAAGGATTTTGTAGTTGTAATGATGCACCCAAAGTGATTGAACTTCTTCAAATAATGGCAGAGAGAAATATCTTTCCAAATGCATGTACACTATCTTTAGTTATAGATATTTTGTCAAAAGATGCAAATTATTCGGAATATCTGAGTTTGATTCCAGTATTTTCTACCCGAGGCTCACTCAAAGGTTGAGATGTTGCCGCTAGCATCATGAACTTCTTAGCCTGCCTCTGACATGAACGGTGTATCAAGCTTAGGTTGTTGACTGAAGTCGGGGAACTCGAAAACGTATCTATTGAAGTCATAAAATTTAACTATCCTCTGGCAATATTATCAAAACTACTAGTTTGAGAATTCCACATTTGCTACCCAAAAATTGAAAGGTTTGGGAAATGATCCCTGACAATGTTACATGAGATGTTTTTCAGAGACCATGGTTATAAAGAACGGAAAAATAAGGGCTTGAGGATTTGACAGTTTCTCTTTCTCTGGTATAGTTATTACACCATGAATGGTAACCTGCAAAGACAAAAATAGTTCGTGGTTAATTCCATTACTCATGTACAGTTTCTGGGACTAAAATTGGTCGGGATTTTCAGATGTTGTGCCAATCCATGATTGCAGATTTAATGATTTAATCCAACTTGTAACCCAATGAGCTAGAAGTGAATTGGTTGTGTTTCATTTTTGAGGTACGAGTAATCAAGATGATAATTCTTGTCAATCTTACAAGCTTTTTGGGTCATTCTTGTTTGTAGAATCTCTGTTAATGGTGCTTTTGTGAACTTTTGAGCTACTGTCTCTAAAATCTTTCTGCAATGAACTGAGTTGTACTATATATGGCTTTCACTTTTGTATGCCTTTTGAAGCTTGTTGGTGATCTTTTATGACCTATAAAACGCTTTTGTATGGCCTTCTGAGGCTTGTAGGTGATCTTTTATGACTTATAAATATGGTTAGCAGCAGGTCCTTATGTTAAATGACTGAAGTCTCGGTTTCAAAATTATGGGCCTGAGAGCAAGATAGATGCAGTTCTCTTATTAAATGGAAGCTGGTCCCTTTTCCCCCCCAAGTATAAATCTTTAAGAAGCATTGACAGAAAAGTATGTTAAGTGAACTTGAATTTTACTGTTTGAAGCTACCATTATTAAAAATTTGGGCAATACATGGAAGACTTTGGTTTAGAAGATGTATACTTTGCAAAGTCTGGCTATATGTTATACAGCTCATTCTCAGGCTAGTGAAATTCACCCTGCCATGTTGTTAACATGTGATTTAAGCTCCTTGCTTCTTGATATTCACATCATTATTGGATGAGCACGTAAAGTACAGTGTTATACTTGGGAATAACGAAGTATTGCTATCTGCGCTACCGAAACCATTATACTACTGTGGACAAGTCTGAGGAGATTATTACCAGCATGGATAATCTAGTCCGCTGTGGGCCTCATATGTCCTCTATAAATTTAATAGGCATTATGCCATACTGTTTTTTGAATGTGAGCTTAATAACTTCCTGGATTGCTATCTACTTGATATGATATTGAATGCTTATGTTCATACACGTGGGCTTGTTCGAATTTGTTGACGACTGCCATCTGATGGTCCCATTGGTAGGCGCACAATTTTTTTGTTATTATGCATCTATTTTTGGTGATTTATCTTCCTTTTTATGTATTTTACAGTTTGGGACGCGTATACGATTTAACATGAGCTGCATTAGGAAACAATCCATAATGGAACATGTTGACACTGCAGAGCATAACCAGATGGTTACAAACTGCCAATTACTTAAGGTTTGAATTCTCCTCGTCGTCTCCATTATCACGTCTAATTTATTATTTTTGTGACTCTTTAATGTGGCACAGTTCATACTTGTGTCTTAAACCAGTTCTAATTTTACAGACAATGGATACCTCTAAGATTAATTCAAGGAGTGCTTCCTTCACTGCTCCTTTTAAGCTTGCGGTTAAACGTGATGAATACATCCATGCTCTATTTTGATGTTTAAGTTACTAAACGTCATAAGTTGATCAGCTTCTAGCAGGTTCGCAATTCTGTAGTATCTTTATTTTCTTCTTCCGTTCTGATGCAAGTTTATGTGTGCCTTCGCTTCAGTTTTTAATTTGGCAGAAGATGACACATAAATCAGATGGCATTCCAGAGTCTTCTATAGTGCTATACTTTCAGAGTACATTTGTGTAAACTTAGAACTAAGTTAAAACCTAATTATGAGTAATTTTTTTATTTTTTTATGTATTAGGTGAAGTTAATATTTTACTCTGTTACTATATTATAAGGTAAATAAATGGTACTACAATGTTGAATGAACTTGACCAATAAAATAAATTTTCACTCACATTTTAAATTTAATATTAATTATTAATATGATGGAAAGTTAGTTTCAAATTTGAAAATCTATTACTTTAACGCTTGAAATTTCAAAATAACTCTTGTTGAGAATTTGGGTCTATTTTCATATTCACTACAAGTTCTTCATTTGAGAAATATCAAGAAAACAATTGGGGAATAATACTAATATTAACAAGAACACAATGTTTACAGTGAAAACTTCTAAACTGCATAAAAACCACGGACTGTTAAAAAGACAAAGATATAGGGGAAAAATTATTACAATCACACCGTATCTCTTATACTCGAACCCCAAGTAGACAAAAACTCACTCACAAACAACACCCAAACTCATAAAGCGATTACTTATTTGAGAAATATAGAGACCTATAGAGAGGCTTCAATGGATTGAGAAATCATGTTGGTGGATTTGGCTGAGATCAATTTTGGTATCATATATATACAGGCTTGGCAGTGTCCTACTTAGGTCCCCCAGTCTTGGATGTAAATGAAGAAGCATTCCTTTATTAACATCTTGAGCAACATTAGACCAACTCATAAATTATGCTTATGCGGGCACTTTAATAGATTTTTGCTGTATGCATATTGTGTATGATGCTTTATTATGGACACTTGGGCCCTAATAATTTGACTATGCTGGATTTATTGTTGGTGGTGATGTTTAGAAGTACGAAGCTGCAGAGTTGTTTTGTTAAAACTGGCACGCCAGATTAAAACTGGCACTGTTAATTGATGAAACACGTATCTATATGGCCAAACTCGTATGATTGTCCAATTCTAATTATAGGAAAATGAGATAATGGTGCTTTCTTGTTAGTGAAGCATGCTTTTGTATGTCTTTCTACATTTCACATTTGTATTTTTCGTCTTTTCCTTGTATGTGCAGGTACTTCTCTGCAACATCAAGGAAGTTTGATATCTCAGAGTTAACTCTGATTGAAGAAATAACAAAGAGAATGCTGAAGTTTCAAGACGCTAGGTAGCTGACTCCTGCCACTCCAACACCACATGATTCAATGGAAGATACAGTTCAGTGGACCCTTTCTGCTGTAAAGTGCAGACTACAGTGGCTGCCTGTAGAATATTTAAGATGGAAAAGGATGGAGGATTAGACGTGCTTATTATGCGAAGTTCGTGAGTTACTCTGGATGTTCCTTTTCTGCTAGTATTTTGCAAGACTGCATACAAAGGTATATGAGAATTTCCGTGGCAGTTGCATATGAGAAAAGTATGATTTCATGGCTTCTCATATTGGCTTTATCTGCTCATGTTGGAAAGGAATCAGATAGTGTTTTAGTAAAAGAGTAACACCTCGGGAGCTATTCTCAATGACAACAACGACGACTTTGGGAATTGATACATTGTGTTCAGATATCGGAAATAAACTGTTTGTTTTCGTTCTTGTTGATGAGTGTTAGTAGCCTCATTTTGTTATAGATCTAGGGAATGCGCCTAGGTGGTTAATAAAATCATGTTTCACTTTTTTCTCTCTTTTTTAAGGGGGAAAAATTATTAGATCTGATCCATATGGTTCATGTTTTACTGTAGGATCTGAGAGTGAAATACCTGCTTTTTATAATTGTACATAATGCAAAGGTGTGAACGAAGACATTGTTGAAGAACTGGTAAGATAAGTGATGCAGTTGGGTAATTGGGTGGTTCAAGAAAATTATTGAAATGGGGTTTCAAACAGATGTTAGAACTTGGGGGCACTTTAACTACATTCAACACTCACTATTTCAAGTAGGTAAAGTTAAGCATGTACAAGAACTTTTTGGTAAGATATTCCATGAAGTCCATAAAAGTCCGCAAAATCTACTGTGATATAGTATAATTTGTTTTATAATCAATTTTTTTTTTTTTTGAGTTTATTGAACACTTAAACAACTTCAATTAGAAGTTGGGTCTACTGTCATATAGTATAATTTATTTTATAATCAATTTTTTTTTTTTTTTTTGGAGTTTATTGAGCACTTAAAGCAACTTCAATTAGAAGTTGGGTCTTAAATCAATCAAAAACGGTCCGTAGTAAGTTCAAGTTGTTGACTAGAAGTTGTGGAATGCAAAAACTTAAATGTTGAAGCTAGTTTGAGAGTTCAGCATTTTCTACCCATTTAATGAAAGTTGTGGCCATGGGGTGGATATGGGGGTAGACTTGTTTTTGAAGTGTAATTTTTTTTCCTCCTGCGATAGCAGTCTGATTTTGAAGTACAAATTTTTTGTTTTTGTAGTAGTCTTACTTAAGAAGTTTTCTTTTTATTTTTTCTCTCTTTTTTTTTTTTAAAAAAATAAACATCGTTATAAAGCATATAATATGGACTTGAGGAATTGACAGTCTCTCTTTTTCTGTATAATTATTACACGAGTAATGATCTTCTATTCACGGTGGGTAAAATACTATTTGCCCGCTGTGTTTGGACACATTTGTGTCCAAACACAATTGTGTGTTGTATGGGTTGATGTGGCACTTCTACATCAGCCAACATCACCAATAGACAAATGATATTCTACCCACCATGGATAGAAGATAATTACTCGTTAATACACCATAGATGGGGTAACCCCTGAAGATCGCAATAGTGCAAGGGTTAATCTTAAAAAATTCATTGACTGACGATTGGTTGGGTTTTAGAAGTGAAATTTTGTCCTTCAATTTGGAGGTATGAGAAATCTGTTGTATACAATGATTCCTAATGGTAGAGATGCATCTTGTTGTTGATCTTCAAGCAGTAGAGGAGTTAAGATTTCGACAATATGAAAATATTTTTGGTTTAAAACAAGGGTAAATTCGAGGCCGGTTACTTGTTTTGGCACTTATGGACTATAAAGTCATACGGTCAAAACTTAATTAAATTAAAATCACATTTCAGAGCTAAAAGACCAACATACCCTTACAATTGTAATAAGAACACTAATTTAATGATATTGTTTTATTGTGATACTGTTTTGTATTGATACTGTTTATTGTGATCCTGTTTTGTATGATACTTGTTGACGTCGGAACCTGCAACGTCTACGTGCCAACATATCTCCAGTCACTCCTCTGCCAACTTGTATGTTACCTACACACTCGGACAATCGTTAGGACCAAGATCTCCGGAGAAAAAGGATCCGGCGATCGTTGGTACTCCGACGATTAAGTCAACTGCCGGTATTAGAGCAATACACGGGGGGCAAAAGTAATTGGGTGTGAGAGAGACAAGCAGACAGAGATTTAAGCAGAGTTTAGGGTGAGATTTAAAGTGCAAAAAGAGCGTCAAGAGTACATAATAAAAATCATGCGTACTCAAAAAATGCGTGTCAAGAAAAGCCTACCTTAGAATAATTGGAATCTGATATTTATAGGAGGAGAATCCTAATTGATTTAGGGAAGCAATCAATTAGAATTCTGTTGGGATTCTCATTCCTTATCAGATAAGGTAGGTTCCAATCTCGCCGTGATCTTCCGAGATTGCATCCTAATCTCTCTCAATCTCTAAGATTGTGTTGCCGATTTTATTGAATTGGGATATGGTTTCCTTATGATAATCAAACACAATCTTCCTTGAGATATCCTTTTAATCGTCCCAAAATATCTGATTATATGCGGGCTATAATAAATAGGAAGCCTGGTGAGGCTCTCTGGGTCGGCCATGAGTGTCGAGGTCCTTTATGGGCCTCGCAATAGTCTGATTCAAGAATGCTAAGATATTCGATGGGCCTCAGGGCCTTACAGAAAATTTACGAGGCCCTTGCTGGGCACTTGAGGCCTTCAGCCGAGTCTATGGGACCTTTATGAATCTAGAAGGCCCTCATTTGGGCCTATAAGGCCTTAGCGATGCTTGAATTAGGCCTAGATGGGATCTTTACTGGGCCTTTCTTGGACGTGGAGGCCTTACCAAAATTGGGTGGTAACAATAGTCTCCCAAGTCTAAACCTATTATTTATATTAGGCGTAGGAATTTAAGAAGGAGTATTAAATGAAGACGAAGGCCTTTAGGAAGCGAACCTCCAATGGAACCCAGTGGGATCACCTCTCTCGTTATACTTCTCCATAGGAGGCATTTTGAACCTAACGGAGAGTTCTCTAGCCTTCAACTCTTTGGAGAACGGGAGGTCCTCGTCGCCGTCGTCAAGGTCGTACAATCGTTCTGGTATTTCATCCGCAGCCTTGGAGTCCCTTCTCTTCTCTCGGTGGTCATTGCTGTGCTCGCAACGCCGTCTACTCAACGATTGAGGTCGAGCCATAGACAACCCATTTGAACCCGCCGGATCTGTTGGGCGAGGCGGTACGGCTTTTCCACTGCGAGACACGAGGTCTCTCCTAGTTCTTGGGGAGTTCACCCGTTGAGGATTGGCGAATCATCTTGAGATCGACGATTTTCGATCGAGTCGGACCTCGAAGGACTTCGCCGGGCACAGCTACGCTTGGGTCCAAGTTGAAGGGATTGATTCCCCAACAGTTCAAGCGCCACCTTCATCCGGGTATTGTCCAGCTTCAGGTCCTGGCACGGATTTTCATTGCCATGCTCTTCACGGTAGAAAACACGTTTTACCACAAGTTTTAGGTTGTGTAACGTTTTTCGTTTCCCACGAGACGCGCGAATCTGCTGGCGTCAAGAACTGCGCAACGTCCACGTGCCAACGATCTCAATCACTCATCTCGCCAACAGTATGTTACACCGTACACTAGGACAATCGTTTGACACCAAGATCTCTCGGAGAAAAGGGTGCAGCGATCGTTGGTACTCAAGACGATCAAGTCAACTCCCGTTAGAGTAATACACGGGGACAAAAAGTAATTGGGTGTGGGAGAGACAATCGGGGAGAGATTTGAGCAGAGTTTAGGGTGGAATTTTAAGTGCAAAAAGAGCGTTAAGAGTACGTAATAAAAATCATGCGTACTCAAAAAATGCGTGTCAAGAAAAGCCTACCTTAGAATAATCGAAATCTGATATTTATAAGGAGAGAATCCTAATTGATTTAGGGAAGTAATCAATTAGAATTCTGTTGGAATTCTCTTTCTTTATCAGAAAAGGTAGGTTCCAATCTCGCCGTGATCTTCCGAGATTGCATCCTAATCTAAGATTGTGTTGCCGATTTTATTGAATTGGGATATGGTTTCCTTATGACAATCAAACACAATTTTTCTTGAGATATCCTTTTAACCGTCCCAAAATATCGGATTATATGCGGGCTATAATAAATATGAAGCCTAGCGAGGCTCTCTGGGTCAGCCATGAGTGTCGAGGTCCTTTATGGGGCTCGCAATACTCTGATTCAGGAATGCTAAGATATTCGATGGGCCTCCGAAGCCTTCTGAAAATTTACGAGGCCCTTGTTTGGTACTCGAGGCCTTCGCCGAGTCTATGAGACCTTTATGAATCTGGAAGGCCCTCGCTGGGCCTATAAGGCCTTAGTGATGCTTGAATTAGGCCTAGATGCGGCTTTTTACTGGGCCTTTGCTGACGTGGAGGCCTTACCAAAATTGGGTGGTAACAATACTATTTTACTGTGATACTGTTTTATTTGTGATATTATTTTATTGTGATAATGTACATTGGTATATTTATACCATACTTTTATCTTTGGTACTGTTTTATTATGACAATGTTTAAACATATACTCTTGTACTAGTAATGGAGCATTTTAAGAACAATGTCATTACTTCAACCATTAAAATATTTTGTACTTAGTATTATTTATGATACTGTTTTGTCTATAATACTGTTTTATATAAATAATGTGATATGATACACTTACACCATACTTTTATCATTGATACTGTTTTATTATGATAATATTTCAACATATGATACTGTTTTAATCTGTGATAATATTATTGAATGCAAACAGTATTAATTGTCTTATACTACTAATAGAATATTTTAAGAACAATATAATTACTTCAACTAGTAAAACATCTATGATACTACTTTAATCTATGATAATGTTATTGAATACAAAGAGTATCAAATGGTCTTGTACTACTAATGGAGCATTTTAAGAACAGTATAATTAATTCAACCAGTAAAATAAATCTATGATACTGTTTTATTTAGATAAAATGATATGGTATACTTATACCATGTTTTTATCTTTGATACTGTTTTATTATGATAATGTTTCAATCTATGATACTGTTATTTAATTTATGATACTGTTATTTTATTGGGTTGTAGTTTGTGTTATTAAGATATTTTCATGCATGATACTAATATATTAAGATACATTTATCTGTGATACTGTTTTAGTCAATGTTCTAAAAGGCCTGCCTAGGTGTGTAAGCTCAATGCATTTGTAAAATGCATCGCATTGAGGGTATGCGCATAAAAATGCGGTCAACTCTTTTTGTTGACCGCCTAGGTCGACTAGACGAGAATATGCGAGAATAAACGCTATTAGGCGAGAATAGGCGCGAACAATCGTGCATAACACGCATTAAAGCAAGCAAGTCTCTTTTTAATTTTATTTCCAGATTGTACCAAAATAAACATTTTTTTAAAATTTAGAAGAGGTGCTAGAAATGCTCAAGATAAAATAAAGGAGCCCGACGAAAATAATTTTGTATCGAATAGCACGGAAGATGAGTTAGATGAAGAAGAAGAGCTTGACTTAGAATTCGATAAAGAGTTAGACAAAAGTTAAGCTATGTTGGTATGTAATCAAATTGTAGAAAATTATTGAGTAATTTGTGTTTATGTTTGTGGTAGTTGTAATTACTAACTTTTAGAAATTATTATGCTGGGTTGTTATTTTGTAATCTAATTGTAGGCTATGATATTAAAATTAGTCCTACAATTTTGATTTTGAACCACGTTGTATGTGATATGTTCAACCATGATATGTGCCTTAATATAAATCTAATTTTTCTTCATTGTACAACATGCATCTAATTTTAAAAACTCGTGTATTATTTATTTATTTTTTGAAAACTAGGCATGTAATTTTGTAATCTAAATCAGTATATTTTAGGCTATGTTGTTAAAATTTAAAAATTGAGCATTAAAAAAAATTAAAATTCGAAAACGCATTTTGACGCCTAGGTTTTGCATAGGCGCGCTTAGGCCTATAATTTTTGAAGTTTCACCTTGTCGTGCCATCACGCATTATGCATTTTAAAACCTTGGTTTTAGTATATATGATACTGTTTCGACAAAAAAAATTAAATATTCTATTTTAAACGGCTAAAATCTATCATACGCAGTGACAAAGCCACTGGTCTTGATCAACTCGTCGAGACCATTCCGAAAACATATTATAATAAAAATTTTGAGTACGTATGCGAATTCTATGCTCATTTCTAGTATGATACTGTTTTATGTGTTACTGTAATATAGTATCAAACAACACACATGACTAATTACCATCATAGTCTAATGGCCAACTTTCGTCATAGCAATGCCCATATCGAACTTTTTCATTCATATAGAAATTCAAGCTGCTATTTACAACAACAAATCATGGCAACTCTATAGAAATTCATCAAACAAATCTTCTGCCACGCACGATTCTGAGTCGTTAGTTGAAGGCCAGCTTTTGTAAAAGGAAACTTCACTTACGGGCATGATATTCATCACTATCCATCCACTTAACATTTTCTAAATCCTTGGTTTCCTGGGTACAACCCAGGCACTTATTGCCCAATTTTTCCTTTTTAGATGATGAATCCCCTTCATATTCATTGTAGTAAGGGTCCATCAAGCATTCACTGGAATCATCTATATCATTTCTTAGGTACAACTCGTCAAGAAAATCCAATGGTTTCCAAGAACAATTAAGAAGCATCTCAGCCAAATCATTATCCACTCTATCGAGTATAAACGACTGCAATTTGGGTAACATGCTCCTGCTTTACATGCTGTCTATGTAAATCTGCATCCACAAATTTTACGTTGCAGCGACAGCATAACCAAAACTTCCATACCTTATGTTCTTTCTTAAAAGACAAACTCTTTCTTCCAATCCAGCGACAAAATGATCTGAAATCCTTACACTAAGAAACTCTTTCTTCCAATCTAAATTCATTGTGTTCCAGATTTCTTCTTGTTGAGAGAAGCAGGTACGATGTAGCTGTGCAAAGAAACTGGACCTCCCGAGATAAATGTCAAGTTTGGTGGAAAAATGAGGTTACTTCCCAACAAATTTAGTGATATTCTTATGCGTGTTTGGTATGCCGATTGGCGGTGGCGGCAGTAATGGTAGCAGTGCCAAGAGAATTTGTGTGGCAAATATGGATCACAGGGATAATTTTGGGATTAATATGAAAAATTGCTAAAGAGTATGACTTGTTGACAATTTTAAAAATTGTTTTGATCTAATTTGAAACAAGTCACTTGCAGATGACTTTTAGGCAATTTTCCCTTAAAACAATTAAATTATCTCGTCTTGGGTTGGGCTACACTTTCAATAATAGATTATGTCTTCAATCCAAACTCTTTCTTCCAATCCAGTGACAAAATGATCTGAAATCCTTACACTAAGAAACTCTTTCTTCCAATTCAAATTCATTGTGTTCCAGATTTCCTTGTTAAGAGAAACACGTACGATGCATCTGTGCAAAGAAATTGGACCTCCCGAGATAAATGTCAAGCTGGTGGAAAAATGAGGTAACTTCCCAGCAAATGTAGTGATATTCTTATGCGTGTTTGGTATGCCGATTGGCGGCGGCGGCGGCGGCGGCAGCATCGGGGCGATGATGGTAGCAGTGCCAAGAGAATGTGAGTGGCAAATATGGATCACAGGGATAATTTTGGGATTAATATGAAAAGTTGCTAAAGAGTATGACTTATTGACAATTTTAAAAATTATTTTGATCTAATTTGAAACAAGTCACTTGCGGATGACTTTTAGGCAATTTTCCTTTAAAACAATTAAATTATCTCGTCTTGGGTTGGGCTACACTTTCAATAATAGATTATGTATCTTCAAGTACATCTTTCTACATTAAATATATGTATTTTGTCTTGTTGTAGAATTGTTGACATCCATTATGTTGACCTATGGTTAACTTTAAACCTTAATGTTTTGATTATAACAAACAAATTGGTTATGTTTACTAACAATCTACTTTCAAGCAATATTCAAAGCACTACAAATCGAACTCTCATGCAATGTCAAGATCAAGTCAAAATCAATACAAGAGTTCAAGTATCTCAAGATTCGAAATTCAAGATTCGAAGATCAAGAATGAAGAATAGATTTCTAGATGAAATTGTAAAGGTATTAACTCTTTAATCCTTAGCAATTAAATGAATGAAAGCTCAAAATATTTTTATGCACAGAACACATGTCATTATTACTTGCATAAAATATTTTTATCAAAGCCAAAATCATTTTTCAAAACTGTGGAAACGGTCATCCGTTTGGTCATCCATTTTGATCATCCGTTTGAACCGGTCGACCGTTTGAATGTCATTTTCAAAAAAAGTGTCCGTTCTGATTTTTTGCAGTATAACGGCTAGTTCTGACCAATCTGACCGGTCGACCGTTTGGTCATCCGTTTCAACAGAAAATGACAAAAATTCATCTCTATAAATACCATTTCATTTATTATCATTTATATACACTTACAAGAGCATTTATAGAGAGAATCATATTGAAAAACTTCATCCAAAAGTTCATTACATTTATATCTTCAATATCTCTTATTGAAAAACTTTGTTTGATTAAATCAAACTTTTGATTCATCTTTCTCAACAAAGTTTTCTTCTAACACTTGAGCTTTCCTCATCTATTGCTATTTATTAAAGTGTTAGTCTCTCTTAGAACTAAACTTGTATCTATCATTCATCTAGAGAGAAATACTCAAATCAATCTCTTTACATTTTTAGATCATATTGAGGTCCCTTGAAAAGCTCAATATTGTATAAGGATCGGTGTTCCTTGTTTGTAAGTCACCAGATACATTGTAAGGGTTTGGATTGCACCATAAGTCAATCAAAATAGTGGAAATGCCGTGCTCGTGTTGGAGAGCTTGGTAACGGGGGACGTAGATCATTGGTTGGATCGAACCTCCATAAAAATATCGTTTGCACTCTCTTTTCCCTTTTATTTACTTATATTGTGCTTATATTTTTGTGGATTAATTTTTATTTCTTAAATATCATTTTATTTAGAATATTTTTTAAAAAAGTTTGAGAATACCAATTCACCCCCTCTTGGTTAGTTATTCTTGGGCTATCAATTGGTATCAGAGCAAGGTGCTCATTTTTTTTAAGATTATACAATATTGAGTAATGGCTAACCAAAATATTCAAAACTTTGAGGGTCACTCTACAAATCGTCCTTCCTTCTTTAATGGCACCCACTACAATTATTGGAAAACTAGAATGATGATTTATATTCAATCAATTGATTATAGCATTTGGAAAGTCATCGAGTTTGGTCCATATGTGCCTACAAAAATTATTAAAGTAGATGATAAACAGGACCAAACTACTTCTTAGCCTAGAGAAGAATATGCTGAAGAGGATAAAAGAAAATTGTCTTTGAATGCTAGAGCCAAAAATTTGCTTTATTGTGCTTTAGGTAAAAATGAGTTTAATCGTATTAGCACATGTGATTCCGCATATGATATTTGGCATGCTTTAGAGATAACTCACTTAGGCACCAACAAGGTTAAAGAAACTAAAATAAATTTATTGACAAAAGATTTTGAAAATTTCTTTATGAAGCAAGATGAACCTATTATTGATATGATTACTTGTTTCACCGATATTATCAATGGCCTTAAGGGCTTTGATCAAAAATTTACTAACGGTGAACTTGTGAGTAAAATGCTTAGGTCCCTTTCGGAAGATTGGAACTCCTTGAGGATGTTGATAGAGAATACAAAAGATGTCAACACTTATCCATTGGAGGAGCTATATGGAACATTGATGACATATGAGCTCAACAATGCCGAAACGAAGGAGAAAACAAGAAAAAGCAAAGAAGAGATGAAGGAGCCACCCAAGAGGCAAATTGCATTGAAATCGACAAACGATAAAGGATCCTCTAACACAAACATAAGTGATGAAGAACTTGATGATCTAGTTCTTCTTGTTAAGAAATGGAGAAGGTTTCGAAATAATCGACGATTTCAAAAGAAAGAAGACAAAAGTGAAGAGAATAACAAAAAGATCATATGCTATGATTGTGACAAACCCGGTCACAAGAGGACCAAATTCCCAAACAAGAAGAAGTTCATCAAAAAGAAAGTACTTCAAGTTACATGGGATGATAGTGATGAAGATGATCAAGAAGAAGATGAAATTCAAGAAGAAATTGCCAATATGTGCTTCATGGCTATTGAAGATGAGGTAAGTACAAACAACAATGACTCATATAATGACTTATCTACTTCTTATGATGAAATTCTTGAGGAATTTGAGAAACTTGTTTCAAAATACTCTATTCTTAACAATAAACATTTCTTAATGAAAAATGTAGTCAAGAAACTTTTCGTAGCACAAAAAGATTTTGAAAAGAAAAAAGGTGATCATAAATCTTTAATCAAAGAAAATCTTTCATTGAAAGAAAAAGTGGTTGATTTAACAAGCATTATTCACAAATTTATCGAAGGAAAGAAAAATTTTGAATTAATACTTGGTGAGCAAAAATGTGTGTTTAACAAAGGGGGAATTGGATACAAACCTCTCTTGAAACAAAAACCCTTTGAAACTATTTTTGTAAAGTCATCCAATTTTTCTCAACAAAACATCACATGTAGTTTTTGCAAGAAAGTTGGTCATATTGCTTATAATTGTTTAACTAAAAAGAAACTATACTTTGAAAGGAAACACAAGTAGATAAAAGAATCCACAATCTCTAACTATCAAGGACCCAAACTTATGTGGGTACCAAAAATAAAAAATTAAAATTAATATTGTAGGTACCACGAAAGGTCAAGAGCAATTGGTTCTTAGATAGTGGTTGTTTAAAACACATGACGGGAGATCAATCATTACTATCAAATCTCAAAAGAAAAGATTGAGGTCATGTAACTTTTGGAGACAATGCCAAAGGAAAAATTATAGGCATTGGAAATATTGGTAATCGTTCTTCTCCCTCCATTGAAAATGTTTTATTAGTTGATAACTTTAAACATAACTTGCTTAGTATAAGTCAATTATGTGATAAAGGTTATCTTATTAAATTGATTCTTCCAAATGCCTCATTGAGGATGCTATATCTAAAGAAGTATTGTTCATGGGGAGCAAGTAAGAATGTTTACATCATATCTATCGAATTTGAACTTGAAAAAGAAATAAAATGTCTTTCAAGTATAAATGATGATTCTTGGTTATGGCATAGGAGATTAGGTCATGTTAGCATGGACTTACTTTCAAAAATCTCCAAAAATAACTTTGTAAAAGGTTTACCAAATATAAAGTTTGAAAAAGATAAAATTTGTGATGCTTGTCAATTTGAAAAACAAGTAAAGAGTTCTTTCAAACTTAAACAATACTCTTCTACTTCAAGACCTTTACAACTTCTCCACATGGACTTATTTGGACCTTCTAGAACCGCTAGTTTAAGTGGAAAACATTATGCATTTGTTATTGTTGATGATTTTCAAGATTTACTTGGGTCATTTACTTGAATTTAAAAGATGAAGCTTTAAATGCTTTTAAACATTTTGCAAAAGAGTCTAAAATGAAAAGGATACACCATTACCACAATTAGGAGTGATCATGGTGGAGAATTTGAAAACATAGCTTTTGATAAGTTTTGTAAATCAAATGGATATGAACATAATTTCTCGGCTCTTAGAACTCCTCAACAAAATTGTGTAGTAGAAAGAAAGAATCGAACATTGCAAGAAATGGCTCGAACCATGTTGAATGAAAACAATTTACCAAAATACTTTTGGGCAGAAGTCGTAAACACTTCATGTTATATTTTAAATAGAGTTTTGGTGAGTCGAAAGAAAACCAAAAATCCATATGAGCTTTGGAAAAATAGAATTCTAAATATCGGATATTTTAAAGTTTTTGGTTGCAAGTGCTTTATTTTAAACACAAAAGAAAATTTGGAAAAATTTGATCCAAAATCCGATATTGAAATTTTTCTTGGATATTCATCTACTATCAAAGCTTTTAGAGTTTTCAACAAAAGAACTTTAGTAGTTGAAGAATCTATGCATGTTGTTTTTGATGAAACTAACTTCTCTATACAATTAAAAGTTATTGATGATGAAGATTTGGAAATCCTCTTTGAACAACTAAGTGTTCAAAATCAAGACAAAGGGAATCCAAATAACATTGAAAGTCAACATGAGGAGGAAACAAGTATGCAACAAAATGAAGAAGAACCTCATGAAGATCTCAACACTTCATCATTACCAAAAGAATGGAGGTTTGTCCCCTCTCACCCAACAGATCTCATCATTGGTGATCCATCAAAAGGGGTAAGTACAAGAAATTCTTCTAGAAATTTTTATAACAATTGTGCATTTCTTTCACAAATCGAGCCAAAGAATTTTAAAGAAGCCGAGTTTGATGAATTTTGGATTCTAGCTATGCAAGATGAACTAAATCAATTTGAAAGAAATCATGTTTGAGATTTAGTTGCTAGACCAAATTCACAAACCGTAATTGGCACAAAATGGGTTTTTCGAAACAAACAAGATGAAAATGGTATAATTGTGCGTAACAAAGCTAGATTAGTGGCTCAAGGTTACAATCAAGAAAAAAGCATTGATTTCGAAGAAACTTTTGCCCCGGTTGCTAGATTAGAGTCAATTCGCATGCTTCTCGCTTTTGCTTGTTATAAGAATTTTACTCTCTTTCAAATGGATGTCAAAAGTGCATTCTTGAATGGAGTCATTCAAGAAGAAGTTTTTGTTGAGCAACCACCCGGTTTTAAAAATCATAAGTATTCGGACAAAGTTTTCAAACATAGAAAAGCCCTTTACGGTTTAAAACAAGCTCCTAGAGCATGGTATGAGAGATTGAGTAAATTTCTCTTATCAAATGGTTTTTTAATGGGTAAAGCGGATACAACATTATTTATAAAAATCAAAAAGAATGATATGATAGTTGTTCAAATTTATGTTGACGATATCATTTTTGGTGCTACTAACATTTTCTTATGTGAAGAATTTTCTAAGTGCATGAGTAGGGAATTTGAGATGAGCATGATGGGTGAACTCAAGTTCTTTCTTGGTCTTCAAATCAAACAAACTAATGATGGAATATTCATTAGTTAAACCAAGTATATCTTGGATATGCTCAAAAAATTTGAAATGGAACAGTTGAAGCCAATGAACACTCTAATGAGCTCATCAATCAAACTAGATAAAGATGAGCAAGGTACTTCCGTTGATATAACAAAATATCGAGGTATGATTGGATCCCTTCTTTATTTAACCGCTAGTAGACTCGATATTATGTTTAGTGTATGCTTATGTGCTAGATATCAATCTAATCTTAAGAATTCCCATCTTAGTGCCGTAAAACGCATTTTCCGTTATCTTAGTGGAACTAGATCTTTAGGTCTTTGGTATCCCAAAAAAACTCATTTTGATTTACTTAGCTATTCAGATGCCGATTGGGCTGGTTGCACAATTGATCGTAAAAATACTAGTGTAACGTGCCATTTTCTCGACTTTGCTTTAGTTTCATGGTTTAGTAAGAAACAAAATTCCGTTGCCTTGTCAATCGCCGAAGCCGAGTATATCTCTGCCGCTAGTTGTTGTGCTCAAATCGTATGGATGAAACAAACTCTAAATGATTATCACATTTCCTTTGAAAAAGTTTCTATTATGTGTGATAATACTAGTGCCATCAACTTATCTAAAAATCTCGTTTTGCATTCTCGTACCAAACACATCGAGATTAGACATCATTTTTTACAAGACCATGCACAAAAAAGAGATATCACTTTGGAGTTTGTAAACACCGAAAAACAATTGGCCGATATTCTCACAAAACCATTAGCACTTGAAAGATTTTCTTACATTCGGCAAAATTTAGGTATAATTGATGAATGTGAAATATGTGGCTAACTCCTTATGTTTTCTATAATTGATTGTATTTTATGTGATAAACATGCTTTAAAATTATTTGAAAAGGATCAACTCAATGATTTTGATAAAATTTTGCAAATTTGTCCAAGCGGACGATCGTTTATTAAAACGGACGTCTGTTTCACGCCAAACGGATGAACCATTGTTTAATCTGTTTGATCATCCGTCTAAGTAGAGATTTTGCCAAAATTGAAAAGTTTAAACAGTTGACAGTTTCACATAAACGGACGATCGCCAAATCATCCGTCTGCTCATCCGTCTGAACAGAGAGTTGAACATCAAAATTTTAGTCCAAACGGTCGACCATCTGAGTTTTTTGGTCGTCCGTCTCTCCGAAATCGAGATTTTAAGTTGGAAAATTTTCAAATTTCTTCATTCCAACTTCGCGCGAACCCACATTTTTCACTCCCAATCTCTTCCCATTCATCAAATCTCTCTGAAATTCTTCAAATTTGTGATTAAAATCAAAAACCCATATCAATTCCACACTTCAAACCGCAAAATCCCCAACTTTTATCCACGGAATCATCCCATTCCATCCCAAACGGACGAACCTAACCCTAGCCTCCAAGTCTGGTTTCCAACACAATGCCTTGGGTTAAAATGGCTGCCAAACGTCCTAGGAGGAAAAGGCAACCTTCTCCATCCTCTGAAGAAGAGGATTCTCCCTCAGAAATTCGGATTGCCAAATGTCCCGTCCTCACTGGTAAGAACGTTGACCTTGCCTCTTTTTCTTTTGAAGCCCCCTTCTTTTACATAGAGGATCTTTTCGTAGGAATGGGTTGGGTTAATATTCTCACGCTGAATGACAAAGTTTACCCTTCCATTGTAAAAGATTTCTATAAAAACATGACTTCCTCTCCGAAGTCGGGCATTTCATGTCTAGTTCGAAATAAACGAATAAGAATCACTCAAGACCTTATTCGATCACTTCTTCATCTTGAGGAAGGCGGTATTCACTTTGTACACCACAAAAACAATTCCTCACACTCAAGAATACGACCCGATCGAAGCTTGTTGTCACATCACCGGCAAGCATTTTGAGGTCGCCGTTCGTCTTAGTACAAAACAACTCACTCTTCCATGTCGTATCCTCCATAACATCATTGCCCACATTATTGTTCCTAGAAAAGGTCATATAGATGAAGTTAATCATTATAATGTCTTCCTTCTCGATTCTATCCTTCGTGGGGCGCAAATTAGATTTCTCGTACATCATGCTCCAACACATGACCTCAATCTTTAGTGGCACTAGACCTAAGGCACTCCTTACAGAATGATTCTCACTAAGATTTTTAACATTTCGAAATTTCCTTACGTGACTCGATAGCCACTCTTCCCAAAACCACCGACACCATCAATGTTCTTACCCTTCGCCGTATGAAAATCGTCAAGGAAAATGGGCAATGGGTGGCAAAATCCAAGGGGTTCTACATTGCCATTTGAGGATGAGGAAGAAATGGACGAAGGTGGTGATGCCGAACATGCTCCTCCTCCGCCTCGACCATGATCATCTCAAAGGTCGTCCTCCTCCTCCTTCAGCTTGAACGAGGACCATTTTAATCTTCTTAATGGCCGGATCGACTCACTTGCATCTATCGTTGATGGCCTACAACATGCCGTGAGTGACCTACAAAATACGGCGACTAGCATTCAAACTACGGTTGGTGGACTACAAACTTCGGTAGACGGCATCACGTCTTGTCTTCATGCTCTTCACTCCCGTCTCGGCACCGGATT
The DNA here is from genome assembly GCA_023638005.1 of Forsythia suspensa. Lineage (NCBI taxonomy): Eukaryota > Viridiplantae > Streptophyta > Magnoliopsida > Lamiales > Oleaceae > Forsythia > Forsythia suspensa. The sequence continues at coordinate 59,066,748 of CM042673.1, read as the reverse complement.
TCCTCCGCCTCCTCCACCGGAGATCTAGATTATATTTTTTTGTCATTTGTTTTGAAAACAATAATTGTTTTTGTATTTCTTTTGTGCCATCTTGAACTTTGATTGTCTTTACCTTAATGAATGGCATATTACAACTTTTGCCAATAATTGTTTTTACCTTAATGTTTCGATTATGTCTTTTTGCTTATGTCAAAAGGGGAAAATATGTGATGTGAGATGGACTTGAAATTTATTCTATATTGTGATGAACTTGAAAGATATGTTTATTGTGATGAAAATTTGATATTATTTGACAATCAACTTGAACATTTAATATATGATAAAATTTGTCAAATCAAATGAAAATAGTATTATGTAATACAAATTCATCAAACCATGTTCACTTGAAAAGAACGGGGGAATATATATGTTTTATTTTATTTCATTATTCTATATTCTCACATTGTTTGTCATAATCAAAAAGGGGAAATTGTTGACTTATGATTAACTTTAAACCTTAATGTTTTGATTATAACAAACAAATTGGTTATGTTTACTAACAATCTACTTTCAAGCAATATTCAAAGCACTACAAATCGAACTCTCATGCAATGTCAAGATCAAGTCAAAATCAATACAAGAGTTCAAGTATCTCAAGATCCGAAATTCAAGATTCGAAGATCAAGAATGAAGAATAGATTTCTAGATGAAATTGTAAAGGTATTAACTCTTTAATCCTTAGCAATTAAATGAATGAAAGCTCAAAATATTTTTATGCACAAAACATATGTCATTTACTTGCATAAAATATTTTTATCAAAGCCAAAAATCATTTTTCAAAACTGTGGAAACGGTCATATTTGGTCATCCGTTTTGATCATCCGTTTGAACCGGTCGACCGTTTGAAATGAACCGATCGATCATTTGAATGTCATTTTCTAAAAAGTGTCCGTTCTGATTTTTTGCAGTACAACGGCTAGTTCTGACCAATCGACCGGTCGACCGTTTGATCATTCGTTTCAACAGAAAGTGATAAAAATTCATCTCTATAAATACCACTTCATTTATTATCATTTATATACACTTACAAGAGCATTTATAGAGAGAATCATATTGAAAAACTTTATCCAAAACTTCATTGCATTTATATCTTCAATATCTCTTATTGAAAATTTTGTTTGATTAAATCAAACTTTTGATTCATCTTTATCAACAAAGTTTTCTTCTAACACTTGAGCTTTCCTCATCTATTGCTATTCATTAAAGTGTTAGTCTCTCTTAGAACTAAACTTGTATCTATTATTCATCTAGAGAGAAATACTCAGATCAATCTCTTTATATTTTTGGGTCATATTGAGGTCCCTTGAAAAGCTCAATATTGTATAAGAATCGGTGCTCCTTGTTTGTAAGTCACCAGATACATTGTAAGGGTTTTGATTGCACCATAAGTTAATCAAAATAGTGGAAAGGCCGTGCTCGTGTTGGAGAGCTTGGTAACGGGGGACGTAGATCATTGGTTGGATCGAACCTCCATAAAAATATCGTTTGCACTCTCTCTTCCTTTTTATTTACTTATATTGTGCTTATATTTTTGTAGATTAATTTTCATTTCTTAAATGTCATTTTATTTAGAATAATTTTCGAAAAGTTTGAGAACACCAATTCACTCCCTCTCTTGGTTAGTTATTCTTGGACTATCACATTATGCCCTACGTTATACGATAGTTCGCTGCAGCATTGAGGAAGTTTGGTTTCTAAGAGTTGGAGAAATCATCGATTCTAATATCTAATATCTCTGTGAAAAATGTGTCTACGCTTAGTGCTGATCTCTCGAATGAAATTTATTCCTCATAGTCATGATTTTTAATACTCAATTGTATAGAAGGTCAACCAATTTATAGCGAAATTTTATTTTAAAGATAGAGTCGACCGATGGTGACCTTTTATTCCACCATTGCCCTTGTATAACTACTCTTGTATAACTACTCCAAAAGTATCATGTGGTGACACGCAACTCTTGATCCATTCCAAATTGCATTGCCATACGATATAGAAGATACTACTTTGCGTGGTTTTCATCTATATTGATGAGCTCACTCACTCTCATGCACCAGCATGCATTTCCAAGTCTTCATCCAAACCGTGATTGACCAATTCATAACTTTGTTTTTCCTTTGTACAACTCATTAGATGTGAAGAGCTAGTGTGCAATATTGTATGTCTTGGTGTGTGACGAAAACAAAGAATAAAAGACCCAGAATATGTTTGGCCACTAAGGTTGCTAACTTATAAGTACTATGGCCCACAAAAATGTGTGGACAGAAATAAGTCAATAGGGACTTCACACCTCATAAGCAAATAATTAAAGAAGAAACTACTTACGTGACTTATATTTGGTCACACATTTTGTGAGCTTCAATACTTACAAGATAGGAGCTTATTTGCCAAACATGCACTTAGTCATCTATGCATGTTGCATAACTTTTGAAAATAAAGAACATTCACTTTTTGTGTTTCATACAAATAAATAATTGACTTGTTTATAATAGCTCTACGGTCTCAAATTTATCTAATAAGTATGGAAACAAGCCATTGTCACAACTAAATGATATAATTAACTCAAGCTCAAAGTTATTGTGTACACTAGATTGGCAATTTTGAACTCAATAAAAATGAGTGGCACGAACAAACCGGTTATTTTACATCATATTTAGAAGTATAATTGACAACAGATGCTCGTAGCAAACTAGAGTTGTAGGAGAATGGGAAAAAGATGAGAAGATGAAGATGAAGAGAAATAGAGGGGAGAAGGAAAAGACTAGATAATGCTTTTAACTTTTGTAGGTGAGAAATTACATGAAAACTTCTCTATAGTCATAATGTTGGGACTAAACAAGGAGGTTATAACTTGTATTTACAAAAATTATTATTTTGACTTAGTTATTCTTAGTGCAAGTGGTATAGAAGTAAAGTATGTACCATATTAATAATAAATTAATGGACGACATGTCAAATCCAAAGGCATTGATAAAAGAGATAGACATAATTTCAAAAATTATTACATGTATTTTCGTAGTGTTGGAAATAGACAAAGTTATCTTAAAAGTCTAAAATGTTACATTCTCTTTAATGTTTTTCTCTAAGTATAAATTCTATAAATACATTGTATAACACTACTTATACATTCTTCAACCAATTCAGGTCATACCTTTCAATTCCTCTTGCAAATCAACCATGCCACCCAAAGTTAATACACGAGAACAATTGACAGAAAATATTCGTGTTTAGTTGTGCAAAATGAAATAATCAAATCCCATATGGAACAAAAAGATCTTGTGAAGTGGTTAGTAGATATTCATCCAAAACATTTAATGTAACATAGCTTATATTTTTCATTAAGACAAGATTTTAAAAAGTTATAACTTATTACAATATGGAGTTTGTTCTTAATTATAACAGGCCCAAGTTCGGACCATAGTTTTTTACAACTAAAATAGAGATTATTTCTATATAGAGTATCACTATAGAGAAATCTTACGGTACTAAATATACGAACTTACTTGGACTAGTAGAAGTTGTAAGATTTGTTTTTTAGGCCTATTAATATTTTTACATTTTTAAGTGAGTAAATATTGTGAGTTTTACCAACTCATGTCTCACTAGTTAGAGATGTAAATTTTATCTATGGATTTTCGTTGTTAAACAATTATTTTAGGCCTTCTTTTTTGGGGTAAATTCAGAGCCGGTCATTAAACATACGCTTATGGAATCTTAAGTCATATGACTCAAACTTAATTCAATTAAAGTCACATTTAAGCGTTAAAAAACCAACGTACCCCTAGAATTGCAAAAAGTGCTAATTCAAGCACGATACTGTTTTATCACCGACCGTAAGAAAGATTTTCACCACACTCACACAAAAAAGCGCTATACGTCTGTTTTCACTACTTTAAAAAAAAATCTCTCTATCTTCTCAAATGTCTCCTTCTCAATTTTGTTTATCTTGTTGTTTAAATCTCTCATTCTCAGCCTTATTCTCCTCATTATTCCCCATCAATCACTTACCAACTTCTATCAACCTTTATTTTCTACAGTCAGATTCTACTGATAAATTGATTGACTTTATTGTTGATAAGTAAATTGATTTAATAATCTAGATTATTAATCAAATAAAAAAAATGATATGATACTTTAGAAATTAAGTTCATTGCCTGAAAATAATGGTGAATTGAACCGAATTTCATAAAATTATTGTATAAATCACATAATCCTCTTATAAGATTAGGAGATATGATATTCTTCGAAAGTTATCATATTTGAAATATTGAGACGTTGAACTTGTAACTTGTACTTTTTTTTTAGAGTATCAATACTCTAATGTTACACAACGCTAATATTCTAAAATTGTAAAGTTGCGCTTCTTCACGAGCAACAATACAATTTTTTCCCCTAGAATATTGATATATAAAAATTCATACTTCTTCAAAAGCAATCATTTAATATTCGTTTAATTAAGTTGTGCTCATTTAACAGCAACAACACAATATTCTTCTAAAATATTTCTATACTTTGTGTTTCTTCAAGAACAATAATATCATTTTCTTTTAGAATATTGATATTCATGATGTTATACTTCTTCAGGAGTATTAATACAATATTTTTTATAAAATATTAAATAACCAATAATTATTCTTCTTCAGCACGGATTCAATATTTTTTAAAAACATTGACATGTATAAATTTTATGCTTGTATAAAACAAAAACATAATATTCTTATAAAGTATTATAACGCTTTTGGGGAGTAATAATTTAATATTAAGTTTTACAAAATTACGCTCTTCGAGAGCGAATAATATTCTATTGGAATATTAATATAATGTTACGCTACTTTAGGAGCAACAACAGATTTCTTAATATTCTCCTTGTATAATTTGAAAAAGATATGACTGAAATTTGAAAAGAGAGTACTAAACAGCTCCATATTTTACACTTTCGAGTCATACTTCAAGTATGTCTCAAAAGTTAATTAATGATTCTGTCTTGAACCAAGTTTCAAGCAGACTTTGGGCTCATTTGAATGTTTCAAATCAAGACATAATTTTCTCCTTGATTATCTACCTTGATGATTTAATCAAGGTCATAAGATTAATTAATCTTATACATTTTTAAATAAACAAAGTAACTTTATATCTTGATTATTTGATCAATATAAACTTTTCAATCAAAACAAACTTTCTACTTAAAAAAAGGTTGAACCCCAACCTTGAGGGCCCCCACCGCCCCTGCCCTGGAGCCTTGGTGAAGGATGTAAATCGCAGGATATGCCTCAGTGGAGAAGGGTTGAGATTTGACGTATGTGTGCTCTCTTTTTGTTTATATTTCTTATTTAAGTTCTATAGTATCAAAAGTCATGTTAACGAATACCATTCCATGGTGAATAATTCAGGAGCATTAAAACATAAAAGTGTCAATTGTAAATGTCAAATACAATTTATTGATACAATTCAGGTTTAAATTCATGCCCAAAATTCAACTTAAATGAATATAATAACGTCATTCATGTTAATTACAAATAACATTGGCATTGCTTCAGGTAGCATTACATGTAATAATAATATAGAAGACATTCCGATACATCAAATCAAAAATTTCATCCGTTACATGATTAATTTATTGTTTGAAGAGAAATGGTAAAATGTATATTTGGAGAGAAGAGGAAGAATGAAGTATGTATTTTATGCTTATGGTAGATATAGAAATAATTATAGAAAAGGTAAAATTAGAAGATAATTTGAAAAATTACCAAAAATTACCGATTTAGAGGTTGAAAAATACACTCTAAATTATGCCACACTTGTTTTCTCATCACGACCGTAGGGAGTTTTCTCAATCTGGGAAGAAAAAAGCACTTCCTTGTGTCACACTGTCACTACGTCTTCAATTTCATCTCTTCCAAAATTTGCTGATCAATCATCTTCTTTAACGGACCCTCAAAAATCTGCTCATCTTCTCGATCTATCCACATCAATCGATCATGCCCCTCTACTAATTATCTCTAAAATTTGTACACCGCTTCAATCCATTATTGTAATAGAACCTATAGTCAGATTTCACCGCAAAAGAAGCGGTATACTAGTAAACTATACCACCCAAAATCATTCAAAATCGATTAAGGAAAAAAAAAACTCCTAAACATATAATTAAAATATAATGCATCTATAAATAATATGGTATAAATTCCACCACCCATACATTCCCTATATATTAAAAGAAGGAATTAAACTTAGGCATTGTTCATAGGAATGCGTGCCAAGCTATTATTCATTTTTTATTTTTTTAACTTTTCCCTGTTTGCCCTATTTCTTTATTTCTATTTCATTTTTTTTTCTAATTGTAAATCTTTTTCAACCCCAATTTTTTTTTCCAATGTTACGTCAATTTTCTCTTATTCATTTGGTCGTCTTGTTCTTTTTCCTTTCAATTTTAGTCATGTTTTTCAAAAGATCACCAAATTTTTTTGCACATATGTAGATTATTTTGGATACCTAATCAAATATTATTTTGTTTTTATTTTTCTCCAGATAAAAACTATTCAAATGCCTAATAACTTAAACCATTGAAACAAAATTAAGCTCCACACACACACACACACACACACACACACACACACACACACACACACATTAGGCTCTAGAGGCCGAGCTATAGTAACATATATCAAGCAACTCACTTTAAACTTTAAAATTATTTGTCATCGAAACAACATTCCTTCAATTAGTTACTTATATTAAGTTAGTAACACAATGATCAAGATTACAAGAAATACATAGTTTAACTTATTTTTTCTGGCGATTACTAAATCAAATTACAATTAAGTCCAAGAAGATTTACTCACAAGCTCAAAATCTTGTACTATGCAGGAAAAAAAAGAGAGTACTACTCACAAGGTAAAAAATTACATTAGTAGAGAAGGAAAATATATCCACAAGTACAACCCTGTCCAATATACCAAAAAAATAAAATAACTAATTAACAACTTATGCTAATATATAATAAGCATTTTTACTACTTAGAGCATCTACAACGAATTATGTATATTTAAAGAACATCTTTAGCATTTTAAAGAGCATCATTAAATTTAAAGAGCAATTTTTTTTAAACATTCCAATAGCATCTTTATTTCCATACTCTTTATTTTACTTTTTTCAAGGGTTAATTACACTAATGGTCCCTATTCTTTCAGGTTTGTAATAATTTCATCTCTATTCAATTTTTTTAGCAGATATTATCCCAATCTTTTCATTTATTCGCATGCATGATGGTCCTCAAATCATTATTTTTCACTATTCTAACAATTCTTTGACAATTTTGCCCCCGACTTAATAAATTAAAATGATAGAAAAAAGAAAATACAATAGAAACATTACAATTGGAGAAAGAAACTATTTTATCTTATACAGATATGTGTTCTTCCTCAACCAAAAAGGAATAATCTTTTCCCACCCACCCAACTCTAATAAATGCGGCACTGTTACCTTTCTAGTACGTTGTAATCGGAGAAAGAAAGCGCCTCTTCACTCACAAATCATAGTACATTTCCATTGTCTGAAAATTTCAAAATCTAATATTATTTCCAAATCAAGATTAAGGAAATCTGTATATGAAAGCATAGAAAATTCCTAGAAATTTTGTCTGTTGTTTGGCTAAATTTTTAGAGAGTTCTGAGATGAAGATTCACTGATATGGATCACGACTTGGCAGATTATCATGCCATTGATTGGGGTAGTTACCACCACCAGTCTCGCTACTTCGCTTGCGGTTGCTTGTAAGAAGAACTATTCCTTATGTTGGAGGTTGTGGCCGAGGAAGCGGTGATGTTGTCGATGAAAGTTTCAGGCCAAGAACCCAAAGGCATGTGCTGAACCAGATTTTGCTAAAATGGGAGAAAATAATTCTGCGTTTGGAATTCTTGAGCTTTGAGCACATCGTGCCTTTACATATGGAAGATTTAACACACCATTGCCACCGTGTCCATCACCAAATTGGGTGCCACCACCCAAATTTTCTACCACTTGATTGATTCCATGTGTGTGTGTGGTTGGCACCAAAAGAAGATAAATTCCCACCACCAAAGGGGGAGATAAATTTTCTTAAGCTTAATTATCTATTTCCACGGAATCTGACGCAATTCAGTGGGGTGGGGTGTTGGAAAAGATGATTCTTTTTTGGTTGGAGAAGAACACCTATCTATATAAAATAAAATAGTTTAGGATATAATTGTAGTTTTGAAAAGGTTAAGGGCCCAATTGCAATGTGTCTATTGTATTTTCTTTTTTCTATCATTTTAATTTATTTAAGTCATGGGCAAAATTGTCAAAGAATTGTCAAATTGTGAAAAATAGTGATTTGGGGACCATCTGTGCAAATAAATGAAAGGATGTTGATGATATTTGCTAAAAAAATTGAATGGGGATGAAATCGTTACAAATCTGAAATAATGTGGACCATTAGTCTAATCAACCCCTTTTTTCAAGAAGCATTTAATATATTTCCCTCTCTTTTTTATCATATATTTCCTGCCCAATTCGTATATATTATTTAATTAAAACCAACATATTAAGTATTAAAAATTAAAATTATTTCAATGTATTTAATAATAGAGAGTGAGTTTGGCTCTCCACAAACCCACTATCTAAATTAAAATGTTAAATTGGAGAGTCCGTTGGAGCAAAATTTTAAGCGCTGGCTCTTTAAATTAAAGAGTTGTTGGAAAAATATGTGTCATATTTTTCACTTTTTATATCTTGGCTCTCTTAATTAATATAACTGCTTTTTAATGATAAAAGAGCAGGTCAACGTTTTCATTTTTTACTGGTCTGGATAACGTCAGTTCTGACCGACTAGGTTGATAAGCGGATTATTCTTCCAGATTAGTAAAACTGCAATTTTATTCTACTTTTATACTTGATATATTCTGATCTCATGAATATTATTGACAACTCTTTTTGTAGGTGAAAGAATCTTTTTTTATTCTCTTAGATTTGTTTAGGAAGGAAGTATTTAGTTTCCTAAATTCTTTCCTTCGACAAATCTAAGAATATCTTTCTATATATTCTTTCATACTAATTTTCTTACCATTCTTGTTGCAGATTTTTAGATAAGAAATAATTCCTAAATTGATTTCTACTTTAACTATAAGTAAGAGTAGAAATCAATAAGGAATTAAGACTTTGAAAATATTTTTGTGTTCTTGTTCCATAAGTTTAAACCGCCCGAATCCATTCAAGGTGAACAAGACATGGCGCTTCATTGATTAAGTTTTCAAAGGCAGCGAGTTCTTCAAGACATTGAAGAATAGGGCTTTGAAAAATAATTTTATCTCTTGTTTTCTCCAAGCACAAATCGTCGAATTCATTGGAGGGAAAAACAAAACTCGATGCTTCATTGATTCAACTTTCAAAGCAAAAAGGTTTTCTTCAAACTTATTGAAGAATCAAAAACAAATTGGTGCTCAAGGAACAATTCCATATCTTGTTCAAGCTACTTGGCGTGAAGTTAAGAACGGGGGTTCTTAATCCAAGTGGTGGTTGCGATGAAGTACAATAGGGAAGTGCTGATAAAGTCAAGACCGGTAGGTTTGATTCTACTTCATCAACAAGTCAGAAGAAGAAGTATCTTATGGAGTTGATCTATTTTCTTTTGATTGTTATTTTGTTAATTTTGTGAAATTACAAAAACCGATACTTTTGTATTTTTGAACAAGATTATTAGTGGTTTATTTTTACTCATGGCATGGGGGCCCGTGGATGTTTGCCTTCGGGGTTTACAACGTTACATCTTGTGTTCGTATTTAATACTTTAATTTTCGCACTTAACAAGATTAGGTAAACGAACACTATTGTGCGAGTCAAAACTGTTATCTTTATCACTTGCCAGCTCTGACTGTGTTCTGTCCACTGTTTGTTTAATTAAGATTAAAATTGGTTTTAATTTAATTAATCTAGGTTTTAGTACTTTCAATTGGTATCAGAGCGGGTACACTTTATAAGTGCGATCCAAAGAAACCTAGATATGGACGGAGCTCCGTTTAGACCACCTATTTTAGATGGTACTAATTATGCATATTGGAAAATTAGAATTCAAGTTTATATCCAATCCCTTGATGAAAAAGCTTGGCACTCTATTGTCCATGGCTATAAAACTCCCACCATTATTGAAAATGGTGTAGAAAGAGAGAAAAAGGCAGACGAGTGGGCTACAACTAATTTTAATTATACTAATTGGAATTCAAAAGCTTTAAATGCCATATTCTCCTTCGTAGACTCTAATCAATTACGTTTGATCTCTACTTGTCGGGGTTGCAAAAGATGCTTGGACATCTTATGAATTGCTTACGAAGGAACCACTATGGTCAAGTCATCCAAGCTTCAAATTCTTACTCTAGAGTTTGAACAACTAACCATGAGAGACGATGAACAATTCAAGGACTTCTATGTAAAACTTTGTGATATCACCAATCATCGCTTATACTTTGAGAAAGAAATATTCGGAGAGCAAAATTGTAAAGAAAATTATCAGATCCTTGCCTTATCATTTTCATTCCAAAGTAACTACAATTGAAGAAAGTAAGGAGATTGAGAATATGAAGGTTGAAGAATTGGTGGGATCATTGATGACCTATGAATTACATCTACAAAGGAGAAAGAAAGAAAAGGGATCTGGTATTGCCTTCAAAATTAAAAACGATGAAGAAAAGGTTGATTGTGAGAAGAGTGAAACAAATGAAAACATGGCCATACTCACCAAACAATTCAAAAAATTTCTAAAAGAAATCAAAAGGGAAAGAACTTGAATACCCCACTCCAACAAAAGAAGAGATTTCTGAACAACACAAAACAAAACTCCACTACATCTATGAATAGATCGACAATCGAATTCAATACCATGAGTGTGAGGGTTTTGGTCACATAGCCTTTGAATGTGCAAATACTTTAAAGAAATCTCATACCAAGAAGGTCATGAATATCACTTGGAGTAAAGATGATGAAAAGAGTCGATGAGGACGATGATGATGGCGAACTATCGTTGATCGTGTAATGTCCTTAATCGTGAACTTAACATCTCATACTAATTCCGTGCAAAACTTGATTGTAGGTTCTGACGTCTTAACTACAACAACATCGAAAGAACCATCCGTTATCTGTTTCTAATCTGCGACAAATGTGAACAAAAAATTAAAAGATGAACAGGAAAAAACGTTTCTACTCACGTCATGATGGAATTTTTGGAAGATGACAAGGCTAAAATTGATTCTCAAAATAATATTCTAACCAACATCTTAAAAGAGAAGGATGGTCAAATTGCGAATCTTCTTGATGAATTAAATGTTTCAAAAGAAAGGATTAAACAATTAACAATTGGAGCCTCTCGCTTGATTTAAACTCTAAGCTGTGGAAGAACTTCAAACGTTAAAGAATGTTTGGGATATGTTGGGAAAAGTAAAAGAAAAGTTGGGAATCTGATCAACTTCATCAAAGAAACAAAATCATTGTATTTTCGAGACAAAAAATCGCTCCCATCGCCGTCGGGACTAAGGCTGACCTGCCTATGCAAGTTCTGACCAATGCCAAGACTAAAAATAGTCACGACCATCGGTATACAACCAATGTATCAATTCTCAATACAGAGAGGTAGATTAAATTACTTTGTAAAATGTTGCATCTGTGGAAATCTAGGACACAACTCCTTTCATTGTTTATATAGTAAAAACTTGGTTAATAGACAAATGATACACCATAGCAACACTAAAGTAAGACAAATTTGGGTTAAAAAAGGTGATTTAAATTGTTATATGGTTGATGTTGCATATAGAACTTTTATTCCTAACTCTTGATATTTTGATAGTGGTTGTTCTAGACATATGACTGGTAATTGATCTTATCTAACTAACTACGAAAGTCATGAAGGTGGTCTGGTCACTTTTGGTGATGGAGCACACGGTAAAATTGAAGGTGTAGGCACTATTCTAATTGATGGATTCTCCCTGTTAAAAGAAGTTTTTTTGTTGTAGGTTTAAAAGCTAACCTGATTAGTATAGGCCAACTCTGTAACGATAAATACTTGTTTATGTTCTCAAAAAATTCTTGTAAAGTCTTGAATTATGATGGTAGTTGTATTTTACATGGTACTAGATCTAGTGATAAATGTTATCTTCTTGACACTAAAATTACTTGTCATATTTCAAAGACCGACTCTCTGAAGTTATGGCACAAACGATTGGAACATTTAAAGTATAGTAATCTGTTGAGACTAACAAAATTGAATACGATGACGAGACGTTCCTAAGCTTACTGAAAAATCTGAAGGATTGTGTGGTTCGTGCCTAAAAGGTAAGCAAACCAAAAGTACTCACAAGCAAGGTAAGTTTCTTACTACATCTTATGTATTGGAATTACTTCAAATGGATTTGATGGGAACTATTCAAACTGAAATTATTGGTGGCAAGAAATATATTTATGTTTGCATGGATAATTTTCTAGATACACTTGGGTAGATTTCTTGAGAGAAAAATCTGATATTTTTGAAAGATTTAAATTTTTGCACCTAAAATTAACAACAGAAAAATATTGAGGGAATAAAAATATTAAGGATTAGAAATGATCATGGGAGGGAGTTTAAAAATGCTATTATCTCTACATTCTGTGATCAAAATAGTATTTTTCATGAATTCTCTGCACCCAAAACTCCTAAACAAAATGGTGTTGTGGAAAGGAAAAATAGGTCTCTATAAGGGATGGCTAGAGTAATACAAAATAGTAAGAAGCCCCTTGTTAAATTATGGGCTGAATCTATTAATACTGCTTGTTATTATTTGAATCGTGTGTCTTTGAGAACATGAACTACTCAAACTCCTTATGAAATCTGGAAAGGAAGAAATCCAAATCTCAAATATTTCCATACTTTTGGTAGCAAATGCTATGTTTTAATTGATCATGAATACTTGGGTAAATTCGATTCAAAAAGTGATGAGGAGTGTTTATTGGTTATTCTGAGAACATCCGAGCTTACAGAATTTATAACATGTGTACTCAGACTATCATTGAATCAATCAATGTAAAAATTGATAACACTGATAATTTTTCGTCTTATTTACAGGAGCCTAATATTCAGTCTTTAGAAGAATAGGTTGCTGGACGTCAACCTACTCAAGACAATCATATGCCTGCACCAGACAGTGATAAAAAGACAGAACAACCAACATCAAGTTTTGATGTCTCTGCCTCTGCTCTTGGAAGTTTTGACGTACCAAATACAAATAACGAACAGAACATAAGAAATCAACCTCCTTCTTGGATACAGAAAGCACACCCATTGGACAATGTTCTCTCAGATTCTGGAGACGGTATGTTGACTAGGAGGAGGCTTGCTAATGAACTTGGAAATGTTTTATACACTTTACAAATTGAACGTAAAAATATAAATGAAGCGATTATTGATGAAATTTGAGTTCTAGCCATACATGAAAAGCTAGCTCAATTTGACAGAAATGAAGTGTGGGAACTTGTACCTCGACCAAAGGACACAAACGTGATCGGGACAAAGTGGATATTCAAAATTAAATCAAATGAACATGGCAATATAGTCAGAAACAAGGCACGCTTGGTTGCACAGGAATACACTCAACTAGAAGGAGTGGATTTTGATAAAACGTTTGCACCTGTGGCTCGACTTGAATCCATTAGACTTTTACTATTTGTGGCATGTCAAATGAGGTTCAAACTGTACCAAATGGATGTCAAAAGTGCCTTTCTGAATGGAATTCTTAATGAAGAAGTATATGTTGAGCAGCATAAGGAATTTGTTGATCCTTATTCTCTCGACCATGTGTTCATACTCAAAAAGGCCCTATACGGATTAAAGCAAGCTCCACGTGCTTGGTATGAACGATTGACCATGTTTTTGTTGGAATAGGGATACAAGAGAGGAGGAGCTGACAACACTTTGTTCATCAAACATTTCAAAACTGGATTAATAGTTGCACAAATCTACGTCGATGATATTGTGTTTGGTTCTTCACTAGAAACAAAATTCAAGGAGTTTGTTACACTCATGCAAAATGAATTTGAAATGAGTATGGTTGGTGAACTAAATTTCTTTTTAAGTTTGCAGATCAAACAGGTTGGATTAGGGATTTTTATTTCACAGGCCAAGTATGCTAAAAATTTGGTGAAGAAGTTCCACCTTGAACAAACCAAGTCAGTCAGAACTCCAATGGCCACGTCTTTGAAAATCTCTAGAGATGACCAGGACAAGGAGGTTGACTCCAACTTGTACAGAAGCATGATAGGCAGTTTGTTGTATCTGACTGCAAGCTGTCCTGACATATCATTTAGTGTTAGAGTTTGTGTGCGTTATCAGGATAAACCAAAAGAATCATATCCTGCAGCAGTGAAGCGAATTATTCGCTATATTAATTGTACTTCTGATTTTGGTTTATGGTATACTAATGATACTAACTCTCATCTTGCAGGATACACTGATGCTGACTGGGCTGGAAACATGGATGATAGGAAAAGCACGAGTGGAGGATGTTTCTACATTGGTAAGAATCTCATTGCATGGTTAAGTAAGAAACAAAACTCTATTTCTTTATCTACTATAGAAGCTGAGTATATTGTTATGGGTAGTTGTTGCACTCACCGCTACTTTGGATGAAACAAATGCTATGTGATTATGGTATTGATCAGGACTCTGTTACTATATTTTGTGATAACACTAGTACTTGCTTGATGCATTAGTTTTTTTTTTTAAAAAAAAAAATTACTTCCGTAAGTAGTATTTTTCTTTTGTTTGATTTTTCATGTGTATTTGTTTGCATTTGCTTATTTTTTATTTAAAAAGGGGGGAGGAGAAAGAAGGGTATTCTTACAAATAGCATATGATATAAATGTATGATTGGTCTATGAATTTTGAGATTTACTTGGATTAACCAATCAGTATGGTATGCTCATTATACTTATGGTAAAATATGCTCAGATAAGCACATTTTGATGACATATTGACTTGTTTGATTGTACCTTACTACTAACTAGATTGTTATCTTTTAAGTAGTTTCGTACTTTGTTGTGACCTATGGTCAGTAACTATGTCTCTCGGTACTATAGTATGTTGTTGTGTTAAACACACAATTTCATGGAGGAGAGGGCTACCACCATAGATGTGTGCAGCCGTCCTTGATAATGAACATAAATCATGTAGAAAAAAGCTACCTTTATGGCTGTGAGAAAGTCAACTCCATGATCTTATAAATTCAGTGCTTTGACAAAACAAAAAAATATATATACAAATAAAGTTAACACTCTGAGTACTCAAAAGAAAATTGTTATGGTACTCCTGTCTGGCACGCAAATATTTTTTCTATTTAAAGAGATATATTCAAATGATGACTGATTTGAAATACATCTCAGTTCTTATCTTCTTGACAATGTTCATTTGGCTTAGTGGGACAGGTTATGATTGATTAGTTTAGTATGTCCTATCATACACTCACATTATAAATCTGAACAATTAATTGAATCTAATTATGCGCATATATCTGATTGGAAGATTCTAGTTGATTTTGATATTTTTAGGCTGATTGTATAATTTGTTGACTATGAAATTTGCCCATAAATAAACGATTCAATTTTATCTCATAAAATATTCTCATTATTTTTATGTGATTATCTTGTGTGGGCCTTTTCGTAGGATCTCCAATCAACCGTCAAATTTTGGCAGCACAATCAGCTTGAACTGAGAACAATCTGGATGAATTTTTCCATGATATAGCATTTTAAGGGAATAAATTCGAATTTCTGAATTCTTGGTTAAGGGAGGTTTTTTCTCATCCATAATCGCTAATCATCGCTTTAATTTTGGTAACTGCTTTACACACGTCCCAAAACTAATCGCTCCCTCATTGTGCAATTTAAAAAAAAAACTCTTATTAAACCGTGACTTAGGGTTTTCTCATTCATCTCTCACACTTAATTTCGAAATTGTGTTGAGTTTTCCTTTTCGATTCAAACAATGGTGAAAACTAATATGCCAAAATCAAAGAAAAATACCGATGATTGTTGCTGGAGAGCCTACACTGCTTTGGTCGAACAGTCATGCCCTCGCTTCATGGGGTGCCTACAGAGTAATCGCTACTCCCGATTCAACCCCACCTATTCAAGCTCGATACTCTGACTAGAGGGAGACACTCTTTTAATCTTCTAAACTACTGTTTTCTATCTGAGACTGCTGAAGGTTTATTTCTTTCATTTACCTCTTTTCACAAGTTCATAGTTGAATGCAAGGTATCTATTCCTGAGTTTGTTGCGTTTGATCTAGATAAGATTACTAGGTTTCATAAACTGTATAATTTGTTGAGTTTTTTTGAACCGTGTAATGAGACTCTTGTCAAAGAGTTTATGGCAAATGTTCCCAAGAATTTGGGTAAGGCTGGAAATGAATTTAGGTGACAAAATTATGTCAGGGGAAGACATGTTAATTTCAGTCCTAACTCTCTAAGAGAATGGCTTGAAATGGATGATGTGGCTATCTCTAGTGATGATGAGTTAACTAAGGATAACATTGCTCAAGAGATGACTGGTTCAGCTTGGCCAGAGGCAGGTGAACTGACTGCTTCTAGACTTCTGTCGAAATACAAAGTTCTCCATCGTATCTTAATCAACAACATTGACCATTTGACTCATCGATCTGATATCTCGGGTGATAGTGAAGTTATCCTATATAAGTTGGGAATGTGTTTGCGTGTTGATTGGGTCAAAATGATTTTTGATAGAATTGTGTATGAAGGGCCACAGCGGGCTAAGCAGTGCAGACTACCACATCTAGCTCTTATTCATTATTTTCTTGCTCATCAAGGTGTGCCTCCTATGGATTCGAGATGGTTTCTCGGATGCTACACCGTCCCATGCGTTCATGAATTTTCAAACTTAAGTAGAACATCAAATCCCACTCCCGTGGTTCCAAAGCACGCTTACGCCGTCTTTGAACCGATCGCAGGCGTTGGATGTAGAAAATAAGTTGGGGCTAGTCAAGACTCAGGTAGAACAACTTTTCACCTTAACCAAAAGTTTTTCTGATGAATTTATTTTCATGGTTAAACTTGAATATCTGGGCGATGAGCATATAAAGTTAGCATACCGAATAGTTCGTCCAGAATTCTCTGCACATCCTGGAGGTCAGATGGAAATTTCGACTTCTGATCCAGTAGTTGAGACAACTACTGCCCCAGCTATTGCACCTCACGCTGATGCTCATCCACCCATTGCTCCATCAAATACCCATATTCGTAAGAGACCTGCACAAGCATCTGTATCCGGTGCAAAAAAGTCAAGATCTTCGCGGAACTAACTGTTTTTGTTTCTAAGTTTCTAACTATTTGGTTATAACTTTATGTGGATGACTGTATTAACTCTTACATTATGCTTTCCTTCACTTCAGAACTGCTTTACTTTTTTTCTCTTCATTTCTTGGTATTTCCTTTGGCGTTCCTCTTACAAAAGAAGGAGTAGTAGGGTATTTTTAAATTTTGTGGTTGTTAGTTTGTGATTGTTGTTTATACTTTGCTGATGATACTTTGTTGGTTAAACTTTAATAGTAGTATTTTTAGGTTTATGGTGGTTTGATTATTACACTTTGATGATATCTTGCTAAAGAGGAGCAATATTAAAGTTATGGCTAATGTGTGTGGTATTTGCATATTTTGTTAACTACTTTGCAGGAGTTCTTGGTTTACAAACTAAGGGAGAGCAATAACCCTTATATGTTGATGCTCATGGTTTCTTTACTTATTCACACACATCACACTTATATTAAAAATTCGATAGTTATGTGTTTGTAATTAAGCAACGCCAAAGGGAGAGATTGTTGGAAAAATAAGTGTCATATTTTTCACTTTTTATATCTTGGCTCTCTTAATTAATATAACTGATTTTTAATGATAAAAGAGTAGGTCAACGTTTTCGTTTATTACTGGTTTGGATAATGCCAGTTCTGACTGACTGGGTTGATAAGCAGATTATTCTTCCAGATCAGTAAAGCTGCGATTTTATTCTACTTTTATACTTGATATATTTTGATCTCATGAATATTATTGACAGCTCTTTTTGTAGGTTAAAGAATCTTTTCTTATTCTTTTAGATTTGTTTAGGAATGAAATATTTAGTTTCCTAAATTCTTTTCTTATACAAATCTAAGAATATCTTTCTATATATTTTTTTCTACTAATTTTTTTACCATTCTTTTTGCAGATTTTTAGGTAAGAAATAATTTCTAAATTGATTTCTACTTTAACTATAAGTAAGAGTAGAAATCAATAAGGAATTAAGGCTTTGAAAATATTTTTGTGTTCTTGTTCTATAAGCTTCAAACTGCCCGAATCCATTCAAGGTGAACAAGACATGGCGCTTCATTGATTAAGTTTTCAAAGGCAGTGAGTTCTTCAAGACATTGAAGAATAGGGCTTTGAAAAATAATTTTAGCTCTTGTTTTCTTCAAGCACAAATCGCCGAATTCATTGGGGGAAAAACAAGACTCGATGCTTCATTGATTCAACTTTCAAAGCAAAATGGTTTTCTTCAAACTTATTGAAGAATCAAAAACAAATTGGTGCTCAAGGAACAATTCCATATCTTGTTCAAGCTATTTGGCGTGAAGTTAAGAACGAGGGTTCTTAATCCAAGTGGTGGTTGCGGTCAAGTACTATAGGAAAGTGGCGATAAAGTCAAGACCGGTACGTTTGATTCCACTTCATCAACAAGTCGGGAAGAAGAAGTATCACGGGAGTTGATCTATTTTCTTTTGATTGTTATTTTGCTAATTTTATGTAAATTACAAAAATCGATACTATTGTATTTTTGAACAAGATTATTAGTGGATTGTTTTTACCCATGGCATGGGGGCCCGTGGATGTTTTTCTTCGGGATTTACCACGTAACATCTTGTGTTCGTATTTAATCCTTTAATTTTTGCACTTAACAAGATTAGGTAAACGAACACTATTGTGCGAGTCAGAACTGTTATCTTTATCACTTGTTAGTTCTGACTGCGTTCTGTCCACTGCTTGTTTAATTAAGATTAAAATTCGTTTTAATTTAATTAATCTAGGTTTTAGAACTTTCAAGAGTAATTTATGTTTAAAGAGCTTGTTGGAGATGCTCTTATTGCTACAATTTCATAAGAAATCTTATGCATATCTCACGACACTCATGTGATTTAAACTTTTTTGAATGTTTGATACATTAGAATGAACAAAATTAAAGTGAAAAATTGAAATAATTTACAAAGTCGAGTTATAATGAGGAGAAATATGGAAGTTTAAATTTTAAAGTAGTAGAATAATCTTGTGAGATTATAATTGAAGTATTCAGTTCTATGATTTGTATTAATCAATTCTACGTAGATTTTTGGGGGAGAAATCCTTTGATTGCATCATTAATATAGATCCATGTCTTTCATCACATCATCTAAAAATAAAGAACGTTCTTATTAAACATCAATTGAAGCTATATCGTCTACTTTTAAATAATATATATTTTTCTAAATAAGTTTTAATATATATTTTTTTTAGTCTTTTATAACTGAGAAAATAATTAAAAAACTCACTAACAATAACCACGCTATTAAATACTTAATTAAAATATAACACGTGCCTTGGACGTGTGCATTTCACTGGTAATTATGAAAACCCTTTCAGACTCTATAATTGTGAAAACCCTTTCACTGGTAATTGTGAAAACCCTTTCAAACTCACTAACAATATGGAAAAGGCAAGTAATTTGTTTTCGGAGATGGAAAGAGAAGGTTGTGCACCCAATCTTGTCACTATTAACACGCTTATGCAAGGATTTTATAGTTGTAATGATGCACCGAAAGTGATTGAACTTCTTCAAAAAATGGCAGAGAGAAATATCTTTCCAGATGCATACACACTATCTTTAGTTATAGATATTTTGTCAAAAGATTCAAATTATTCGGAATATCTAAGTTTGATTCCCGTATTTTCTACCCAAGGCTCACTCAAAGGATGAGATGTTGCAGCTAGCACCATGAACTTCTTAGCCTGCCTCTGACTTGAACGTTGTATCAAGCTTAGGTTGTTGACTGAAGTCGGGGAACTCGAAAACGTATCGAAGTCATGAAATTTAATTATCCTCAGGCAATATTATCAAAACTACTAGTTTGAGAGTTCCACATTTGCTACCCAAAAATTGAAAGGTTTGGGAAATGAGCCATGACAATGTTACATGAGATGGTTTTCAGAGACAATGGTTATAAAGCATGGAAAAATATGGGCTTGAGGATTTGACAGTTTCTCTCTCTCTTTCTCCGATATAGTTATTACACCATGAATGGTGCCTTGAATATGTACAGTTTCTGGGACTAAAATTGGTCGGGATTTTCAGATGTTGTGCCAATCCATGATTGAAGATTTAATGATTTAGTCCCACTTGTAACCCAGTGAGCTAGAAGTGAATTGGTTGTGTTTCATTTTTGAGGTACGAGTAATCAAGATGATAACTCTTGTCAATCTTAAAAGCTTTTTCGGTAATTCTTGTTTGTAGAATCTCCATTAATGACTTAATGGTGCTTTTGTGAACTTTTGAGCTACTGTCTCTAAAATCTCTCTGCAATGAACTGAGTTGTACTATATATGACTTTCACTTTTGTATGCCTTTTGAAGCTTGTTGGTGATCTTTTATGACCTATAAAACGCTTTTGTATGGCCTTCTGAGGCTTGTAGGTAATCTTTTATGACATATAAATATGGTTAGCAGCAGGTCTGTATGTTAATTAAGGGCTGAAGTCTCAGTTTCAAAATTATGGGCCTGAGAGCAAGATAGATGCAGTTCTCTTATTAAATGGAAACTGGTCCTTTTTCCCCCCAAGTATAAATCTTTAAGAAGCATTGACAGAAAAACATGGAAGACTTGGGTTTTTGAGATGTATACTTTGCAAAGTCTGGCTATATGTTACATAGCTCATTCTCAGGCTAGTGAAATTCACACTGCCATGTTGTTAACATGTGATTTAAGCTCCTTGCTTCTTGATATTCACATCATTATTAGATGAGTACAGTGATAATACTTGGGAATAACGAAGTATTGCTATCTACGCTATTCAAACCATTATACTAGTGTGGACAAGTCTGAGGAGATTGTTACCCAGCACGGATAATCTAGTCCACTGTGGGCCTCATATGTCCTCTATAAATTTAATAGGTATTATACTGTACTGTTTTTTGAATGTGAGCTTAATCACTTCATGCGTTTGTAACGCTCTGAATTTTCTCAACTCGGAAGGTCAATAAAATAAATCTTTAAATAATGTTCAAATAGGTTTTTCATGTCCTTGAATAGTTTTAAAATTTTAAGTATTGTGGAAAAATAGTAAACGCGCAAGGGAAAAGAAATTTACTTCTAAATTTTAAAGTTTTTACCTATATTGTGATAGGTGTCGCCACAATTTATATGACAATTCAAACAAACTCTAAAAATTACAATATTTTAGCTGTAGATACTTGGGATCTTGGACTAGACCATATTAAAATTTTAGACTTTAGCTACATCGTTTGGTAGGTCAAAAAATTAGCCAAAGTTGCTTGAAAATTGTCTCGGGTGTCTTAAGGTAGCCCGCTAAAACATTCTTAACAAATTCATACGATAGAATTTTTGAGTGATTCCAATTTTCTGGTGTTAGACAACATATAAGGCTTTCTATAGCCACTGATTTTATTCAAAAACTCTAAACGTATAGAGAGTTATGATTTTTCAAAATAGGGCAAGAAAGCTGAAATTTCTAAATGTAAAACTAGGCATTTTCTACTTTAAAAATTAAATGACAATTAAACCAACATCTCCTTTTTCTCGTGCTTTACATGATTAAATACTGTAAAACCAACATCTAAATTATAGTATTTACATCATGATTGACTCAATCATCTCGATGCCAAAACTTAGTTTAAATATAATAATTCCACTTCATGATCACTAGCCTATGCTATCGCATCAATGGCAACCATTTCAATTTGAAACTTTGTTCATTTTTGGGTGAGTATTTCATAGGAAACACTCGGTACAAACATATGCTAACGTATGAATAAAAAGGAATGAAATTAAATTGCGACATGCCAAACATTTAAAACATACATAGGAACCCATTCAGTAACCAGCACCACATGAAACTTAAAAGTGATTACCTTCAATCACTAACATGCATATGTGATTACCTTCAATCACAATCATAAACTTCCGACTTTGACATTAAGAATTTCAATCAATTTACATAATATTTTCTCAATTTAAAATCATGGAATAAAAATCGGTAGTACAAGAAAGTACCTTGCAACAAAAAGATTTTCTATTGAGGGTGATTGGTGGTTTACTTAGCAATTTTTTTCCTCAAATGATGACCCCGTGCTTGTCCTTATTGCTTCTAAAAGATCTGAGTTTTTGTATTGTAAATTAAGTGATAAAAACAAATGAAGAAAGAGGATGAAAAATTTTGTTCTTGCTGGCCGAAAATGGGAACGAGCGGGGGTGGGGGGTGAGGGGGGGGATAAAGGATTAAAATGCTTATTGTTGGGGCCGAAACTTGAAGATAAAGAAATTGATTTTTTCTTGATAAACCTGAGACTCTAAGCCTACTGCTGGTGCCGAAACTTGAAGATAAGGAAATTGATACTTTCTTGATAAAAATCGAGACTCTAAACCTACTGCTGGGGCCGAAACTTGAATGAAAGCTAATCTTGTTGGAATTTTTTTTTTTTTGGTGTTTGCAATGAGTAAAATTTAAAGAAATTTAAGGGCTGAAAATCTGGAGTGAAAGTGCACGTGTAGGATGAAAAAAAAAAAATAAGAGGAAAGAGACTTAAGGAAATAAGAAGGAATTGGAGGAACTGTTGGATTTTGTGAGTGGAAAACTGGGGCTGATCATGGAGACATAAATGGCCAGTTTTCTTTAGGGGACATGGGGCTGATTGGGGTGGTTTTTTTTAGAGGTAGTTTGGGGTGGGATCTTTTTTAGAATAGTGTCTTTAAAAGTGCTATGACATTTATTGGCTGAGGTTTGAAGTGGCAAACATGGGGTTAATGGGGCTGAACATGGAATAGTGGGGGTGATTTCTTCCTTTAGGATTAGGGGCTATTTGGGGTTTATTTGGCATGAGATTAGGGTGTGTTTGGGTGTTTAATTAGCATGATAAATATTTGGTCTTGGTGATTGACAAAAATTTTATGTTTTTCACAAAAGATAAGGCAAGCAACATGTACTAGGAATTTGCAACGATGACGAAAATTAAAATTTATTTTTTGTGAAATTTTAAACACCAACAAAATAAATTTTTCGATTTTTACATGCGTGGATTGCTATCTACTTGATATGATATTGAAAGTATTGTAATATTGTTCAAGTATTGGTAAATGAAAAGGAAAAAAATTCGAAAAAAAAAAAATTTGTGTGAAATTGGCCTGGGTGATCGCCCAAGTCAATAAGTGGGCGATCTTTCACTTGGGAATTGCTGAAGCGGAATTGCTTCTACTTCTATTGGGCGATCGCCCAGATTAAGGCTTGGCAAGCACCCAGGCTTAAAATGGCTAGTGCAGTTTTAAATTTCTAGTGCCTTTTCATCAAACTTTAGGTTTTTTCTTGATGGTTTAAACACTATTTCGTGGTATATTGATAGAAATCCGTAAATAGGTGATATATTTCTTATATTAACAAAAAGAAAAATATCAAATCAAATTTTTTATCTATATTTTCTCCCAATACTCAGATTTTATAAAAATCTTCATTGTTCCTTTTTATCGGATTTCACTTGTGCTTGTGCAATCTGGTTTGAAACTTGTAAATCCACTAAAGCTATTTTCTTGAGGGCCCTTTAGCATCTCATTCACGGAGAGGGCGCAAATAACACTTTTAGGATAGCCTTCTACGCTACATAAGTTCGGATGTTTGTTGTTTAGTTAGCATATTTTTCTTCTAAAAGTTTGTGATGTGTTCGTGTCATATCAAAGAATTTCCAAAAATCTAATATGGCAACTGAGAGTGAAACAACAATGGTAACAATCAAGTTGATGAACTAAGATTTGGTGCGTTTGGACCGGTTCGATGGAACCAACTTCATCCGGTGGCAAGACAAGTTGAAGTTCTTATTGAAGCCAAATTTTCAAGGAGTGAACTACCGCTGCAAGTTCAAGATCGTGTGTCAGGTAATTTTGCTCATATTACTTCAGCTGTCTTGAAGCAAAAGCTATCACTTTTCCATTTTGCATCAACACACAGCCCAAACCGTGCTTTGATGCACCACTGTAAATTACATAACCTTTTGAAACTTCGGATAAAGTTAGTACTAGTGCAAACACTAGGTTGTCCTTTAACTCTTAAAAACTCTGTTCACACTTCTCGGATCAAACATACTTAATACCCTTTTGAGTCAACTGCATATGACCAGCTATTTTGGAAAATCCTTCTATGAAATTTCGATAATAACTGGCTAAACCCAGAAAAATTCTTATTTCACCAATATTTGACAGTGCCGACCAATTTGACACAACCTCAACTTTTGATGGATCTACTTCAATTCTCTTAGCCATCACAACATGTCAAAGGAATTATATTCGGTCCAGCTAAAATTCACATTTCTTGAATTTAGCAAACAATTTTTCCCTCTGCAAGGTTTCCAATACTATTCTCAGGTGTTCTTGATATTTCTCGGGATTCTTGAAATAAATCAAGATGTCATCGATGAATACAATGACGAATCGATCTAAATATTGATGAAAACTCAGTTTATTAAATCCATAAATATTGTCAGAGCATTCGTCGGTCCAAAGGGCATTACTGTAAATTCATAATGTCCATCTCGAGTTCGAATTGCTGACTTTGGTTTATCTCATGGCCTGATCTTCAGTTGATGATAGCCCGACCTCAAGTCGATCTTCGAAAATATTGAAGCACCCTTCAATTGATCAAACAAATCATTAATTCTTGGAAGTGGGTACTTATTCTCGACCATCAATTTATTCAACTCACGGTAGTCGATACACATTCTCATCAATCCATCCTTTTTCTTTACGAAGAGAAATGGAGCTCCCCATGGAGAAACACTTTGTCTGATAAATCATTTATCCAATAGTTTTTCCAATTACATTTTTAACTCTTGCAATTCTTTTGGTGTCAACACATACGGAGCCTTTGATATGGATGTAGCTCCCAGTATCAGATCTATCTTAAATTCCACTTGCATATTAGGCGGATAATAAAATTTCAACTTCTAAAATTCCCGATACAATTGCATTCTTAACCTTTAATATTTCAACTTGACATAATAAAATAAAGACCAATAAAAAAATAAAAAAATATAATAAAGTAACGTCCCCAATTTTCTCAACCCAAATGGTCACTAAAATAATCTCTAAATAGTATTTGACGACTCTAAATAATATTTCCCGTGTTGGATGCGTGGAGGATTGGTGAAGTTGTTGTACCAACGGTCGCCAAGTAAATTTTGGATGTTTTAATTAACAAGACGATCAGCGTCAAATTTTGGATATTAGTATTAGTCTTTTATTTATCAAAATTATTTAACGTTTTGAAAATTTTTATTGAATATTTATGAATTATTCAATTGTTTGACAATTGGTATTTTATTAAAATCACTTTTTCCGCAATATTATTTCTCTATGAATTTTAGTAACTCTCCAGAACCATAGAAATTTTGGAGCGTTGTGTGTGTGTGTGTGTGTATATATATATATAAGGAACTTTTGTGAAGTTAAAGCAAGGTTAAAACCTTTTTCTGCTGGTCGAAAATATAGACTGAAAAATGAGGGAAAGTGCTAGACGAAAAACAAAAGAAAGCAAATTTTGGAAGGGAATGTCTGTGATCTTTGTGGCTGATTAAAGGGTGGTGAGTGGGGGATTAAATGGATAAAATTGAGACTAAATGGGTAGTTTTCTTTAGAGAGAAAGTGATGATTTATGTGGAGTTTGAAGTAAGACAAAGTGGCTGAAGTTAAGGGGAAAAACAATGGGACTGCTGGCCGATTTTATCACTGATCATGGAGCATCCTTGGGCACGTTTTTGGCATCTGAGATTAGGTCTTGAGAAGGTTTTTCTTCAAAAAAGAAGAAGAGAGAATGGCTGGTTTATGAAGTGGAAGAGAGGGCTGGAAGTGGGGTTGAAAATTGAAGTTTTGGGGGAAATTATGGGGGACGGTTTTTCCTTTACTGCATGGGGCTGTTTGGCTTAAGTTTCAAGCTGATTTTTTTTTTTTTTTTTTTGGGAGGGGGAGAAGAAGCCTACCTGTAAGGGCAGAATTCTGGGACCTTTTAGGGGGAGAAAATAGTAGTTGGTTTGGCGGTTGAAGTTTGAGAGTAAGTGGTAAGGAAGCGTGGGCTGAACATAGGGATGGGGCAGTTTTTTTTAGAACATGGGAAGCGCTTTCTTTTGTTAATGGAGGGCTGTTTGGCTGCGTTTATGGACTTTTTTCTGGGAAAATATGGAGATAAAACATTTAGTTTAAGTGTTGAAAAAGTGAGATAAGGCGGGAAAGTAATGAGGTGGATTATTGATCATGGGTGGAGAATTAACTCAAGGCGATTTATTCGATCTAAGAAAATTAACGAGGCTCGGTGATAAAATAATAATTCAAGCTAGCCAAAATTTATTTTCATACAACTTGAAATTTAAAAACTTACCAAAACTCAAAATAGAACAAGGTTGGTTTTCAAATTAATATTCCAAATTTTTCGAACTTAAAATTTAAAGCAAATGTGCACAACATTTAACATGATAAAATATTTAAAATGTACTTTGAGGTTCGTAGCAACGCCAAAAGTAAACATTTTATTTTCTTTAAATTAAAAGCTGAAAAAATTTCGATCCTTACAGTTAAAGATCTTCTACATACTTGATCCCAACTTGGCTGCAATCTCTGAAAGGAAGAAACGCCAAGAAGTTGAACTCATTTATAGGGGTCACATCCTAAATGCACTTTTCGATAGGTTATATGATCTCTACACTAACACAACGTCGACAAGGCAGATTTGGGCAGAACTGGAGTATAAATATAAAGCAGAAGAAGAAGGTACTAAAAAATTTCTAATCTCTAAGTATTTTTATTTTAAATTTCTTGATAACATTCCATTGTTGCCCCAAGTACATGAACTACAAGTTATCGTCAACAAATTAAGAACGGTGAAGATTGAACTTCCCGAACCTTTTCAAGTTGTTGTAATTTATTGCTAAATTGCCCCCAACTTAGAGACGTTATAGGAAGAAAATACTTCACAACTCTGAAGACTTTTCAATGGAAAAAGTTCAAAAACATCTTTGAATTGAGGAAGAGTCTAGGGCAAGAGATGGGAATGAAAATTCTCATATTGGTAATTCAAATGCCAATGTCGTGGAGCAAAACAACAAGTCCAACAAATCCAACAAGTCAAAGAAGAGAAAATCTTCCAAGGACGACAACAAATTCAAAAAGAAGTTCAAGGAAAAATGCTATGTTTGTGGTAAATCCGGACATCAAGCAAAGGATTGTTGGAACCGAAAAAGGGTAAAATTGAGGGCAAGGTGAATTCTCTTGAAAATGACAACATTATTGCTACCGTGAGTGAAATCAATACTGTTAAGACAAAGGCTCCAAGATGGTGGTATGATACTTGCGCCACCATTCATATTTGCTATGAAAAATCATTCTACAAAACATATCAAGAGGTTGATGATAGTCAACAAATTCAAATGGAAAATGAAGGATGCTCCAAAATCATAGGCAAAGGAAGTGCGGAACTTCAATTCACATCTGGGAAGAAAATTATACTAACTAATGTACTTCACGTGCCAGATATGAATAGAAACCTTGTTAGTGGTGACTTGTTGGAAAAATTGGGAAAGAAATAAAAAAAAAAAAGAATTAAAACAGTTTTTGAATCTGGAAAACGTACTATCTTGTAATGGGATTTTTGTGGGAAAAGGCTATTCTACTGAATGAATGGTCAAGCTATGTACTATTGATAACAATGATAATAAAGTGAATTCTTATTAACTTGTTGTGTTCTATTAATTTATGGTATGAAAGATTAGGACATATAGGATATTCATCTTTATATAGAATGTTAAAAGATAGTATGATATCTTGTGAAATTGAAAAACACAATAAATGTGAAATTTGTGATAAATCAAAATGATTAAAAAAACCATTTCATAGTGTAGAAAAATCAACAAAATTACTTGATCTTATTCATTTCAACATATGTGAATAAAGTGGCATGCTAACTAGGGGAGGAAATAGATACTTTATAACATTTATAAATGATTTCTCTAGGTTTTGTTATGTATACTTCATGAAACATAAAGATGAGGCCTTTAAAATGTTTAAAGTATATAAAACCGAAATAGAGAATCAACTTGAAAAATGATAAAAATTCTTAGAAGTGATAGAGATGGAGAGTACTTCTCTAATGAATTTAATATTTTTTTGTGAAGAGCAAGACATAATACATCAATATAGTGCTCTAAGAAAACCCGAACACAATGGTTTAGCAGAAAGAAAAAAATAGAGCATTGGTTGAAATGATTAATGCTATGTTATTGAATGCTAAATTTTTGAGGTGAAGCGTTGCTAACTACTTGTTATATTTGTAATTGAATTTCTTATAAAAGCTTCTCCTTATGAATTATGGAAAGGGAGAAAACCAAACATTGGATACTTTAAAGTGTGGGATGCCTTGCTTATTACAAGAACACTAACCCTAAAAGAAATATGTTAGGACCTATAGGCATTAAAAGTGCTTTTGTAGGATATGCTTCGAATAGTAAAGCATATAGGTTACTTGACTTAGAATACAATGTGATTATAGAATCCCGGGACATGGAGTTTTTTGAGAATTCGTTAAGTGTTGATGAAACTCTTCAAACTCTATTGGAAACTCAAGAGGAGCTTCCAATTTCTAGAGAACCACTAGAAACATCTTCAAAAAATGTTATTGAGTTTAGTGAACCTCGAAGAAGTAAGAGAGTCCGAAAAGAAAATGTATTAGGACCAGATGAAATAGATTCTTAACGAATTACCTTATGCTTGATAAAGCTAATACGGAAGACGTTGTAAGAACAATTCCTTTGTTCTTCAAGTTGAAAGTGATCCTAAAACCTACAAAGAGCATATGGCTTCTAGAGATAACATTTTTTTAGAAAGATGCTATAAATGATGAAATTGATTCTATAATGTCCAACAATACTTGGGAGATTGTTGATTTATCGGAAGGATCAAAGCCTATTGGTTGTAAGTGGGTATTTCGAAGGAAATATAATATTGATGGTTTGATCCAAACTTTTAAAGCTAGATCGGTAGCTAAAGGCTATAAACCTAAAAAAAAAAAAAAAGAATAGATGATTTTGACACATATACACCTATAGCTAGAATTACTTTCATAAGGATTTTTTTTCATTAGCTTCCATTTATGATTTGTATATTCAACAAATGGATGTTAAAACGACATTTTTAAATAGAGATTTAAATGAAGAAGTTTACATGGAACAACCGGAAGGCTTCAAACTACCCGGAAATGAAAATAAAGTATATAAATTGGTTAAATCTCTATATGGATTAAAACAAGCACCTAAGAAATAGCATGAGAAATTTGATAATGCTATCATATCTTATGATTTGTACGTAAAACGGTAGATAAGTGTTTGTATGCTAAAACTAATGATGGATATGTTGTATTTGTTTGCTTGTATGTAGACGATATGTTGATCATAAGTGATCACATAGACGATATTACATAAACAAAAAGGTTTATATCTTCCACATTTAAAATGAAGGATCTTGATCAAGTAGATACCCTACTAGATATAAAAGTCTCAAAAATAGTGGGGGTTTTGCATTATCACAAGCAAATTATATTAAGAATGTGATTAGCAAGATAAAATATTTGAACATTAAAGAAGCTAACGGCCCCGTTTGATCCTAGTATCAAACTTGTGAAGAATGATCGAAGGGCTATTTGCACAACTCGAATATGCATCGGTAATTGGTAGTCTCATGTATACAATTCAGTGTACCAGACTCGATATTACATTTGCTGTGAGTAAACTTAGTAGATTTATAAGTAGCCCAAGTGCCAAACATTGGAAAGCGATTGGTAGGGTTCTTAGTTACCTTAAAAGGACAAAAAAACCTTGGAATACAATATTCCAAGTTTTCGGCTATCTTAGAAGGATATACCAACGGTAATTGAATATCAAGTGTTGGTAAAAATAAATCTACTTCAGGTTGTGTCTTCACTCTTGGAGGAGGTGCCGTTTGTTGGAGGTCTAAGAAACAAACATGCATTAGACATCAACCATGGAATTTGAGTTTGTAGCATTAGCAGAAACGGGAAAAGAAGCGGAATGGCTTCGGGATCTTCTATATGAAGTTCCATTGGATATGAAGAAAGAATCTTCAATATCTATACTATGTGATAATAGAGCTACTCTAGTTAGAGCCTATAGTGAGGTCTATAATGGGAAGTCTAGATATATGAGTCTAAGACATGACAATGTAAGAAGTTTAATCAAAAGTGGAATAATTCCTCTTACATACGTGAGATCAAGCAAAAATTTGGTCCATCCATTTACAAAACTACTTACTAAAGAGTTAGTAAAATTAACGTCGAGTAGGATGGGGTTGAAACTCCTAAATTGAAATCCGCCAATGGCGACAACCCAACCGATCATTACGAAATGAGTAATCCCCGAATTCAAAGGGTAATAACAAGTCCTTTGATAAGTGGATTGTTTTCAGCACTTTAACTTAATTAAAGCCCTATCCTTATGACGTAAGTGCTAGGTGTTACGAATTAGAGGATTGAGTTTATTATACTCTTAATGATATTCAGTATGTAGTACAAGTGTTTTAAACATAATCAAGACACTGTAAGAATTTCACTTATATGAACTTTGAAGTGATGCCGCTTTAAAGAAAGTTGGAGTTACTTTTTGAAATGTTCATCAATTCGGATGGGTGCAAGGTCTTTAACGCACTAAAGTAAATTTGTGTGGAACATATTGAACTAGAATGTTTAAGTGTGTGATGTTTGCAGTATTGTCACAAGAAATAACGGATTCAAAGTCAAGGCTACCCGGGATTTCGATAACACTTTGCAACATTTACGTTAAAATAATGTCCATCGTCTTATCTTATGCGTAGCATCGTCTTTAAAATCTGAGTTGTTTTAAGAATATTTAAACAAGTGGGGGATTGTTGTAATATTGTTCAAGTATTGGGAAATGAAAAGGAAAGAAATTTTGAAGAAAATAAATCGTGTGAAATTGGCCGGGCGATCGCCCACTTGGGAATTGCAAAAGCATAATTGCTTCTGCTTCTACTTGGCTTCTACTTGGCTTGCAGTTTTGAATTTTCGATGCCTTTTTATCAAACTTTGTGTCTTTTTTGGATGGTTTAAACACCATTTCATAGTATATTGATAGAATTCTATAAACATGTGATTTCTTATATTAACAAAAAGAAAAACTTCAAATCAAAATTATTATCTATATTTTCACCAATACTCAGATTTTATAAAAAAAGCTTCATTGTTCCTTTTTTTTCGAATTTCACTTGTGCTTGTGCAATCCGGTTCGAGACTTGTAAATCCGCCAAAGCTATTTGCTTGAAGACCCTTTAGCATCTCATTCAATGAGATAGCGCAAA
This sequence comes from Forsythia suspensa, assembly GCA_023638005.1. NCBI lineage: Eukaryota > Viridiplantae > Streptophyta > Magnoliopsida > Lamiales > Oleaceae > Forsythia > Forsythia suspensa. Next base: position 59,035,017 of record CM042673.1, on the reverse strand, counting down.
TAACGTTTTTAGGATAGCGTTCTACGCGATACAAGTTCAGGTGTTCGTTGTTTAATTTGCAGATTGTTCTTCTAAAAGTTCATGGTGTGTTGGTGTTATATCGAATAATTTCCAAAAGAACGCTTATGTTCATACATGTGGGTTTGTTCGAATTTGTTGACTGCCATCTGATGGTCCCATTTGTAGGGCATAATATTTGTGTTATTACGTATCTATTTTTGGTGATTTATCTTCCTTTTTATTTATTCTACAGTTTGGGACGCGACTACGGATTTAACATGAGCTGCATTAGTAAGCAATCCATAAAAGAACATGTTGACACTGCAGAGCAGAATCAGATGGTTACAAACTGCCAATTACTTAAGGTTTGAATTCTCCTCGTCGTCTCCATTATCACGTCTAATTTATTATTTTGTGACTCTTTAATATGTCACAGGTCATACTTGTGTCTTAAACCAGTTCTACGTTCTAATTTTACATACAATGGATACCTCTAAGATTAAACCCCCAAGTAGACCACAAAACACACTCAAACAAAACTGAAGCTCATAAAGCGATTACTAATTTGAGAAATATAGAGATATATAGATTTAAATGTAATTTAGTATTTATTTTAATAAAATAAAATCTACCTAGAAAGCAATCCATAGAATGCATTGGAGACCAAATTTAAACTTGAATGTCTATTCATTAGATGTCAATGCTACATACATCGAAAGTCTTCCAATATTTGTGTCACTTAGATAACAATATATAGAATGCATTGGAGATGCTCTTAAAGCCTTCATGTGTAAGAAGAAATATACAATAAATAGTGGGAAAATGGGAATGGAAAAAGCCTCCATAGTGGGAAAATGGGAATGGAAAAAGAAAATTTCCACGTGGTCTTGAATTCTACACGATGAAAGAGATAAGGGAAAAGACACAATGACAATTCCATGTGGTCTTGTAATAAAAACATTTTCTTCCACAAAACATCTGAATTTCATTAGTTGAATATTAATGGTGGAAAGTAGAATTATTTGGCAAAAATTTTCAATAACTTTATGTGAAGACAAAACATATATGCATGATATTTTGTTTTTCTATGTTCCCCCTTTCCTTCTGACAACCTTCACTTTACAAAAACCATATTAATTGTTTTCCAATGAAATTGTGTCTTTCAAAGTGTAAGTTTCTTTGAATCCTAACTACATTCCCCACCCTACCCACCCCCCCCCAAAAGAGACCCCCGTTGAGAAAAAAACAAGAGATATTCTTGAGAAAAGACAAGAAAAAAAACTAAAAAAAATGTGAAAAAGAAAAAAAGGACTTGCTAAGCAAGAAAAGATGGCAGAGGGAATATAGCTTGAATGTTCAAACTTCCGTACTGAAATATCTAATTTTTATTTATATATAATTTTAGCCCATTTTATATAATGTTTATTAGACTATGAGATAATTTAACGGATACTTATCTAATATTACATATATTGTGGTAAAATAGATCGGTCAGGTGAGGCCTAAATAAATTTTTGATATTTTTTTTTTTTTCTTAATTTTTGAAAATCGAACTCGAGGAGATGACCCACAGGAAAGGCAGGTCGTTCTGCTAAATGATCTATGCCAAGCTTGGTTCTAGCCTTAACACAAGCCGGCCTAAATTTACAACACTACTTAGAGATAAATCATTTACATTAGTGTTTAAAATAGGAGATAGGAATCAGTACAATATTAATTAAGGTTAGGGCTAAAAAAAAATTGTTCGTCCCTAAAATTATAGGTAGTCTCTTGATTTAAAATTTTAATATTTAATCACTAAATTTTGTAATGAAATATATTCCAACTTGGCATGTTGAAGTCAAGTCTTGGAGTACCTTTATGACATAGGCAACTCTCACCACCTTAAAGTTATCGTCTTAGCATCAAAGTTGAATGTTCGGTGAAATTCCACAAGTATACAGGTTCGAAGACAAGTAATAGTAACATGAAGTAAAAGAGTATCTTTTCTACAATGATTTAGATTTTAGCTTAATTTTGACCAATTCAATATTTTAATCAAGAGATTATGAAATTTCCTACACTATAATTACGATTTAACTAAGTGCAAATATTATTTGTAGAGAAAAATCAAGAAGAGAATTATACTAGGAATCTTACTCTACCATTATTATCCATTGTGAGATTAAGTGGTGCAGCTTTATAAAGTTATAATATATTGAAATCGCATTTGTGTGGAACATGAGTTTGATTGGTGTTGGGCAACCTACACTAGATGAGAACACGTGGCATGCTTGGAACCGTTGGATGGGGATATGGTAAAGCATATCGGATACGCATATGGCATGCTTGGAACCGTTGGATGGGGATATGGTAAAGCATATCGGATACGCATAAGGCAATCATTTTTCTCCATTTTCACTAGTAATTTGCTCCCTCTCTCTCTCTCTCTCTCTCTCTCTCTCTCTCTCTCTCTCTCTCTCTCTCTCTCTCGGTTATTGATCTTGGGTGATCAATCTTGTATAATCCTTGAAGAATAATAATTCTCTGAGTGATTATGTTTGTGACACCTTTTGTAAATGTTGGTTTGTGTTAGGAATAGAGTAATAAATAAAGGGCGAAAAATAAAGAACACAAAGATTTATACAAAGTTACCTCAATGTGAGACTACGTCTTGTCTTTAACCGCTGCAATATTTTCACTATAATAAATGATGATAATTGTTAACAAGAGATCAGTTCTATATATAACAACCTAATGAAAGTTCCCTAATTATAATGAAATTCTAAAGCAACCCAATGAAAGCTCTCTATTTATAATAAAATTATAGGACAATCCAATAAAGATTTCCTAGTTATAATGAAATACTATGACAATCTAATTAAAAAGGCAAAATCTCAAAAACACTCTTTATTAAGCAAATAGAAATTAGGATCCACAGCTTAACAATCTCCCACTTGGAGACTAATCCATCATCAACTCCTTCCTCAACAACGGCCAGTACACCTCATCAGAAGACCAACTAAAGTTGCACACAAATTCAGTTTCTCAATTGTAACAGTCTTTGTTAACATATCAGTAGGATTTTGACTGCTCTGAATCTTCTCAAGTGCTAAGATTCCATCCTCCAAAACCAATTTGATAAAGTGATAATGAATCTGTATATGTTTCGTCCTCGCATGATAGACCAGATTCTTTGCTAAGTGAATAACACTTTGATTGTCACAATACAACACACTATTCTCATGCTTGTGACCCAATTCTTCCAAGAAAGACTGCAACCATATCATCTCTTTGCTAGCTTCATTTACGGCAATATACTCTACCTCAATAGTGGAAAGAGCAACTATCTTTTGCAACTTAAACACCTAACTAACTAATGTACCACCCAATGTGTATACATATCGAGTAGTACTCTTCCTGCCATCAATGTCCCCGGCCATGTCAACATCTACAAAGCCCTATAATCACAAGCCTGATATTTTGAAACACAATGCTGATTCTGTAGTACTTCTCGAGTACCTAAGAATCCACTTTTCTGCCTCCCAATGTTATTTTCTCGAATTACTCATATATCTACTCACAACTCCCAGTGCATGATCTATGTCCGGTCTCGTACACACAATAGCATTTATAAGACTCTCAATAGCTAGGCATAAGGCACATTAGGCTCGCTCCTGCTATCTGTAGAAGGTGACTGTTCACTAGGTAGCTCGAAGTGACTAGTCAAATGAGTACTCACTGGTTTAGATTCATCCATCTTGAATCTGCTCAATACCTTATTCACATATTCTTCATGTGACAGTTTCAAGACATCCTATCCCTAGTAATTCTCATCCTAAGGATTTGTTTTGCAGCACCCAAATCCTTCATTGCAAACTCCTTGGATGGTTCTCTTTTAACTTATCAATTTGTTATTTACAAGCTCATGCAATTAACATGTCATCAACATATAAGAAGTAAGATAATATATGAATTACTAAAGTTTTTCATATAATAACAATGATCCGCCTGGAACCTCATGAAGCCATTAATACCCATAAAACTATCAAACTTCTTATACTACTGTCTCGGATCTTGTTTAAGACCATACAAGCTCTTTTGAAGTCTGCAAACAATTTATTCATTTCCCAGTACTTCATAATCTTCTAGATGCTTCATGTAAATTTTTTCATCCAAATCACCGTGAAGAAAGGTTGTCTTTACTTCCAACTGCTCTAGGTACAAGTTTTCTTCTACCACTAGTCTAAGTACTATTCTGATTGTAGTAAATTTCACCACATGAGAGAAAATGTAGTCAATGCCTTCTTTCTGTTCAAATCCATTTACAATCTGTCTTGCTTTATATCGCTTGCTGCCGTCATGCTTTTCTTTTTATCGGTAAACATATTTATTTTGCAAAGCTTACTTTCCTTTTGGTAACTCTGTTAGTTGTCATGTCTAATTGGTTAATAATGATTCAATATTTCCTTATACATAGCTACTTCATTGAAGATTACATCTTTACTCCTAATAATCTTGCGACTTTACTCATCCCATAAATGATAACCAAATTCCAAATCATCATAGCCAATAAAAAAATATTTTTTAGATTTAGCATCAAGTTTACTTCTAGAAGTAGAATCAATGTTAATATAACAAATAGAACCAAACACTTTTAAGAAGGAAATGTCTACCTCTTGTCCACTCCAAACTTCTTCTGGTATTTTGGAGTCCAATGGTGTTGAAAGACCTCTATTGATCAAATATGCCGAAGTGCTGATAACCTCTGACCAAAGCATCTTTAGCACCATCATTTAGTGTCTTGTTCATCCTCTAAGCTACACCATTCTGTTGAAGCTTACCAGAAATAGTCTCCTAATCTTGATCCCATTTTTAGCAATGCAAGCACTCCTCCTTTAAATCTATTTCATTCTCAACTATCGCTCTCCACCTCTTGAAAGCATCAAAAGACATTAGATTTCTTTTTCAAAAAAGACCCATACCTTTCTGCTTGCATCATTAATAAACTTCACATAATAATTTGAACCTCTAAGATAAGTAATAGTAGAAGGTCTCAAACGTCAGTATGAACCAATTCTAATTTGGTTGTCTTTGGGTCCCTTCCAGATTTTAAAAACTCACCTTTTTTTTGCTTTCCATAAATACAGCCTTCACACAGACTGTGTTCAATAGATTTTAACCCCGATAGCTTCCTTTTATACTAAAGTACTTTCATAATCTTCTTGCTCATAAGTCCGAGCCTATAATGCCATATATTAGAATTAGCAGCAGATTCAACAACAACAATTGTAACTCCAGGATTGATCATGTAAAGAGTTCTCCTTTTAGTTCCTCGTGCAACAACCATGGTTCCTTTTGTTATTTTCCAACGGTCACCACCAAAATTCACATCGTGCCCTTCATCATCAAGCTATCCAACTGAGATCAGATTTTGCATCAATTTTGGAATGTGCCTCACCGTGTTAATTTTCCATAAAGACCCGTTTGGCATCATCATACCAAAATGATGTCCAAAGGTTTTTCATCAGCCAGATATACCTTTCTGTAATTTCTAGCAAAATAGTTCTCCATGTTCTCATTGTGTACAATTTTGTGAAAGAAAGCCCCAGAATCCATCACCTAAGAATCGATAGAACTTTCAACAAACAAGAATAAATCATCTTCTACCTCTTCAATCACAGCATTCACAGCATTATTGTTCTTTTCCTTATTCTTCTTAGGTGCTCTGCAATTCCTCTTTTAGGTGACCAAACTTACCACAATTCCAACATTTAGCACCCCGTGAGTTTCTGGACTTGCTCATGCCATTCCTTAACCTTCCTCTACCGTTACCCTTGTTAGAATTATTCTCATAACCCCTGCCCCTATTTTTGACATTTGGGGCAGAATTGGATGCTGAAACTTCTCCATCATCTTTCCTACGGACTTCTTCAGCAAGAATTGTATCTCGAACATCATTAAGTTTCAATTTTGCATTCTCCATGGAATTGCTAACAGCCGCTCTTAGAGACTCCCAAGTATTTGAGAGAGGCCAAGAGGATTAGAGCAGGAACCTCATCCTCAAATATAATCTCCACTAAGACCAATTGATTGAAGATTGTGTTGAATTTATTAAGATGCTCTACCACCGGAACACATTCTACCATCTTTAGATTGAATAGCTTCTTCATCAAATGAACTTTATTGCAAGTGGAGGACTTCTCATATATGTCAGATAATACCTAAGGATGGCAAAAGTATCCACTGCCCCACCCCAGGCTGCACCGTTCCCACTTTTTTAGGTAATAAGGACGGATTCGGGATAGGCAGCCCTTCCATACGACCCCCGCTCCACAAATTTTTTTTTTTTGAAAAAAAAAATATAATACAAATTACAATTTTTGTTAGAAATTGGTTATAAGAATCGAACTTGAGTTGGAGTTATAAACTATAAATCTTAACCACTACACTACAACCTCAATCTTGTATTTTTTTTTTTTTTTTTTTGCTACCAATATTTAAAAATTCCTATTTTTTTAAATTATTTTTTCCAGTTTACAAAACAAAAATTTATTCAGGAGGTTAGCGGGTCAAAGGGTTGCCCCATCCCGCCCTGCGAATTCGCGGGTCGCGGGACAAGGCCGACCCACCCCTGACCTGCCCCATTGTCATCTCTAATAATATCGTCATCAATTTTGAAGTAGTTTTCTCCTTTGCAATGTTATGAGCCAGGTTCTAGTCATCATCATTCATAATGTTTGGTTTCTCGCCCAACGGCTGATGCATCTTTTTACTGTAAAGATAGTCATCCGCATCTTCCGGGATGAAAAATCCACACCATCAAACTTGGTGATTCTAAGTGTTGATCCTCGATCATCGCCAGCCATCGCTCTCATTTAGAACCACGCTCTGATACCAGTTGTTAGAATTAGAGTAATCAATAAAAGTCGAAAAATAAAGAACACAAGAATTTACACAAGTTCGCCTCAATGTGAGACTACATCCTGTCTTCAGCAACTACATTATTTTCACTATAATGAATTATGATAATTGTTTACAAGAGATCAGTTCTATATATAACAACTCAATGAAGGTTCTCTAATTATAATAAAATTCTAAGGCAACCTAGTGAAGGTTCCCTATTTATAATGAAATTCTAAGACAATCTAATAAAAGTTTCCTAGTTATAATGAAATATTGGGATTACCTAATTACAAATGTAAAATCTCGAAAACACCATTACTTAAGCAAATAGAAATTAGGCTCCATAGCTTTACAGTTTGGTAGGGTTTTTCAGAGAGTTCTGGTTGAACTAAAGTCTGGCGTGACTTCTTGTGTTGAAGAAAGTGCTATGCCCAAAAATAGATCTTGAATCCAATGATCGTTCATGCTATGAACATTTCTTGAGTTGATGCTACATGGAGTGAATATGTTTTTGTAGGATACCTTTATATTTTATTTTACTTTGTATATTTCTTTTGTAATAATTTTCATTACTAAAGTTTTGGATCTGTAACACATATAATTCTCAAAATCCCACTTTTAATTCAATTTATGCTTAAATTGACAATCAATAATTATAAGTTTTCTAATAATCTTTTTCAAGTAGAATTAAACTCATTTTCATATACGACCCTAAAATATTCCTATTTTGATAACGAATATACAAAAATGCTTTCAACTACAAAATTATTATATTTGATTGTACCAAGTATAGGAAATTATTCTTAATTTCTATAGGACTTAGTGTTGGATACCAATAATGAGTTAAACTTACTTTCAACCTTCCAGAAGCAAAGTAAGTCACGAATACATTCAAAAGTTGATCATTCATTCAAACGACAACTAAAACATTGACACCAATCAACCAAGCATAAATTAAGATTTAAACAATGAATTTTTTAATTAAAACCTCAATATATGGTTTCATTATCATCCTTAGCACAAAGAGTTTTAGCCTATCGTGTTGGAATTGTAAAAATACATAAATAATTGGAAGGACATCACCTAGATTCTATGAATGTGAAAGAAAATAGAAGAATAATCTTGACCATTTGAATCTCTTCAACAAATTCTTGAATACTTTTCTTCTTATGCTTAATTGAAAACCAAGAAAATCAAGATTAATGTTATTCTCAAGAGAAATATTGCACTTTTGCTTCATTTTTCTCTCCAAAATTTGACCCCCTTTAAGATTAAGAGTTCTTCTATTTATAAATGTCAATTTATGGCTGGAAAAGTCAAGAAAAATCACCCAAAACGAGTCCTAAAATCTAACCAAAATCACACAAAAAATGGCCCAAGAGACAGTTGCTCGAGTGGGCTTTCACCCGCTTCGAGCAGATGAAGTGGCAGATTTTTCATGTAAGACCCGTTCGAGTGGACAGAGAGTTCTCTGCCATTAACTCATTTTTTATCATCATAACTTTTTGTAGGAAAAATCAAATTGAGATCCGTAAAAACCGTTGGACTTGTAATTCAATTATATTTCTAATGGTATATCATTTGCCTTGTAAAGATTTTTGTACCAAACTTTATGCTCTAATTTTTCCCACATGCTCCGGTCGTAGTTCTAAAAAATCACTTAAATACATCTTGTCTTACGGTTTTTACGACAAAAGTATTAATTAAGTTTTCATAATCAAGTTGTTCAACCATTTTTTTTTTTTCAATTAACAACATAGCCAATCTAGTTGATCGAAGATAAGTTTTCATCAACTTTAACTTGGAAAAAATTCTTTATGCAAATGCAACGTGTAACTAGTATAGTGAGCAAAATTCTAGATGCTACATGAACATTTGAAAAGCAACCATCCATTTTTTTTAAAAAGTTGAGCACATCAATTACCTTTTCTGTTTTCTCTTCTCTTGATAAATGGCACTTTAAGATTGTCATCTCTGAAAATAAATCATTTCCATCAATATCAAAACAACCATTATGTGTCAGAGAATTTCCATTATGTGTCGAGAATTTTCAAGATTAAGTCAAAACTTCAACAAACCATAATCATCAGCATCGTAACCTCTCCAAACTAAAAAAAAAAAAAATTCAAAGGTTTCCTCATATTTTTGAAATTATTCTAATTGAATTTGAAGTGAAGTGAAAATATTATTTCAATAATCCAACAAGTCAAGTTTTTAACCTAATGGTTCACTTACCAATGATTCGTCAATAAATTAAAAAAATCAACAAATCCACACATGTTCATATCCAACACCATCAGTTCAATCCAAATCAACAAATTTCAAGTACAATCTAAAAAAATCAACAACAATACTCAATTATGTGCGCATGTGCAGTCGATCAACATACATTACTACGTGCGCATGTGCAAATTGTATAAAAGAACATTAAATTGTAAATTAAGAACCTTAACTACTGTAATTATATCCCATATGCAAAAGTTACTAATTTTTCTACAATCAAGTTAAGAATGGCAATGTACCTGAACTAAAAAATACAGATTTTAAAATGGGTCAAATTGGAAGATTTGAAACACCAAGTTGTAGGCCAACAAAGCTAAACTATAAAGCTGAAAAAATTAATTGATATTTATATTTTAGTCAAAGCAAAACAAAATTATAGAAAAAAATAAACAAAAAATTACAAATTGAACATTAAAATCTAGCACTAAAGTGATAAAAAAAAAAATTGCAAAAAAATCTAATATTGCCAACCTTCCAGATTGTTGTCGAGCTCCATTATTTCTAAACTCTAAACTTGTTGTCCACACCACCATCTAAAAATTGCAATTTTTTTTTCAACACCCGTTTCCTTCACATCACTCCCTCAAACACATGTTTTTAATCTTATTAATATTGTATGCAAAAATAGAACCAAAATTTTAATAAATATATAAATAAAATCAAGTAAATAAAATATAACCATAACTAGCAAAAAATCTAATAAATACAAATTACATATTTACATTAATAGTGTAGGCAAATACAAACAAGAATTCAAAAAAAAAAATCAAGAAAACAAAATTAAAACTCTAGTCTGTCTGTTGCCGAATTGGGTCATTTTTCCTCGTTCTCTTGTTTTCCAATTATCAGGTATAGTAATGAATATTGATAGAATGAGACTCTTGGGTTTGTTAATCTATAAGATTAAGATAATGGGTTTGTTCGAATTTGGTAACTTTTTAAGTTTTACAAAACGAAACCTTAATCTACGCGATCGTGAGATAGTGTTTCGCAGGAAAATAAATACGTGATCATCTATAAAAATATATCTCGTAATACTATTATTGAATCACATGCTTTACGATAATAGAGTTTAGAGTAATAACATTAGTGCATTCTTACTAGTCGTATATTTGTCCATAACTGCGAATTACTATATTGCTAATGTTTCAAGCATTAAATTAGTACATAATACATTTACTAATCAATACTTTGATAAATAGTAAAGGAGTGTGTGAACACATTATGGAAATGAGGGGTCAGGGAAGACGATGGATAATAACTAGGAGATTTGAAACCCCTTGATATTAGAAGGTTGATCATGTCCTTTTTATTCTATAGTGAGGATTGAAAGTTCCCATTTGGCAACTCGGGGAAAGAAACAAGCCAAAATGGAGAAAATTAAAAGAGTCTTTTAATCAACTTAATAAGGGTGATGTTAAATGCTTCTTTTGCTAAAAGAGTATTTTAATCAACTTAATAACAGTTTTCTAAAAAATGTTAAACGTGGCTAGACGTAGAGGTCGAATGTTATCGATTTTAATCCCGCAAGTGGACGGATCGTAAACAAGTAATATAATGATGTAAAGAATGTCGAATCCACGAGGACTAACTACCAATTAACTAATTAATGTATATTTCGAGTTTTAACAAGATAAAAACACATATTCTTTTATAAATTCAAGACTAAAGTTATTCTACTTGAGTTTAGTTAAACCTAAATTATCGCTCAATCAAAATTACTTTTTAAGAATAAATTTGAGTTTTACTAGAACTAGAATTAGCAAATCCACATACACGTTCTTTAATCAATTATTCGTTAATCGCTTTAGTTCATAAATACCCTATATTGAAAATCGATGATCCTATAATAATCAACGTGTTTTAAGTTGTTTTTTATCATGGACTGAATAGAGTTCTGTTTCCATCAGAAAACAACAACAATGCTGCCCAATATAACCATGCGATCGCATGGTATTGTCCAAATATGTTGTGCAGTTAAAACCTTTGACTTGCAATCGCAATCTTGATTAACCATGCGGTTGCATGGTTAATTGATTTCTAGTTCTGCGTGTTTTACTCTTTGGTATTTGCATAACAAGCCCCTCAATTCTCTTAATATGTTTGATTGAGTCCCTTTTTCTTCTGTTTGCTTTCTTTTTTATTTGATCAACACTTGAATTTGATTATTTTCCTATAATGATAAAAAATAATACTCCATTATGATGAAAACAAGTAAGAGTACTCGAAATTGTCCTTTTTTGTGTGCCCTCATCAGTACAAAATTGTACTTATCAAATACCATCATACTCGAACCTTTATTCTTCCTCGAATATACTAGATTGCCGTTCTTGCTTCAGCTTTTGCAATAACTTATCATTTATGACAAGTATCTAGGTATTACTATTGCAAACATTATTCTACTTTGTTGGAGAATCCGGTTTTTGACATACTTAATTATATTTTATTTATTGATATGAGCTAATTAGGATTCAATGATTATCTAGTAGTTGTATGAAAATTGGAAACCTTAATGATATATTTATCCCAATCTATTTATCAGTTTTAGTTATTCTAAAACTCTTGTTCCTTATCAGTTAAATAAGTTATTGAATAAATTACATGTTTAAGTATTCTAATTGAACTAGGTTTCTAAGTAGATAAGATATTAAAATATTATCTTTATATTTATCTACTTAAATGAAAATATATAACTGGATTTATTTTCATATTCTTGTCATTTATCTCACCTTATCTTTTATAAAGTCTATTTAAACTTAAAGACTTATTTTGTCTTATCCATGTATAAGATAAATATTAAGTCATTAAGTTTAGACAAACTTCTTGTACTATAAATAAGACATGTGGTATTCCAAAAATACTACGGACTTTGAAAGTAAATATACTCAAGCATTTAAGAGCAAATCATTTATGAGTTGAGAGTTCAAAGAAATATTCAAAAGTCCTAGCCCGATCAAAATTCTATTTTTGAGAACGGCTCTGAGAAACTGAGCGTTGTAGAAATCCATTGTGAGAGAGAACGGCATTTCGGCGGCAAGAAAAGGACGGGGTCCTTATTCCAATTTGTGGAATCAATCCGGGGACACTCGTGGAATGGACCAAGATTAAGACCGAAGTACTTGACTGCATTCCTTGACTAGTTGAAGAAGATATAAAACATGGAAGTTTTATTATTGTTCTTAACTAAGTTTTACTTTTTGTAAATTGCTGATAAAGTTTTAGATTAGGTCTAAAATTGTAATTTCAAAAAGTTGAGACGTGTGTAACCTGTTCTAAAATAATGGGTTTATTTACCCGTGGCATGGGGGCCCGTGGATGTTTTCCTTAGGGGTTTACCACGCTATATTTGGTGTTAATTAATGTTTTAATTGCATTATATAATAACTGTCTCGAAACTGCTAAAACATTCAGTGAAATGTTCTGACGTTCAACAAACTTTCATCAACATCAGAACATTAAAGTGAAAGTTGTGTTTTAAAAAAAATATAGTAACAACCTATTCAACCCCCCCTTCTAGGTTGATTGTTAGCTAGATTTAAAACTAACAATTGGTATTAGAGCGGGTTCACTTCTAGAAAGTGAGATTCTATGAATCTAGGTATGGATAGTGGTTCTTTTCAACCACCAGTCTTGGATGGAACGAACTATAATTATTGGAAAATCCGTATGACTATTTACATTCAAAGCTCTAGATGAAAAATCATGGCATTTTATCATTAGAGGTTATAGTCCTCCCACTATCATTGAAAATAATATTGAAATAGAAAAACCATGTGAACAATGGGTAATTGCTGACTTCAATAATGCTAGCCGGAATAGCAAAGCCTTGAACGCTATTTTTTGTTTTGTTGATGCTAATCAATTCAAACTAATATCTAATTGCATGATAGCAAAGGAAGCTTGGGAGATCCTACAAATCGCACATGAAGGAACTTCCAAGGTGAAATCATGTAAACTACAAATGTTCACCACAGAATTTGAAAACCTACACATGAAGAACAATGAAGTATTCAAATATTTTTATGCTCGACTATGTGACATATCAAATCAAGCACATTCCCTTGGAGAAAAATATTCAGAATCAAAGTTGGTCAGAAAGGTCCTGCGGTCTTTACCAAATAGGTTTCACTCCAAGGTGACCGCAATTGAAGAAAGTAAGGACATAGAAAATATCAAAATTGAAGAGTTGGTTGGGTCATTAATGACTTATGAACTAAATCTCAATACAAGAAAGAAAGAAAAAGATACAGGCATAGCATCTCGGGTTGAGGAAGAAAAAGATGAATGTGATGAGAATGATTCAAACATTGATATTGCCCTAGTAACCAAACAACTTGACAAATTCTTGAAACGGGCTCAAAATCTCAAATCAACTAAAAATCAAGGATCATTCAAAATAAATATCCTAACTAAGATAGACAGAATTGGTCAAATCTTCCAAGGAGAACAGAAAATTGTATCTAGTGCAATACATGTGAAGGATATGGTCACATTGCCTCTGAATGTGCTAATAATAAAAAGAAAACTTTTGGTAAAAAGGCCATGAATGTAACTTGGAGCGAGGACGAAGAATCAACCGATGATCAATCAGGAGATGGAAAGTTTCTAATACTCAAGATATTTCATTTACAGCATGCTCTATTTCTAATTTTGAATTATCTAATCTTTTTCATGAACGTTCTGACATAGAACCGAACGTTGGAGATGATGATATTAGGGTCAACCTAAAGGCTTTGACTACTATGTCCACTAAAGAAAAAAGTTTCTTCAATGATAAAATAACTCATTTCGAAATATTGTTGGCTAATAAAAATAAATAATTGTGTGATTTGCAGGAAGAATTGAAACAAAGTAAGGAAGCCAACAAACAATTGACCATTGGAGCTACTCGACTGAACGAGGTGCTGAGCTATGGAAGAACCACCAATATCAGACATGGTTTAGGATATACCCAGCATAGAAAAGATAAGGAAGCAAAGAAAATCACGTTTGTCAAATGAATAACATAAATAGGTTTTGATGTTCCAAATAACGTTCTAATGTCCACTAAATCTGTAATCAACGGTCAGATGTTGAAAGAATCAGGAATTATAGAAACTGCTGACAAGGTAACCAAAGGTGAATCTAAAGGTAACATACACTCATTTCTTGCTTGTCCAACATGTGGTAAGATAGACCAAAATCGTGCTAACCTCTCAAATTATTCACCTAAGTACTTCAAGCACAAGAAAACTATTTGTAGAACTAGCACGAACTTGAAAAACCTCCTACTGAATAAAAGAAGTCAAACTAAAATCTAACAAATATGTTTGAAGAAAACAGACTTGAACTGTCATGTTTTGAATAGGGTTACCATTAGGACAGACAAATCTCAAAGACCATATAAAATTTGGAAAGGTAGAAAATCTAACCTTAAGTATTTTCACACATTTGGTAGTAAGTGTTGTATTCTAAATGATCGTAAACAAATAGGAAATATGGATCCAAAAAGTGATGAAGGAGTATTTTTGGGATATTCAGAAAATAATCGAGCTTACCGGGTCTACAACATACGTACTCAAAACATAATTAAATCGGTTAATGTTGTAGTGGATGATACTAATAACTTTGCCGAGAGTATTCACAGAACAAGTAACAAAAACAAAGATGTAAAAAAATGCGAGGCGCATTTAACATCGAATGTTGAGAAAACACTAACGAAAGTCGGAACATTCACGGAGACGCTACCAAAACCGATGCAACAAAGCGATCGTATCAAAATAAATGAATGATGTTACAACTGATATCACACACACTCTTGGAGAACAAAGCACCCAAAGAGATCCACCTACATGGATACAAAAAGCACACCCCACATCTAATGCCATTAGAAATTGGGATAATGGTATGGTGACTCAAAGGCGAGCTACAAATGAGATAAGTTGTGTATGTTACATTTCTCATGTTGAACCTAAAAATGTGAAAGAGGCTTTAGAAGATGAATCATGGGTGTTAGCCATGCAAGATGAACTTAACCAATTTGAAAGAAATAAGGTTTGCAATTTAGTCCCTCGACCAAATGATGCAAATGTAATAGGAACTAAGTGGGTTTATAAAACAAATTTGATGAACATGGAACTATACTTAGGAACAAAGCTCGCTTAGTAGCCCAAGGATACACTCAAATTGAAGGATTAGATTGTGAAGAAACTTTTGTTCCAATTGCGAGATTAAACTCTATAAGACTTTTACTTACTATTGCTTGCCAAATGAAAGTTAAACTATTTCAAATGGATGTCAAAAGTGCGTTTTTGAATGGCTATCTTAGTGAAGAAGTTTATGTTGAACAACCTGAGGGCTTTCTAGATCCTCATTTTTCAAACCATGTGTATAGACTTGAAATAGCTCTTTATGGTTTAAAACAAGCTCCACGAGCTTGGTATGAACGTCTAACTACTTATCTCATTGAAAACGAGTACAAGAAATGGGGAGTTGATAAAACTCATTGTGAATCTTCTTTGTAATATTTTTTATATATATTTGCACATACTCGTGAGTTAATTATGCAAGAAGTACTGATTTTCCAATGTGTTCTTGCTTTTATCATAAAATTTGAAAATATAATTTGAATCTCCGTATATTCATCTCTTGTTTATGCACTTTGTAGATGTCGAAATTGGGTTGATAATTTCCTGACAAATTATGTATTCTACCCTCTGATTTACTGACTAAATATGGATTGAAGATCTATGGTCAGTATCTATGTTTTTCGACACCATAATGTTCTGTCATGTTAAACAAGCTGGTATATTTGAAGGAGGGCTACCTTTCTCTAGATGATGAGAAGCCATCCTTGATAACATAAAATAAATCATGAGAAAAGAGCTGCCACCTTGAAAGTGTGAAAGTCACTTCTTATATACTTAACTGGCTATGCAAACACAAAATAAATATGTAAATTCTTCAAATCAAAAAAAAAAAAAAAGAGCTAGAGTTGAAATAAAAAAAATATATTTTTTACTTACGCTTGGCAGGTCAAATATTTTCTTCTTAAAAAGGATAATTAAAGATGATAGCTGATTTGAAACTCTATTATATAAAAGGTTATGTGATTTAGAGGGTGGTGCTGATTTGTCTCCATATTATTGATCTTATTTTGATTATTTATTCACACACTACACTCCTTTTCATGATTAATATATGAGATTTTGAACTATATTAACAATTTTATATGATTAGGGCTGACTAGAAAGATGATTAGGATTTCTTCAAAGTTGCTCATGAATTTTGCATTTATATTTAAAAATTAAAAAAATAATAAAATAAAAATAAAATAAAAAATAAAATAAAATAAAATAAAACATTTATTTATTTATTAATTATTTTTTTATTTTTCATTCAAATTGTTTTAGGATTAGAAGTCTTTTTTTCATGTCCCTCTTTAAAGGTTTGGAGGTGTGCTACTAGAGTGTCCTTGAAAAGAGTCCTTTATTAAAAAGAGTCCCTTTTTTTTCATTCATTTAACAAATAGGTTCTTATATCTTCATCTTCCTCTTTTCTTTTCAAAACCCTAAACCCCAAATTTCTCTTGTGTAAATTTCTTGATTTCTCTTGATATAACTTGATCTTGCAAGAATGTTTAGGAAATAATCAATGGCAAGGTCAAAACCACCACTCACCACCCGGAGATTCACCATAGCCACCACCGCGGCGCCGCCTCTACAACAGCCACACTTGTTCCTCCGGCGTCCACACTACCACCGACACCAGTGGTTTCACCTCCACCGTCTACAACACCGGCTTTGCTGCCACCACTTGCTTCATCTTCTTCGGTTCCTCAACCAACAGCCGCCGCCAGTGAAGTTCCATCCACCGCCGCCATTCCCACGCAAGTCACAAGTCAGGAGGAGCTTGATGAGGACACGAGTTCTGATCATGGAACTGGGTCTCAATCTAGTAGTGAGTCCGAAGACAGTTCAAGAGAGTCTCCACAAACTAAGCATCTTGAAGAAGAACAACAGAAATCGGGCTCAAATTTTGCAGATGAAAATGTAGAAGAAGAAGAAGAGTCAACGAATGAGGAAGATGATCACTTAAGTGCTGAAGAATCTGTCCCTGTCAGGCTCTCACGCGCACATGAGGGTAAATAGAAAATTGATGAACGTTCGAATGTTGCTGATATTCCCACTGAACATCAGAATGTTGGACACCCATCATCTAATGTTCCAACTTCAGCGACCCATCCTCAATTGTTTGAACAAAGTTTGCTCCGTAAAGGTAACCATGTCTTCACTCATCTGAATTACAAATTTGGGACACTTGATGCACAGGCTCAATTTCACAAATTTATTTCAAATCGAGATTTTGTGATGGAATTTAATGTCAAAGAGAATATCCCTAGAGAGGCTGATCTTGTTGAATTAATTGAGCATTGGGGTATACAAAAATTGTTGGGTTAGACTGGGAGACCTTGTGAAACATTGATCAAAAAATTCTTGGCTAATATTTCTCGACAGATTATATAGCTGGGTAATAATTTTGGGTAGTCAGTCTATGTTAGAGGTCGGCTAGTACCATTTAGTCCTTCCAATCTTCGTCGTTGGCTTAGATTATCACCCATAATTGAAGAAATGGACAATGAATTTGAAGTAGCCACAAATACTTTGGCCTTATAACTGACTGGAAATCCTTGGCCTATGGGAAAAATGACTGCTGCATTGCTAACCCCTAAGTATAAGGTGCTTCACAAAATTGTCTTGCACAACATTGATCCAATTCAACATAGGTCAGATATTGGGATGGATAATGTTGAGTTTTTGTACAAACTGGGCACCTTCTACCCGTTGGATATTGTTACAATTGTATTTGATAAAATTGTGTTCGCGGCGACCCGTCAAGCACACTCCAGAATGTTGCCTTTTACTAGTTTACTTCATGCATATCTCCAGCAGCACAAGGTTCCTCTACTTCAGGGTGACACCAGTTCTCTTGAAACTCAGGTGAAGGATTTAACTTCTTTGGTCAATACACTATCTGATAATTTTGAGTGTCATCACAGATTCATAAGGGCTTTACTTGTGGCCTTTGCCAAGCGGACTGGAACTCCCATACCAGAAGAATATCAAGATGCTGCCATGAATCCTCCTCAAAATCCTGATATTGGTCCTGATGCAACTCAACATCCTGACACTGGTCTTGAGAATTCTTCGCGTACTGACCTTGATGCTGACATGTCTCCACATCCAGATGCTGCTCATTTGCCTTCATCTACAAAGCGCAAGAAGAGAACCCAAACTGGTGGTTCGAAAAAGAGGACCCGCAAGAGTGGTTAACACTAAGTATCATGTGGTTGGTTATTTTTTCCATTTTGCTTTCGGACCATTCTTTAAATTAGTTTATTCCATCGCTTTCGTTTTTGTTTTGGCCCCTCTTTATTACAAAAAAGGGGAGTAATATTACACTTTTGCTTAATTAGGAATTGCTTTTGCTTGGTAATTAGGAATTGTTTTAATTTGCATTTGACTTTGGTAATTAGGATTTATTGCTTTTAATGAATCTCATGTTCTTGAATCCAATTTGTATGCTTGCTCACCTCAAAAACAACTTGATATAACTTGATATAAGTTTTGTAATTAAGAGATGCCAAAGGGGGAAATTGTTGGAGAATCCAGTTTTTGGCATACTTAATTATATTTTATTTATTGATATGAGCTAATTAGGATTCAATGATTATCTAGTAGTTGTATGAAAATTGGAAACCTTAATGCTATATTTATCCCAATCTATTTATCAGTTTTAGTTATTCTAAAACTCTTGTTCCTTATCAGTTAAATAAGTTATTGAATAAATTGCATGCTTAAGTATTCTAATTGAACTAGGTTTCTAAGTAGATAAGATATTAAAATATTATCTTTATATTTATCTACTTAAATGAAAATATATAACTGGATTTATTTTCATATTCTTGTGATTTATCACCTTATCTTTTATAAAGTTTATTTAAACTTAAAGACTTATTTTGTCTTATCCATGTATAAGATAAATATTAAGTCATTAAGTTTAGACAAACTTCTTGTACTATAAATAAGACAGGTGGTATTCCAAGAATTCTACGGACTTTGAAAGCAAAGATACTCAAGCATTTAAGAGCAAATCATTTATGAGTTGAGAGTTCAAAGAAATATTCAAAAGTCCTAGCCCGATCAAAATTCCATTTTTGAGAACGGCTCTGAGAAACTGAGTGTTATAGAAATCCATTGTGAGAGAGAACGGCATTTCGACGGCAAGATAAGGACTGGGTCCTTATTCCGATTTGTGGAATCAATTCGGGACACTCGTGGATTGGACCAAGATCAAGACCAAGTACTTGATCGCATTCCTTGACTAGTTGAAGAAGATATAAAACATGGAAGTTTTATTATTATTCTTAACTAAGTTTTAATATTTGTAAATTGCTGATAAAGTTTTAGATTAGGTCTAAAATTGTAATTTCAAAAAGTTGAGATGTGTGTAACCTTGTTCTAAAATAGTGGATTTATTTACCCGTGGCATGAGGGCTCGTGGATGTTTCTCTTAGGGGTTTACCACGCTATATCTCGGTGTTAATTAATGTTTTAATCGCCTTATATAATAACTGCCTCGAACTCGCTAAAACATTCAGTGAAATGTTATTACGTTCAACAAACTTTCATCAACATCGAACATTAAAGTGAACGTTGTGTTTTAAAAAAAAAATTACAGACTTTCGGTAAACAACCTATTCAACCCCCCCCCTCCCCCCCCTCCCCTCCCCTCCTAGGTTGATTGTTATCTAGATTTAAAACTAACATACTTAAACCATACTTGATATGTGTGTGAGCAATTAATCCAATGTACTAAATTTATATGGTGGTGATAGTCTAATCATTTGGTCAAATTCTTCTTTCCCTCTCGTAAGGTACACTTTATCCTAAATTGCTGTTTTCTTTCAACTCTCGAGATTTTAGGTCTAAAGTTATGATTTACTCGTTATTTTCTTGCTCGAAACTGGTTGAGAAAGTTAATAATGATGACAAACTAGGTTTATAAAGATTCTCTTATTTTTTTAGTGCCACTAAGCAGTCAAACATATTAGTTATCTAATCCCCATGTTAACTTTGCAAATGATTTTTTACGATGGTTTAGCAAAAAAAAAATTATAAATATATATCTTATGTGCAAAACTCAGTCCATTAAGCTTTCTAGATGACTCATGTAACAAGCCTTAGGCCGATGGGCTTTATCACTCGAGTCAAAAAGGCTACGAAAAGAGTTATAAGATATTAATAGTGTGCAAAAATCAGTCCATTAAGCTTTCTAGATGACTCATGTAATGAGCTTTAGGCCGATGGGCTTTATCACTCGTGTAAAAAAGGCTATGAAAAAAGTCATATAATAGTAATAGCCTAGTTCCTTGTGTGCAGTAAGTTCATGCACGGGGATTAGATTCCTAACATTCGGTCATTACCTAGCTTCATTTAAGTGGAATCAATCACGAACCTAGATAGCCACCATTACTTTTCTTGGGGTCTTCCCTGATTTGGCAGATTTTGAATATTTTGGGTATTTCCATAGGAGAAGTTTGGATAATTTCTCCACCCTAGATTGTAGGTATGTGAGTATGGATTATTTTGTTGTTACTCAAAGTTCTAAGTGTATGCCGCTTGCTCAGGTGATGACATATCAGTGGTGGTTAAAAAGTACTCTAATTATTCATGCTTTGCCCGCATGTTGTACATATTGGTAGGAACATCTGAACCATATTGGGTGGATCGAGAGTGTTTTAGTGTTTACATCTGCTTTGCCAATGAATCAATTTTCGCTAGTAGGAGCGAATTGATTTCTCCCCGTGCATTCATGTTGCTTTCTTCTGCAACCCTTTGTCTGGCCACATAACGAACTGTTCACTCATCATCTCATACAAGTCGTCAAGTTCACCGGCAGATCTATTTTGGATAGAGCCACCTACTGCAGAATCTATTAAAGAACGACTGTTTGGAGCTAATCCAGAGTAGAAATAATGATTCTGAGCCGCTAAAAGAAAACCATGACTCGGACACTTTCTGATCAGTTCCTTGAATCTTTCCCATGCTTCACGAAAATTTTCCAAGTCAGATTGTTGGAAATTCGATATTTCATGCTTCATTCTGTTCACTCTGGCCGGAGGGAAGTATATCAGTGTAAATTTTTAGATTAAATATGTCCAAGTAGTGATGCTCCCAGATGGTAGAGAATATAACCATTCTCTAGCTTTATTCTTCAGAGTGTGTGGGAAGAGAATCATCCTAAGTGCCTCTTCATTAACACCGTGGTATTTAAAATTTTCACAGTATTCTATGAAGCGAGAAAGATGATAATGAGGATTTTCGTATGTTCTCCCATAGAACGGCAAATTGTTTGACAACAGATTAATCACATTTGGTCTTAACTGAAAGTTCTCGAGTCCAAAATGTGGGTAAATTATGTTGGACCGATTCTCAACAATCTAGGGCATCATATACTTACCCATAAGAATATCTCGTTCATAGGTGCAAAATTATTTCTCATATATGTAGGTGGTGGATCACGGACCCGGTTGTTGTCGTCTATTATGTCTTTTTGCTGTTTTTCTTCTCTTGTTGTTCACGTTGTCGTTGGTGAAAACTCCATTCAATTTATGGGTCGAAATCAAATAGATATTTATCTTTTGCACGTCGCATACACAATCAACACCTGAAACTTTAGCAAATAGTTGAAATTCAACAGTTATACAAAGAACTGAGAGGGAGAATAAAAATAAAAATAAAAACTTATTTGTTAAAACTAAATTATCAATTAATGTAATATTTAATCAAACTAGTCCCCGGCAACGATGCCAAAAACTTGTTTATTCGTTAATCGCTTTAGTTTATAATTACCCAAGAAAATCGATGATCCTATAATAATCAAAAGCCTCTCTTGATGGTCAATCAATTTTATTTCGATATGTGAACCTAATTATCTCTAATTAAGTTTCGAACATAAAAATATACATTTAAATCACAAGAACACCCTAAACGGATTTCATAAGGTATAATAGTAATTTCTATCTATTATTGGACCATATGTTAGTTAATACTATGTGCTTACCTAGATTTAATATCTCGACTTCAATAAAGATCACAAAATATTCCAATGATGTTTGATAAGTGCATTTTGTGTACTTATTTGGACTTTTAAACTAAGCTTTTATCTCTTCATTTTATTGAATTTTTACTTAATTTATTGTATTATTCTTCCTATTTCGGTTTTGGATCCGTTTATAAGCAATTGGAGAACAATGGATGAAAAAGAGCAATAATTTGATGACATATACTAGTAAATGATATACCATTGGAAAGATAATCGAATTACGAGTCCACCACTTTTTACGGATCTCAATTTGGAGTTTTCTACAAGAAGTTATGGCCGTTTGAAAAACAGTTGCCCAGTGTTAATTTTGCTGCGGGATTTTTATTTTCGTTTTTGAGTTCTAATCCGATTAGGAAACCTTTTGGCCCACGAATTTTATAATATTTTAAGATCTTTTGGGGCACAATTAGGTAACTATAAATATGAGTTATTAACTCATAATTTGAGAGCCGTTTGAGGGCCGATTTGGGAGCCAATTTAGAGAGAAAACAGAGACAATTTTGGGAACAAGATACAAGAGGAGAATCAAAGATCAAGGCACGGGATTGAAGAATCTTCAGCCTGAGTCACGGGTTGTATTTATTCTTTCTTCTTTTTCTTTTGCCGGATGATGATGAATTCAATTATTGTCATAATTGACGAAATCATGTCCGGCTAAATTTACTTTTTCTAGGATGAACGATGAAACCTCGCGTTTTAATTAATTAGAAGTTTTTCCTTTTAGTAATTAATTGCTCTTGGGTTGATTATTCTTTATGTAGTTTTTCATTATTTTAATGCTTGATCACCATTAGAATATATTGTGATCTATATTGAAGTCGAAAGATTCGATATAGATTAAGCACGTGGTATTGAATAACATAGGGTCCAATAATATATAGAGATTACTATTATGCTTTATGAAATCTATTTAGGTGTTCTTGAGATTTTAATGCATGTGTTTATGTTCGAAGCTTAATTAGAGATAACTAGGTTCGCATAACATATAGAATTGATTGACCATCGAGAGAGGCTTTTGATTATGTTAGGAACGCCGATTTTCAATTTGAGGTAATTAAGAGCTAAAAAAAACGATTAACGGATAATTAATTAAGGAAAGTGTTGGTGGATTCGCAAATCCTAGTGTTAGTAAAACTTGAAATCGTTCTCAAGCAATTTACTTTAATTGTTTTATAATTTAGATTTAATTAAAATAGTATTAGAATCATAAATCCAAATCAAATCTGTGTTTAATTTTATTGTTAAAGTTTAAGTTATAAATTAATTGGTTACATTAATATCTGGTCCTCGTGGGTTCGACACTCTACACATCATTATATTATTTGTAAACGATCCGTCCACTTGCGGGATTTAAATCGCACAACAAGTTTTTGGCGCCGTTGCCGGGGACTAGTTTTATTAATTACTGTGTTAATTGATAATTTAGTTTTAATAATTTTTTTAATTATTATTTTTTTTTATTTTTTATTTTTTATTTTTATTATTTTTATTATTAAATTTTTTTTAGTTGATCTACTTGTTTCTCTTGATTTCGTTGCTACCAGGGGAACAAAGATGAGCTAGGAGATCAAGCACAACACAAGATGACGTGACTTTGAGTTTGATAAGGATGACTTGTTCTTGGAAGATTTATGGAAACCACCACCAAACAAAATTTTGTCCTTTCTCCTACACCTACAATCGAGATTGGAAAAATCACTCAGACATTACTCTTTGTACAACAACCAAGGTCAAACAGAATGCACGGGTGGACATCAATTCGCTTATATCTTGGTGAAAATTGATTCATTGGCAAAGCGGATGGAAACACCGAAATACTCTCGGTCCAACCAATATGGTTCGAGATGTCTCTACCAATATGTGCAACTTGCGGGGCAAACCATCAATCATCAAAATGCCTTTTAACCAAAGTTGATATGTCATCACCTGAACAAGCTGCATCTGTTCAGAACTTTCAGCTACATCAGAATAATCTATACTCGCAGACTTATAATCCAAGATAGAGAAATCATCAAAATTTCTCATATGACAATACCTGAAATATTCAAAATCTGTTGAATCAGGGGAGAGCACAAGAGAGTAAAGAAGGGTAGAAAGAGGCACTTGATCAGAGCATCAAGGCAATTGAAAAGCGCATAGAGAATAAAATTAATCAGATGATAAAGATGCTGACAGAGAGTCCACAAGGCACCTTTCCAAATGACATTAAAGCCACCCCAATGGAAGACATGTCAAGCATTACAACAATTAGAAGGAGCAACTACCTGAAATTTTGGAAAATAGACCAGGTTGTCCAAATTGAGGAAGCACCAACTAAAGAAGAAGAGTATATGGAGAATGAGAAGTTGATCATACATAAGCATAATGAAAAAGTGCGTTTAATGATGCTGCACCAACCAAGCAATTCTCCAACTCCCATCTTTCTTCTAAAATTGATTTTGTGATCAAGGTCATTAAAGAAGTTGAAATTTTCATAGTTAAGTTCGAGCAAGGTGATCAAATTAAATCATATTTTTATGAGAAGGACAAAGTTAAATATTGGAGAACAAAGGAAAAATGGTGCAAAGTCAATCGATGCAAACAAAACAAGTCATCAAAAGCCCTGTTCAAAGTACCATGAGTGATCACCGCGAAAAAGTCAAGCTAATGACTTTAAAGAAGCGCTTAATGGGAGGCAACCCATCTTTTTACCCTTTTATTTAAATTTCATATTTTTTTAGTTCTAGGATTTCAATTGACATTTTGCAAGTTTTAGGATTTTTTAGGATTTTTAAAGTATGCTTTCAATTCTTAGGCAATGAGGCTATGGACATCGTCATTCTAATTTTTTTAAAAATATAATAATTAATTTATTATTATTATTATTAAATTTTTTATAACTGCAGTAGCTATCTAGATGACATTCAAGCAAAGATTTGTTGACCAACCTGTACAAATTTCTCCACCAGTTGATCTTATCACACCTTTTCTTCCAGCACCATCTGATCTGCCTCAGGAAGTTTCTGATATTTTGACTTTAAATTTTACATTGGGGACAATGTTTCTTTCAAGTTTGGGGGTGATGGACTAAAATAAAAAATAAAAAAAAATTTCTTGAGTTGATAATTGATATTTGATTTTTGATTTTTAACTTATTTTCGTTAAAAAAAATTTATTTGTTTGCATATTTATGTGATATGACTAGCCTTGCCGGCTAATGATGCAATTTTTTTATTTAATTATTTTGCTTTAATCCATGACTTGTGAATGATTGTTACTATTGGTTAAATGTGAGACTATTTGACCATGTCCGATATTGTGTTGTGTCGGCCGCTTAAGATGATTTTTACCTATGTTGGTGCACTTAAGTTGAAAATAATAGTGATTTGGAGCCCGATCATCCCATGAGACTATCTCTTTTTTTGGTTGGAGATTGTGGCGGGGTTTGGTACCGATGGATGTGATTATTCGAGAGGAGGATTCGGGCCCACATGGCATCAAGGTGTCGGTCTTTTCGTAGATTGAGACCATCCAAAGATGTCTTTATTGATAGCCCCGTGGCTCACCGTATGGCAAGACTTCTCGGCTATTTTGGCATTCCCTCGTGGTTGGAGAGATGCTACAAGATAGATTTCGACTTGGAGATTCTCGTGCCGCTTTGTTAGGAGTGGCCATATTCGCACTATCATCCCTTTGCTTTGGTCTTTTGGTACATTTGGACAGACTAGGAATGATGCAAAGCATCGTAGGATTGGCATGGAGCCCAATCGTATCATCCGCGGGTCTATCACACTATTTCTTTACTACATATGGGAAGACTCTTTCGATTTGTTCATTGGCGTGGGGACCTTGATCTTGCCCCACATTTTGGTTTTACTTTACTTCTCCTACCCCTCAACCCTCTACTTTGGTTTATTGAGTGCCCCATCTGGATCTACCAAGATCAATCTTGATGGATGCGTCGGGGATGGATTTGCGAGTGGCGGGGTGTTATCGAGAGATCACAATGGGCGTTGTATCGTGGCCTTCTCTCGCTACGGAGACATACTCATTTTGGAGACAGAGTTGAGAGCCATTTTACAGGCATTGAGCTTGCCCGACGGATGGGTCTTGTGGACTTATGGATTGAGACCGACTCTACACTCATTTGCTCATTGCATTTCACGTGGTGGGGGCCGTGGGTGATTCAAATCAATACTCGACGCATCCGACATCTTCTTTCATTCGATCGAGACACAATTTCTCATATTTTTCGAGAGGGAAACCAGGTCGTGACTCTTTGGCTTCGAGGGCTGGGACCAACGACGTTATCGAGAGTATGGATCTTCAAACTTGCCACGTCGTTCGCGTGGACTACTTCAGACCGATGATATGGCCTTCCATCGCTTAGAGGTCTTTAGTTTTTGTTAGTTTGGTTTCATTTGCTTTTGCTTTTGCTTTTCGTAATTATGCACCTAAGTAGTATCTCTTTATTTGTTGTAGTTTGAGGAATTTTTTTCATTCATTGTATGCTTGGAGGTCGTTCATATCCCCCTCTCAGTGTACTACCATTTTATATAAATACAATGGGTAGGGCATCCAAACCCCCACCACCGTCTGGTAGAGGCCTAAAACCATACTTGGACTGTCTTGGTGCTTGAATTAAAAAAAAAAAAAAGTTGAAAATAATAGGATACCCTGTTTGAACCTAAAAATCATCTGTATCTCAACCAAGTAAGCAATATAGTGAGAAAGTGTGGTAATTAAACTGTGATAGTGGCTATCTAGGTTATGATTGATTCCATGTATGTTGAAAAATTGTGTGGAGCACTTTAAACTAGTTAGAGGAAACTAAGTCATGACCGAATGTTAGGAATCTAATCCTCACGCATGAACTTATTGCACGCAAGGAGCAAAATTATTATTATTATTGTTTAACTCTTTTCGTAGTCTATTTGACTTGAGTGAAAAGGTCCGTAGGAGTTTCTTAAAATCCGATGTCCTAAGGTTCGAAAGACCTGGGAGTCATCGACCGCAAACTTGTTACATGAGTCATTTAGAAAGCTTAATGGACTGAGTTTTGCACCCTATTAATATCTTATAACTCTTTTCGTAGCCTATTTGACTTGAGTGAAAGGCCTGCTCGGGTTTTTAAAACCCGGTGCCCTAAGGTTCGAAAGACCTGGGAGTCATCGACATAAAGCTCGTTACATTAGTCATTTAGAAAGCTTAATGGATTGAGTTTTGCACATAAGATCTATATATTTAAAAGAAAAAAAATTATTATTTATTTATTTAAATTTAATTTTTATTTATCTCCAGTGAACAAAAAAATTCTTTGCAAAATAAATTTGGGGATTAGATAACTACTGGGTTTGACTTACTTAGTAAAACCTTTCTGGTCGAGAGTGCTCATAAATTGGAGAATCTTCATATACTTAGGTTTTCACGATTATTAGTTTTCTCAACCAGACTCGAGCAAGAAAATAATGAGAAAAATTTGACCTTTGAACTATAATCTCGTGAATTGAAAGAAAAAAAAAAAATCATTTTGGGGGAAGTGTACCTTACGAGAGGGAAAGGAAAAGTTGACCAAGTGGTTGGGCTATCACCACCATAGAAATTAAGTGAATTGGATTGACTGTTCTCACACA
The DNA here is from genome assembly GCA_023638005.1 of Forsythia suspensa. Classification (NCBI taxonomy): domain Eukaryota; kingdom Viridiplantae; phylum Streptophyta; class Magnoliopsida; order Lamiales; family Oleaceae; genus Forsythia; species Forsythia suspensa. Next base: position 59,007,091 of record CM042673.1, on the reverse strand, counting down.
CATATCAATTATGGTTTAAGTATAATCACATTTACAATAGTAACACCTGAACACTCGTCATGAATTATAAGTTATTACAAAAACTGAAACAAGAACGGCAAGCTATTTATATTATGACTATTTTTATTTGTATGTCCATGATTGTTTTTAGCTACTTTATTCTAATACGAACAAAGGTTTAGTTTGGGGTGTTTGATAAGTGCATTTTGTGTACTTATTTGGACTTTTAAACTAAGCTTTTATCCCGTCATTTTATTGAATTTTTACTTAATTTATTGTATTATTCTTCCTATTTCAGTTTTAGATCTGTTTATAAGCAATTGGAGAAGAATGGATGAAAAGAGCAATAATTTGGTGAAATCGATGAGTAAATGATATACCATTGGAAAGATAATCGAATTACGAGTCCACCACTTTTTACAGATCTCAATTTGGAGTTTTCTACAAGAAGTTATGGCCGTTTGAAAAACAGTCGCAAAGTGTTAATTTTGTCATGGGGATTTTTATTTTCCTTTTTGAGTTCTAATCCGATTAGGAAACCTTTTGGCCCACAAATTTTATAATATTTTAAGATCTTTTGGGGCACAATTAGGTAACTATAAATATGAGTTATTAACTCATAATTTGAGAGCTGTTTTGAGGGCCGATTTGGGAGCCAATTTAGAGAGAAAAACAGAGAGACGAATTTTGGGAACAAGATACAAGAGGAGAATCAAGATTAAGGCACGGATTGAAGATTCTTCACCGAGTCACGGGTTGTATTTATTCTTTCTTCTTTTTCTTTTGCGGATGATGATGAATTCAATTATTGTCATAATTGACGAAAATCATGTCCGGCTAAATTTACTTTTTCTAGGATGAACGATGAAACCTCGCGTTTTTAATTAATTAGAAGTTTTTCCTTTTTAGTAATTAATTGCTCTTGGGTTGATTATTCTTTATGCAGTTTTTTCATTATTTTAATGCTTGATCACCATTAGAATATATTGTGATCTATATTGAAGTCGAGAGATTCGATATAGATTAAGTACGTGGTATTGAATAACATAGGGTCCAATAATATATAGAGATTACTACTATGCTTTATGAAATCCATTTAGGTGTTCTTGAGATTTTAATGCATGTGTTTATGTTCGAAGCTTAATTAGAGATAATTAGGTTCGCATAACATATAGAATTGATTGACCATCGAGAGAGGCTTTTGATTATGTTAGGAACGCCGATTTTCAATTTGAGGTAATTAAGAGCTAAAAAAAGTAATTAACGGATAATTAATTAAGAAAAGTGTTGGTGGATTCGCAAAATCCTAGTGTTAGTAAAACTTGAAATCATTCTCAAACAATTTACTTTAATTGTTTTATAATTTAGATTTAATTAAAATAGTATTAGAATCATAAATCCAAATCAAATCATGTTTATTTTTATAGTTAAAGTTTAAGTTATAAATTAATTGGTTACATTAATATCTCGTCCTCCTGGGTTCGACATTTTACACATCATTATGTTATTTGTAAACGATCCGTCCACTTGCAGGATTTAAATTGCACAACAATGATCAAGTATTAAAACGTTAGAAAAAAAAACAATACACCATTATGCTGAAAACAAGTAAGAGTACTCGTAATTGTCCTTTTTTGTGGGCCCAATCAGTACAAAATTGTACCTATCACCGACTTTCAAGTTTTTTGAGCTTAGGCGAAGCCTATGTGAGGATGAAGAAAGAGCAAGGCGGAAGCAAAGCTTGAGGCATGGCTAGGCATACTTAGGCGGAGCCAGCCGTCTAGAATAACTTTTTAGAACACTGCTTAATAAGGGTGGTGTTAAATGCTTCTTTTGCAAAAAGAAAGGACACGTGAAGAAAACCTATCCCAATTTCGAGTACAAGCTTGAAAAGAAAGATAATTTCATCTTCTTAGTATGTTACGAATGTAATATGGTTCATGTTTCTCATAAAATTTGGTGGATTGACTTGTTCTACCATTCATATTGCCAATACCATGTAGGATTTTCTAAACCAACGGAAAGTGACCTTTCTATTTCTTCAGAAAATTGGATATGTTCACGTGTGGAAGATGTTGGGACCTATAGACTTGTTCTTAAATCATGCTTTATTTTAGAACTTAAAAGAAACTTTTACATCCCGTCTTTTTCTAGAAACTTTACTTTCAAGACTTCTATCATATGGTTTTAGTTTCAATAAAGTGGGTACTTTTTTTCATGTTAGAACACATCGTTATTGTTGGTGATAGTATTTTAGATGATGGATTATTTAGTTTTCATTTGAATTCCACATTTGATTATAACCTTGCGACTATATATAGAGTAATCAGGCCTGGTTTTGGGCCCAAGTGAGTGAGACAATCGACTCGAGCCCAAAACCAAAGGGGTCCCACTAAAAAAATGTGATTACTGAAGTCAGCCCATATTTGTACACTCAATCACATTCCACCAAAATCAGATGAGATAATTAGGTTTAACACTACTTTTATATTTACATTTTGACAAATCAGGTTAACAATATATTTTTTGAAGAATCGGGTTTTTTTTAATTAATAAATTAAAATCTAACTAATTAATTAAATATTTTAATTAATAATACAATGAGATAATATCAATATTTGTATTTATCTTTCCTAATAATTAAGAATTGATATCTGGTTGTGGATGCATACAATGAGATGCTTATATTAACAACTTCTTTATTTCGAAATAATTTTCCAATTAGTATTTCATTGGCATCAGGGTTGAAATTATTGCTTCTTGTTGTTCATGAATGAATTCCACAACTTCTTCTATGAATGTACAAATGTCAGAAGCAATATGATTTAGCGAGGAAGCTTCTTCGGCGTTACCATTATTATATCTCGTATTTGTGGACCGAATATCGCGAACATTTTCTCTCATAGACCATTCTTTACCATTGCAACATCAATACATAATGGAAATCTCGAATGGTCATTTTCAATCACCTTAAAATTCAGATAGCACTGTACGTTGTTGTTGCTAGATATTCTTACTGGAGGTAGGTTCTCTCCAACTTTATAATGTATTGTAACTGCGACTACTTCTGGATCTAACTGTAGTTCTAAAAACAACATATCAATGAGTTGTTTGTACGTACAATTTCGTGGGACCAAGATACCCATCATGTTGGACCCCGTATATTTATTATCTTCAATCCATTCTCCTCCATAACACAAGAAAATGCTAGTGTACTCCATTACTATAAAATTGAAAATTTTGAATGTCAAAATATCTCAAAAGACTAAAAAAATCAATAACAAATAATGTTTTATTTTTGAAATTAAATCAATATATACCTCAGCCACACACCTAAGTCATTCCAATTTTAGCAGTCACGTATCGGAATCGAGTAGCAACATTCAATCCTTTTTGTTAATCACATGTGACAATTATAAAGTCTCCAAAAATGGTCACAATATGTATAATTCAAATATGTTTAAGATAATCAATTTTTTTTTTTTTTTTTTTTATGTAGTCACACTAAATATTATTTTGTGATCACATTTTTTTTTATATAACCAAAATAGTAGTCTTTAAATACTTAACCATATAAGCAGTGATCAAATACTTAACATGAAAGTAAAGTCACAGTCGAGATCTATGGTCGCACAATTCATAATCAATTATTAAACCATAGAGTAGGTCACACACTATCACAATAATAGCAGTCGTCATATTCTTAGCATGAAAATCAAGGTGGTAACAACAGTCACAAATTATAACCAGAGACAAAAATACACCAGATTACCACGTTACAAACTATCAACCTAACATCATTATTCAAATACTTAACATGAAATTAAAGTCACAGCTACTCGAAATGGGTCACAAAATTAATCATTATTTTACTAAACCATAACAGCAGGTCACAACGATTAGAAACCATTACTAGATAGTTTTTGACAAGCATGCACCAGATTATCATGTCACAAACTATCACCACATAATCAGTCACATACTAATATCAGATAATCATGATAAGACGAACTATTGCCAGATAACTATATTTAATTAAATATAAAAATCAAAAATCAAAACAAATAGGAATATAAAATATTGCATATCTCATTAACATACCAGAATTTGTTTCATTCCTACACAGACATCCGATAGTAGCAATATCCATTCAAAGATGCGAGTCACAATGTGGCAGTTTCGAGTCACAATGACTTTATTCAGTCACAAATGAAACAATTCTCTCTCTCTCTCTCTCTCTCTCTCTCTCTCTCTACGAACCAGATTTTTTTAATTGTGAAACATGATAATAACTAATCCTAAATTTTATAGATAGAATTTGATGAGGGATAATATAATTATATAATTATATCACATGTTTATCTTAAATTCTATTCAAATGTCGGTTACAAAATCTTATCCTTATCCAAATAATGTTGTTTTAATTATTATTGATAAATAATACGTAGAAGATAAATGAAACACCTGATTTTTACAATTTGTGGCTGAATTTTACAATTTTCTGATAGTTTTTTCATTTATCAAAATGCAAAGATAAACATTGGTATGTATCAATTTTTCCCAATCTATATTGTGATTGCTGAAGTTAGCCAAAAAAAAAAATTGTGCAAATATGGCCCAAAATCGAAAGGGCCCATCATTATTACTCTGGCATGTCCTCTCTATCTCCTTAAGTCCATAAATTTGTTTATAATACATTTTGTTTGTCGTTTTTTTTAGTTTTAATTTAACAATTAGTTTTGTAAAGACTTGTGGATTTTGGATATATACTACAATTTGGGGGGCCTAATTTATGAAATTCACCCATGAGGGTAATATTGGCATTAAGCGTGGTGTTATAAATGACAAATCTTCCATTTTGTAGCATGGGGATTAGGTCATATCTCCGTCGAAAGACTTAAAAGATTAGTAAATTATTAAGTCCTCGAGGCTCTTGATTTTACTGATTTTGTTATATGTACGAACAACATTAAAGGAAAGTAGACTAACAAATATAAGAAACGTGACACAAAGAGTTATGATGTTTTAGAAATTATAGACATTAATAATTGCGGCCCTTTTGATATGTGCTTGAATGGTCAGAAATATTTTATTACTTTTATCGATGACTATTTTTACGATATATGTATCTATATTTTCTTTTATGATAAAAGTGAAGCATTCGATGCTTCCAAAATTTGTAAAGCAGAAATAAAGAAACAATTGGGTAAAAAATTAAGATCTTGAGGTCAGATAGAGCTTAATAATATTATTGTAGATACTAGGAGCGGAGCCAAGATTTGGGAAAGTGTTGGGCCGTGGGGGTTATTAAAGAACCACATTATCATGAGGATATTCCTATAGATCCAGTTATTCAATACAAGAGAATGTTGATACTCCTATATGTGGATCATATTTTACTTGCAGTATTTTTGAATTAAAACTTCAACATATGGTTTCATTATCATCCATGGCACAAAGAATTTTAGCCTATCAAGTTTGAACTGCAAAAATATTTAAATAATTGGAACGACATCACCTGAATTTTATGAATGTGGAAGAAAATAGAAGAATAATCTTGACCATTTGAATCTCTTCAACAAGTTCTTGAATACTCCTATTCTTCTTCTACATAATGGAAAACCAAGAGAAATATTGAGCTTTTGCCTCCTTTTCTCTCAAAATTTTGACCCCTTTAAGTTTAAGAGTTCTTCTATTTATAAGTGTCAATTTATGGCTAAAAATCATGCAAAAATACCCAAAACGAGTCCTAAAATCTTACCAAAATCACACAAAAAATGGCCCAGGAGACAGTTGTCCTAGAGGGCTTTCGGCCCGCTCGAACGAACTGAAGTGGCTGATTTTTCATCTAAGGCCCGTTCGAGCGGAAAGAGAGTGCTCTGCCAGCGATTTTTTTTTTTATCGGTCATAACTTATTTTAGGAAATTCTAAATTAAGATCCGTAAAAATCTTTGAACTTGTAATTTAATTATATTTCTAATGGTATATCATTTTCCTTGTGAAAATTTTTGTACCAAATTTTATACTCTAATTTTTCCCATATGCTCCGGTCGTAGATCTAAATAATCACTTAAATACATCTTGCCTTATAGTTTTTGCGGCAAAAGTATTAATTAAGTTGCATAATCAAGTTGTTCAACTATTTTTTTAAATTAACAATATAGACATGTTGATCGGAGATAAGTCTTGATCAACTTTAACTTGGAGAAACTTCTTTTTGCAGATGCAACTTTAACTAGTATGGTGAGCAAAATTCTGTATTCTACATGAACATATGGAAAGCAACCATCCATTTTCTTTAAAAAGTTGAGCACATCAAATTCCCTTTCTGTTTTCTCTTCTCTTGATAAATAGCACTTTAAGATTGTCAACTCCGAAAATAAATCACTTTTATCAATATTAGAACAACCATTATGTGTTAGAGAATTTTCAAGATTAAGACAAAATTTCCACAAACTATGATCGTCAACATCCTATAATGTCTCCAAACTAAACAAAAATCCAAAGGTTTCCTCATATTTTTGAAAGTGTTCAAATTGAATTTGAAGTGAGGTGAAAATATTCATTATTCCAATAATCCAACAAGTCAAGTTTTTAACCTAAGTGTTCACTCACCAACAATTCGTCAATAAATAAATAAATAAAATCAACAAATCAACACATGTTCATATCCAACACTATCAATTCAATCCAAATCAACAAAATTTCAAGTATAATATACAAAAATCAACAAAAATACTCAATTATTTGTGCATGTGCAATCGATCAACATACATCATTGCGTGCGCATGTGCAAATTGTATAAAAGAACACTAAAATATGAATTAAGAACCTCACTACTATTATTATACCTCAATGCAAAAGTTACTAATTTTTCTACAATCAAGTTGAGAATGGAAAAGTACGTGAACTAGAAAATACGGATTTCAAAGTGGGTCAAATTGGAAGAATCAAAACACCAAGTTGTAGGTTAACAAAGCCAAACTATGAAGCTGAAAAAATTAACTGATATTCATATTTAGTCAAAGCAAAACAAAATTACAGAAAAAATAAACAAAAAAATTACAAGTTGAACGTTGAAATCTAACACTAAAGTAATAAAAAAAGGTGAAAATTGCACAAAAATATAATATTGTTAACATTGCCCACTGTCCAGATTTGTTGTAAGCTCAATTATCTCTAGACTCCAAACTCATTGCACGCACCATCCTCTAAAAATTGCGGAGTTTTTCTTTTCCAACACCCGTTTCCTTCACATCACTCCCTCAAACACATGTTTTTTATCTCATTAATATTTTATGCAAAAATAGAATCAAAATTTCAATAAATATATAAATAAATTCAAGTAAATAAAATCTAACCATAACTTGCAAAAAATCTAATAAATACAAATTACATATTTGCATTAATATTGTAGGAAAATAAAAACAAGAATTCAAAAAAAAAATGAAATCAAGAAAATAAAATTAAACCAAAGCTCTCTAGTCTGCCGATTGCTGAATTGAGTCATTTTGTCTCTTTAGGACTTTTGGATTTGTTAGTCTATATGATTAAGATAATGGGTCTATTGGAATTTAAAAAAAAAAAAAAAAAAAAAAAATGGGCTCAATTTGTGCATGGAATTTCAATATTCAAAAAATAAGAATTTTGCACCCTCAATTTTTTTAGGCCCGCACCTGCTCCCTATTTTACCTTGTGGAAAGTCCGGAGGCCTGGCTCGAGGTACAATTTAATAGTTCTCTCTGAATTTTTCATATATTTCATATATTTTGTTGTTGTATATCTTTCTAATTTATTTATAATCTATAATCTATAACATATATAAAATATAAAATTACAGAAGTAGGAAAATTGTTTTAAGACGATAATGTCCTCAATAATATTTTATATTTACAAAATTGTCCTTTAGTCTATTAATTAATAATAATTATTTAGTGTAGAAGTGAGAAAAATATTTTTGGATGATTATTTTCTCAATAATGTTTTATATTTATTGAATTTTCCTTAATTTTATATTATCATTAAACTTTTAATTGAATATTTTTGTATGCACGTTTAAACCTTGCAAGTTGGAAAGGCTAAACTACCATTATTAAGCTTTTGTTTGGTGAAACTTCTGATAAAATTTTATCAATTTTTCAATTGGTTAAATTTCAATTTTAACCACACATTTCACACATTTTATGAGACTTATAACTTCTAATAAAATATATTTTAGTAGATTTTGATAAAATGTTAGTGAAAGTTATAATTCTTATAAAATGTGTGGTTAAAATGAATGATTGGCTTTAACTTCATATCTTTAGTAACTTTTTAAGTTTTACCAAACAAAGACTTAATCTACATGATCGTGAGATAGTATTTTGCAGGAAGATAAATATGCGATCATCTATATAAATATATCTCGCAATACCATTACTGAATCACGTGCTTTACAATAATAGAGTTTAGAGTAGTAACATCAGTGCGTTCTAACTAGACGTATTTTTGTCCATAACTGCGAATTACTATATTGTTTATATTTCAAGCATTAAATTAGTACATAATACATTTACTAATCAATACTTTGATAAATTGTAAAGGAGTGTGTGAACACATTATGGAAATGAGTTGTCAGGGAAGACGATGGATAATAACCGGAAGATTTGAATCCCCTTGATATTAGAAGTTTGATCATGTCCTTTTTATTCTATAGTGAGGATTGAAAGTGCCCATTTGGCAACTCGGGGAAAGAATCAAGCCAAAATGGGGAAAAGTAAACGAGTCTTTTAATCAACTTAAAAAGGGTGGTGCTAAATGCTTCTTTTGCTAAAAGAGTCTTTTAATCAACTTAATAAAAGTGTTCTAAAAAGCGTTAAGTATGGCTAGGAGTAGAGATCGAGTTTCATGCTTTTCGGGCTTAGAGCCTAGGCCCACAAAGCAAGGGCAAGCGAAGGCAAATCATGAGGTGTAGCTAGGCGTGAAGGCCGCACCTCAAGCTTAAGCACCGCCTAGACGAGCTTTTTAGAATTGTGCTTAGTAAACGTGGTGTTAAATGCTTCTTTTGCAAGAAGAAATGACACGTGAAGAAAACTTACCCCAATTTCAAGTACAAGCTTGAAAAGAAAGATAATTTCATTTCGTAGTATGTTACGAATGTAATATGGTTCATGTTTCTCATAAAATTTGGTGGATTGACTTGTTCTACCATTCATATTACCAATACCATGTAGGATTTTCTAAACCAACGGAAAGGGACCTTTCTATTTCTTTGAAAAATTGGATACGTTCATGTGTGGAAGATGTTGGGACCTTTAGACTTGTTCTTAAATCATGCTTTATTTTAGAACATAAAAGAACCTTTATATCCCGTCTTTTTCCAGAAACCTCATTTTACTTTCAAAACTTCTACCATATGGTTTTAGTTTCAATAAACTTGGTACTTTTTTTCATAGTAGAAGACAACGTCATTGTTGGTGAATGGTGATGGTATTTTAGATGATGGATTATTTTTGTCTATTAATTAATAATTATTATTTAGTGTAGAAGTGAGAAAAATATTTTTGGATGATAATTTTCGCAATAAAGTTTTATATTTATTGAATTTTCCTTTATTTAATATTATCGTTAAACTTTTAATTGAATATTTTTGTATGCACGTTTAAACCTTGCAAGTTGGAAAGGCTAAACTACCATTATTAAGCTTTTGTTTGGTGAAACTTCTGATAAAATTTTATCGATTTTTCAATTGGTTAAATTTCAATTTTAACAACACATTTCACACATTTTATGAGACTCATAACTTCTGATAAATTATATTTTAGTAGATTTTGATAAAATGTTAGTGAAAGTTATAGTTCTCATAAAATGTGTGGTTAAAATGAATGATTGGCTTTAACTTCAGATCTTTAGTAACTTTTTAAGTTTTACCAAACAAAGACATAATCTACATGATCGTGAGATAGTATTTTGCAGGAAGATAAATATGTGATCATCTATAAAAATATATCTCGCAATACCATTACAGAATCACGTGCTTTACGATAATAGAGTTTAGAGTAATAACATCAATGCGTTCTAACTAGACGTATTTTTGTCCATAACTTCGAATTACTATATTGTTTATGTTTCAAGCATTAAATTAGTACATAATACATTTACTAGTCAATACTTTGATAAATTGTAAAGGAGTGCGTGAACACATAATGGAAATGAGTTGTCAGGGAAGACGATGGATAATAACCGGAAGATTTGAATCCCCTTGATATTAGAAGGTTGATCATGTCCTTTTTATTCTATAGCGAGGATTGAAAGTGCCCATTTGGCAACTCGGGGAAAGAAACAAGCCGAAATGGGGAAAAGTAAACAAGTCTTTTAATCAACTTAAAAAGGGTGGTGTTAAATGCTTCTTTTGCTAAAAGAGTCTTTTAATCAACTTAATAAAAGTGTTCTAAAAAGCGTTAAGTATGGCTAGGAGTAGAGATCGAGTTTCAAGATTTTCGGGCTTAGAGCCTAGGCCCAAGAAGCAAGGGCAAGCGAAGGCAAAGCATAAGGCGTAGCTAGGCGTGAAGGCCGCACCTCAAGCTTAAGTGCCGCCTAGATGAGCTTTTTAGAACATTGCTTAGTAAAGGTGGTGTTAAATGCTTCTTTTTCAAGAAGAAATGACACGTGAAGAAAACCTACCCCAATTTCAAGTACAAGCTTGAAAAGAAAGATAATTTCATCTTCGTAGTATGTTACGAATGTAATATGGTTCATGTTTCTCATAAAATTTGGTGGATTGACTTGTTCTACCATTCATATTACCAATACCATGTAGGATTTTCTAAACCAACGGAAAGTGACCTTTCTATTTCTTTGAAAAATTGGATACGTTCATGTGTGGAAGATGTTGGGACCTTTAGACTTGTTCTTAAATCATTCTTTATTTTAGAACATAAAAGAACCTTTTATATCCCGTCTTTTTCCATAAACCTCATTTTACTTTCAAGACTTCTACCATATGGTTTTAGTTTCAATAAACTTGGTACTTTTTTTCATAGTTGAAGACAACGTTATTGTTGGTGAATGGTGATGGTATTTTAGATGATGGATTATTTAGTTTTCATTTGAATTCCAAATTTGATTATAACCTTGCGACTATATAGGGTAATCAGGCCTAGTTTTGAGTCGAAGCGAGTGAGACAATCACCTCGGGCTCAAAACCAAAGGGGTCCATTGAAAAAAAAAATTGTTATTACTGAAGTTTGCCTATATTTGTTCACGCAATCACATTCCACCAAACTCTGTTATCAAATTGTGAATACTGAAGTTAGCCAAAAAAAAAAAAAAAAATTGTGCAAATATGGCCCAAAATCGAAAGGGGTCCTTTTTATTACTTTGGCCTTTCTTTCTATCTCCTTAAGTCCATATTTTTTTTGTATAATACATTTTGTTTATCTTTCTTAGTTTTAAGTTAACAATTAGTTTTGTAAAGATTTATGGATTTTGGATGCATGCATACTACAATTTGAGGGCCTAATTTATGAAATTCGCCTCAGGTCTCGAAAATCACAGGACCGGCCATGAGGGTAATATTGGCATTAAGCGTGGTGTTATAAATGACAAATTTTCCATTTTGTAGCATGGGAGATTAGGTCATATCTCCATTGAAAGACTTAAAAATTAGTAAATGATGAAGTCCCCGAGGCTCTTGATTTTACTAATTTTAGTATATGTACGAACTGCATTAAAGGAAAGTAGACTAAGAAATCTAAGAAACGTGACAGAAAGAGTTATGATGTTTTAGAAATTATAGACACCGGTATTTGCGGCCCTTTTGATATGTGCTTGAATGGTCAAAAATATTTCATTACCTTTATCGATGACTATTTACAATATCTGTATCTATATTTGCTTTATGACAAAAGTGAAGCATTTGATGCTTCCAAAATTTATAAAGCAGGAATAAAGAAACAATTTGGTTAACAAATTAAGATCTTGAGGTCAGATAGAGCTTAATAATATTATTGTAGATACATAGAAAGAGGATAAGTAACTAGTCCATTTATTAGGTTTCTAAAGGAACAATGCATTATTACACAATATACAATGCCAGGATCACCATCTCAAAACGGTGTTGCCAAAAGATAAAACCAGATATTGAAAGACATGGTGAGAAGTATGATTAGTTACTCCAATCTTCTATTGTCCTTGTAGAGTGAAGCCCTAAAAACTACAACATATGTACTGAACAAGGTACATACCTAGGGTTGTCCGACACAAATTAGGGTTTATAATATACAATAGAATAAATTATAATCATGAATAGTAAGTTGATATTTCATTGACTATGTAGAAAAATTTAAGGGATACATGTTTTATTGTGTTTCTCGTACAAATAAAAAAATCGTAAAATTTTAGAATGCGAGGTTTCTAGAGAATGATGAGATTAGTGGGAGTAGGCAACCTCAAGACTTAGAATTTGAGGATAATGTAACATTGAACCTTGAGTCTTCTAATAGACCGATGGGTGTTTAGGATAGTCATTAGGATTGACAATCCAAGAACCGTTAAAAACCACATTATCATGAGGATATTCCTATAGATCCAGTTATTCAATACCATCAACTAGAGAATGTTGATACTCCTATATGTGGATAATATTTTGCTTGCTTCAATTGATTTGAGCTTACTTCATGAAGTTAAACAGAATCTCTCACAAAATTTTGACATGAAAGATTTGGGTAAAGCTTCTTAAGTTATTGGCATAAAGATTGATAGGGACATATCTCGAAAGCTATGAGGACTGTCTCAAAAATCCTATACTAGTACATTAGTTGAGAGATTTCGTATGAAGGATTGTTAATCAAATGTTGCACCTATTATAAAAGTAACCAATGCCCAAGAAATTATTTGGAAAGGGAAGAAATGAAAAATATTCATTATGTTTCTATAGTTGGGAGCTTAATGCATGCTCAAGTCTGTACAAGACTTAATATTGCATATGTAGTAGGAATGTTGAGCAGATATCGAAATAATCCTAGTTTAGAACACAAGAAAGCTGCTAAGAACGTCATGCAATACCTTCAAGGGACTAAGGATTACAATTATATCTATAGACGATATGATCATTTGGAAGTGGTTGGATATTCAAATTCTGACTCTGCTGGCTATCTCGACTCTGAAAAATCGACATCATAATATTTCTTCTTATTAGCTGGAGGGCCATTTCTTGGAAAAGTGCAAAATAATCATTAGTTGCTACTTCGACAAGAGAAGAAGCGTTTGTATCATGTTTTGAAGCGACATCAATCACAGACTATTTGGTTGAGGAGTTTTATTGTGGGGATTAAAGTTGTTGACATAATCGTCAAGCCATTTAAGATGTACTACAGTAATATTTGGATAGTAATACTTGTATACATCTTACAGTCACAATTCGTGTAATTTTAACTCTTTTGCTTGGGTATAAGGATATAAGATGTTTAGGAAAAACATGTTGGTTAGTGTATTAAGTTTCATTCAACTAGGTGGGAGAATATTAGAACATTTATTAATGCTTAATTAATTAACATGTTATTAATGTGGCCCTTTAATAAATTATTTATGAAGTCTTAAATATTCCGTTTATCCCTTTATCTTATGCGTGTATGGCTTTAGGAGACCCATCGAAACTTCTACATATGTGTGTCTTCACTGGCGGATTGAGGGGGGCTAGGCCTGACTACAGCCTAGATCCAAAAACCAAGGAAAATTTTTTTGTATAGCCCGTGAAGTTTATCTAAGTACAACACAAAATATCTCAGGTCCAATTCTCCAATCCAAATGTTTTAAATTTAATTTCAGTCCAATCTTTATATAACCCATTATATTTTCAGCCCAAATGAACATGACCCAAAATGAATGGACTAAGCCCAATTCCCATTCCAATTTTTTTAATTCATTTTCAACCCTCTTCAAGTTTCAACAAATGAAGGCTGAAATTGAAATTTCAACCCTAAATCACAATGCATATTTCACATATTTTCATACTTTTCTCAAATTCAAGCTCCAATCAATCATAAACCCGTTAACCAAGCCATAAATCAGCAGTAAATCTTTTTTTTCCTCCAGGCGACTGGACGAAGTGCGAGAACCAAACAACTAGTATTTCTCGATTTTGTTTTTGTTTTTAGCATTTGTGTAATGTTTATATTCTTTTGTATATTTTGCTTTTGATTTTCTGCGGCTCTTGATTTTATATGTAAAATTTTGATTTTTTCAAGTATTGAGAAAAATTATTCAAGTCATGAATGGCATTAATCCATATCTATCTATACTATTTCTAAAATGCCCTAAAAAAGAAATATTTTTGGACTATTTTATCCTTACAAATTTTGTAAAATTCCATATCCAACCTAAGTGTTCATTAATGTACAATTATCTTTTAATATTTTATTTATTACTCATCATTATCTTATATTAAATTTTAACAATTTATTAGATGTGCAATTAAATATTTTAAGCATTTAATCTATTAAATTAAATATTAAGGTGAAAATATGATCGCAATTTTTTTTTTCATTACGGAGATGAAAAGAATGAGAAATGGATTTCACAAAAAAAAAATGAAAAAAGTTGTAATCTTATTTGTTACCGTATTAAAATTCAAATCATTGTTGTCAAATTTAAAATAGGAATAAAAAGATTATTTTTAATATATTAGATTACAGTGATTATTGTTGAAAAGTAACGTTTGAAATATTTTTAATTTTTAATTTAACTTAATTTAATTTAAAAATATAATATAATAAATATATATATATATATATATATATATATATATATATATATATATATATATATATATATATATATATATATATATATATAACATTCTTTCTCATCTTACTTGTGCCATCAACAACATTCTCACAATATATGCAAACATTATCACTTCTTTAATTTTCTTTCTTACTTAAATTTATGTTGTTTTTATTTATATCGTCAAGACACACCTAACAAAAAAGAGAACATACACAAAGAATATTATTTTTCAAGTTACTGTTTGTATTACCACCATAGAAAACTTATAACTGATTGGAACTTCTATGAATGTAAATAAAATATCAATATTCTTCATTATACCGTATTGTTTTATTTTTATTACAATTGCTATTTTAATATTTTAATTATTAACAATTAAAAAATAAAATATTAAAATATTAAAAATTAACAATATTATTGTAAAAGCACGTGCAACGCACGCATATCTAACTAGTAATTTACAAATGTCATTTAATTTTGCAAGAGTATAATATTTTGAATAAAAGAAATGACTAGTGGAGTTTATGTTTTGAATAAAATGAATGTCCACTAGAATTTAATGTTTTGAATAAAATGAATGTTTAGTGGTGATTTAAAATTTGAAAATTGGCGCAAATTGTCCATAACATTTGCCCTTAGTGCGTAAATGGTCCATAACTTTTGTTTTTTGTCATCAGTTCCTAACTTATGTGTTTTGGTGCACAATTGATCTTTATTTGATAAAAATATAAAAATGCCATTTGTTTTAATTAAAGAAAATTGCAATAGAATTTTTAAACTTTGTAAAATGTGCAAATATGTCCGATATATTTATTAACTAATATTAATTTAGCATATTAAATATATCACTATAGTCATGTCAATTGAATTTTTCATAAAAAAAATTATAAAATTATTGTGCTTTAGGTATATGTAATTGCTATGTGATATAAAAAATTAGAATAAAAATAAAGTTAAATAAATAATAAAAAGCGTATATAATTTTATGACATTGAACTAATTTTATTATTTTTTTTTTTTACATAAAAATACTAACAAAAATTAATTTATACATTATGTGTTTTTTTTTTTGAACGATAATAAAACAATAAATTAAAATATAAAGAATACAATTTGAGCACTAATATTTGTAGTTAATAAACAAATAGCTCAATTAAATAAAAATATTTGAGCATCAAGTTTGTAACAAAGTTATTTTTCTTTTTATATTGTAATGATAAAATTTAAGTTTAAAATTTAAATAATATGATTGCTTAATAATAATAATAAAATAATTTTAATTAACGTGTTTGTTAATAATTATGAACTTAAATTTAGTCATTTTATAATAGTTCATAAAATATACAAAATAATTTAGTATATTATTAATTTGTTAGTTTCTTTTAATTTTTTATAAAAAAATAAAAGTATCGAACTCATTTATACTTTTTGTAAATGTTTGAAAAATTTTCTAATTAAAAATAAGGTCATATTTGTCTTTTTTATCATATAAGGATCAATTGCACACCAAAACACATAGGTTATGGATTTCTGTGCAAAAAATAAAGGTTGTTGCCGTGGGCGGTCCTGTAATTTTCAGAGCCTGAGGCGAACTTCGAAAATTGGGCCCTCTTATGAGTCACAAATTATATTATACATATAGCGCATGTTCGGTAGCCATTTTTCCATTTTTTTTGTCTACAATAAAGTACTGAAAAAAATCCATTTTTTTCCAAAAAAACTTATGTCACACACATGCCCTTAAAATTCATAAGATTTTTACAAAACTAATGTTAACTTAAAACTCAACAATAAAACGACAAACAAAATATATTATACAAAAGATTTATATTATAATAAAGTAACAGTATTAAAAGTGTTCTAAATGATCACTTAAATACAACCCGTCTTGCAGTTTTAGAGGCAAAAATATTAATCAAATTTGAATAATCTAGTTGTTCAACTATTTCTTTCTCAATTGATAACATAGCCAATCCATTCAATCTTTCTGTGACATAGATGAACGGAGATACGTCTTGATCAACTTCAACTTAGAGAAACTTCTTTTCTCGCAGATGCAATCAGAATAGCTAGATATGGTTAGCAAAATTTTATAAGCAATATAAGCATTTGGGAAACAACCATTCAATGTCTTCAAATGTTGTAGTACTTCAATTGCTCTCTTGGTTTCACTTGGTAAATAACACCTCAAGACTGTCAGCTCAGAACATAAATCATCTCCATTAATGTCTAAACGGCCATTATGTTCCAGATACTTCTCAAGATTCATACAAGATTCCAACAAACTTGCAATACTTACACTCAGAACCTTTCCAAATTAAACAAAAACCCAAAGGTCTCTTCATATTGTTTGAATTGTTCAAATCGAGTTTGGAGTGAAGATCGAGCTTGATCAATTATAAAGAGGAAGTAATCAATTCTAAAAGATTCTTCAGCTGATTGCTTGATCTCATCATTGCCACTTTCATCAAACTGCTTCTTCCTTTGAATAGTACGTTTTTTTCGAAATAGAGTTTCAATTCCCATTTCACCTGCAATTTTTTTTGCTTCATCCATGGCAATAGAAAATCCAGTTTCTCTATAATCATCGAGAAAGGAAACAAGTCCTTTTAAGAGGTTGATAGCACAATCAATATCCACATTTTCGACTTGAAGAAATTTACTTACAGTATTGACTGCATGCAACAACCTGTACCATATCACCATGCCAAGCAAGAATTCAAAATTTTCAAGTTCATATGTTGCTAAGGACTCAGCTTCACTCTTTCTTTTAGGATCTTCACTAATATCTACCAATTCCAGTAAAGCGTCTCTTATTTGTGCAGTTTGCTCTTTAATTGGTCGGACACTTTCAACATGACTTTCCCAACGTGTTTGTGACAATGGCTTCACCGTCAGACCTTCCACCTTATCTTTGAAAATTTTCCATCTCTTGGTAGAAGAAGAGAATAATATGTAGATGCGTTGTATTACTCCGAAGAAAGACATAGCTTTAGGACAACACTTCGCCATATCACATAATGTCAGATTAAGACTATGACAGCCACATGGAGTATAGAAAGCTCTCGGATTAATTTCAATTACTCTTTTTTGCACACCTTTGTGCCTTCCACTCATATTAGATCCATTGTCATATCCTTGCCCTCTAATATCATCAATATCAAGCTCAAGATTGGTTAAAACATTTTTAAGCTCATTTGAAAGTCCAAGTCCTGTTGTATCATCTACCTTCAAAAATGCAAGCCAATACTCTTGTATCGTTGGTGCGTTTGCTGAATCATCCACACATCGTATTACTAGAGACATTTGCTCCTCGTGACTTGCATCTGGAGTACAATCAAGTATGACTGAGAAATATTTTGCATGTTTAACTTTCTTAATAATTGAACTTCTCACCTCACCGCCAACATCCGAATCAGTTCATTTTGTATTTTTTACCGAGATATGTATAATGAATCTCACGCTTTTAGCACGCCCGAATGTGCTCTTGCATTCTCGGATCAAACTCAAGAACCATTTCTATCATTTGCAAAAGAGACCATTGTTCTCGGCATAAAGGTGCTCATCATCTCCTCGTAGTGCCAATGTATTTTGGCAAGTCTTTTCACAATAGCGATGATCCTCGTTAACACTTGTCTCCAATGTTCTCTTTCTTCATTGATCACCAATTGTACACTTTTATCAATGGTATTTTTTGTTCAAGCTCGCTTTCCAATTCAATCCAACTAGTCATGCAACGCATATGCTCCTCATTTCCATCATGACTTTTAAGACACCGATCGCAGATTATGCCAATCTTTGTATCCATCATCACCCAATTGCCCAATTTGATTCATTGTTTTGGCATTTTAAATAACTTGCAACAAAAGCAAAATATCCGTCCAAATAAACCTGAATATACTAGCCATCTTCTATCAATTGTCTGCCCATTTGGTAGTAATCGTTTATAGTGTGATGAATCGAAATGTCTATTTCTACCATCTTTGGGAAACAAGATGCCATCAACTCTTTTTGGACCAATTGCAACTAAATAATCTCTCATTTTTTGATCAATTTCTTTCCAATTCCCTGGATCTTCTAAATTCAAAGACAAACAATCCTCTTGATTTAAATCTTTATGTTCAACATTTTCATCATCATTCTCCTCTAGTTCTTTCAAACTGGGAGGTTCATTCATGTCATTCACTTCCACATTCTCAGTCAATTCATTCACATTGTCATTCTCATTCTCATTCACATTCACATTTTCCACAATTTCTTCCTCTTCTCTTATTTTGTTGCAATTGAAGTACTTATCAATATTTCTTGCTTGACTTTGAATTAATGCCAATTCTTTTCGTTTCCTTTTTCTTTTTTGAGCTCCAGACTCAGGCATCGTATAAGACTAACAGTTCAATGATTAACCTAACAAAATGGAGAAATAGCAAATTATATTAGGATTATGAAAGTGACGCAGGCAGAAACGTAAAATAATGAAACAAAGCTCAAAAACTAGTTCGTTGATTCCTATGAATACCGAATTAAATTGATTAAGGTGGAGAAAACTCCAAGAACAATATTCTTATTCAATAACAGCTAACTTGATCAATGAAAAAGGACCCTGAAATACTAAACTTCTAGTTAAAATAAAACTCTAATTGATAAATAAAATGTAAAAAGACAAAAATACACATGACAACTTAAAGAAAGCCGTTTTAAACTAAGTAGACGACTTCAAATGGCTAAAATCTATCATCAGCAATTGCTTTAGCATTGGTTTTGTCCGGCTCGTCGAGACGATTCCGAAAACATATAATAATAAAAATTCGAGTCCTATGTCCATTTCTTTGAAAAATAATCACGATTATGATCCCTTGTGTCCGATAAGCCAATTTATCATTTATCATTTATCCATACAAGATTATCACGAATTGGCACGAGACATCACATCAGATAACCATGCGATCGCATGGTAATCCAAATCTGCGATCGCAAGTTTGACATTTCGAAAAGCGTAATGTAATTTCTACGAACCATGCGATCGCATCGTATTAAGCCCATGCGATCGCATGGTAATACAATCTGCGATCGCAAGTATGACTTTTTTAGATGAAACGTAATTGATAGAAACCATGCGATCCCACGTAAAATCCCATGCGATCGCAAGGTATTCTCTGGAGGACCCGGAGAAGTTTGGCAAATTTTGCTTATTTTTCTAACCGATTCGATTTTGAGTTAACGAAAAATCCAAAATATCCAAAAGGACCAAAACCAACTACAAAATTCATCTTCTTGAAAAGAACTTAGGATTTAGGAACACAAACCGAAAATATATAAAAAAAATTTACTTGGCTAGCTTTCTTTCCACTTTCCGACGGTGCTTGCTTCAATGCTTCGGCACGCTCTGCAGCTTGAGTTGAGATGACGGTATTCACGTGAATCACGTTCACCGCTCACGAAAGAATCACTGCACTCACAAAGAAGTCTTTAGAGTTTAGACTCTTCATGGTGAAGAATGAAGATTTAGGCAATGAGGCAAATGGCAATAGCAATCGACCAACGAGGTGGGAAATGGAAATGGAATCGAATCGAGAAAGAGAAGCCGGGAGCCCGGGATGGGAATCTGGGATCACCGATCATGTCTTGTACTATTCACGTAGAGGCGTAGAGTCTTCACCAACAAGATTCGCTAAAATGGAGGATCAAATCAATTCAAGTGGGCACATGGTTGAGGAGTTGGGCTGAAATTTTTTTTTTTTTTTTTTTTGGGGTGACCAATTTTTTTTTCCATTTGGGCCCCTCAAAATTTGGGCTCGAGGCATGTGTCTCTTCACCTCAAGCGGATCGGCCTCGGTTGTTGACGTTGGAAAATGGTTTATATTGATTCCAAGTCAACTTAATGTTAAAGTATTGAGGTCGGATGTGACCGTGATAAGCGGTAGATATGTAAATGTGTTAGAAGACCTGATTGTATAATTTTTGTAAGAGTACTCTTATTTCAGCAGTTGAATGTTCGAACTGAAGAATATTTATGTCTCCTATTTATAGGAAAATATGTAATAATTACCTCCATTTAATGCTAAGCTAGGCATTAAATGATCAAACTAGGTAATAAATCCTGACAAGACATTCTCTTTTTGGAGCATTTATGATGAAGTGATAGCTATTCTTACTTTTTACATATGGGAGGACGTGTCGTATGGTAACGCCGTGAACCAGATCTTGGGAGGCTGATGTTCGACCTAGATTGTAGAGGTCCTTGGCCGAACTGATTATGCAGTGTTTCGAGATTGAGGTCATGACCAAGGTAGAGGTCCGACCTAAAACAATCTCAGCTCGGACATACCCTGTTATGACAAATGGATAATATAATTGCTGACATGACAGTTCGACATCAGACACCAACAATTGCCTCCAAGACCTACTTTGGAGTAAACCAAAGATGGTCTTTAGTTCGTTGCGTAAACTACATCTATTCTAATCTGAATTATCATCTGACTGTCAGATGTGACCTGTGACCTCAATCTGCCTCGCTTGTTGACAAATGGCACAATTTCAGTGGTGACGTCAATTTTTTGTGTGGCTCGAGGGCATACTTTACTGGAGTGTCATCATTCTGCATTGATGGTGCTGACCATTTGTCTTCTTCTTCTATAAATAGGGAGGGTGGAGGTCATTTGGAACTCTTACCTTAAATGTTTCCTGCTTTTCTGAGTTGCATTTGTCTGAGCTGAGTGTCAGAGCAGTAGGATTCTTCCGATCTAAGAGTCACTGCGGTTTATTAGATTCGACCTGGGGGTCAAAATGGTCAATACCTACTTATTTTTCGTTCATGTTGTTCCTTGTCTTTCTTTGTTTCTCTGAACTCATCTAGCTAGGATGTCTAGCGAGGTCGGTAGTGATAGCGAGAGATAAGCCATGTCCTGGGGTAGGGGTCAGGAGGAAGAAAAAGCCAGTTCGGATAGGATGGTAGAGGGAATAGACGAGGACAAGGTTCTCAGTCCAACTCCGCTGACTGTTGTTCCTCTTCCAACTAGGTCGTCTCCACAGGCCGAGACGAGTGGTGAAAGGAAAGTTGGGCCTGGGACTTTAGGTCGGAGGGAGACGGAGGTTGAGTCTGGGCTTAGGACGGCCCCAGTTTGGAAGTGTATGTTTTTTCCTCCTCGAGGTCAATAAAAAACAACTTAGGGATTGGCACCAGACATATAGGGTTCTGGACGACATAGAATTCTTCGTCCTTGGCCCCAATGACAGGGCTGACGACCCGCCACTAGGTTGCGTTAAATCAGGCCGTGTTGGCGATCAGCCTCAGACTTCCTTTTCCCAGGATACTTAGAAAATTCTTGCGGGAGTGGGAAAAGCACCAACCCAGCTCTGTCCCAACGGTTGGAAGATTATGATAGGTTTCTTTATTCTGTGGGACCAGCTCGGCTTCTCTCATCCTTCAGTTAGGGAATTTAACAGTCTATACTCTTTTAAGTCAGATGGGAAGAAGTCAGGCTGGTGGTATACGTCGGTTAAGGCGAAGACTGCGGGTAGAGTCATCACCCAGACCCTGACTATATTAAAATTTGGAAGAAGTTCGGTTCTTTGTCCGAGTTCCCGGCAATTCTCTCGTGAATGATACTAGGCCGATGTGAACATTGCAGTTCGTTACCACAAACTAAGTAAGTATACTTCTTTACTTGTTTAGTTCGGTTCGATTGAATTCGTACTGAACTGTTTGTTTACTTCGTTTTCCAGGGTATCTCTCAAAACCCAACAGAAGAGTCTTTAGAAAGACTCTTCGTCTCCTGACGACATAGAATTCTTCGTCCCCGACCCCAATGACAGGGCTAACGACCTGCCACTGGGTTGCGTGGCTTTAAATCAGGCCGTGTTGGCGGTCGGACTCCGACTTCCTTTTCCCAGGATACTTAGGAAATTCTTGCGGGAGTGGGAAAAGCACCAACCCAGCTCTGTCCCAACGGTTGAAGGATTATGATAGGTTTCCTTATTATGTGGGACCAGCTCGGCTTCTCTCGTCCTTTAGTTAGGAAATTTAACAGTCTGTACTCTTTTAAGTCAGATGGAAGAAGTCAGTTTGGTGGTATCGTCGTCAATCAAGCGAAATGCATGGTAGTGTCATCACCCGGACCGGGACTCTATTAAAATTGGAAGAAGTTCGGTTCTTTGTCCGGTTCCTGGCAATTCTCGTGAATGATACTAGGCCGATGTGAACATTGCGATTCGTTACCACAAACAAAGTAAGTGTACTTCTTTACTTGTTTAGTTCGGTTCGATTGAATTCGTCTTGAACTCTTCTTTACTGTTTAGTTCGGCTCGATTGAATTCATCTTGAATCGTTTGTTTACTTCGCTTTTCGGTATCTCTCAAAACCCAATGTAAGAGTCTTGAAAAGACTCTTCGTCCCCAACGACATAGAATTCTTCGTCCCCGACCCCAATGACAGTATAACGACCGCCACTGGGGTTGCGTGGCTTTAAATCGAGTCGTGTTGGCGGTGGGACTCAGACATCCTTTTCCCAGGATACTTAGGAAATTCTTGCGGGAGTGGGAAAAGCACCAACCCAGCTCTGTCCCAACGGTTGAAGGATTATGATAGGTTTCCTTATTATGTGGGACCAGCTCGGCTTCTCTCGTCCTTTAGTTAGGAAATTTAACAGTCTGTACTCTTTTAAGTCAGATGGAAGAAGTCAGGCTGGTGGTATGCGTCAGTCAAGGCGAAAACTGCGGGTAGTGTCATCACCCAGACCCCGGACTCTATTAAAAATTGGAAGAAGTTCTGGTTCTTTGTCCGAGTTCCCTGGCAATTCTCTGTGAATGATACTAGGCCGATGTGAACATTGCAGTTCGTTACCACAAACAAAGTAAGTGTACTTCTTTACTTGTTTAGTTCGGTTCGATTGAATTCGTACTGAACTCTTCTTTACTTGTTTAGTTCGGTTCAATTGAATTCATACTGAACTGTTTGTTTACTTCGTTTTCTAGGGTATCTCTCAAAACCCAACAGAAGAGTCTTCAGAAAGACTCTTCGTCCCCAACGACGACATAGAATTCTTCGTCCCCGACCCCAATGACAGGGCTAACGACCTGCCACTGGGTTGCGTGGCTTTAAATCAGGCCGTGTTGGCGGTCGGACTCAGACATCCTTTTCCCAGGATACTTAGGAAATTCTTGCGGGAGTGGGAAAAGCACCAACCCAACTACATCATAGCGGTTGAAGGATTATGATAGGTTTCCTTATTATGTGGGACTAGCTCGGCTTCTCTCGTCCTTTAGTTAGGAAATTTAACGATCTATACTCTTTTAAGTCGATGGAAGAAGTCGGGGTTGGTGGTATCGTCGATCAAGCGAAAATCATGGGTAGTGTCATCACCCGGACCGGACTCTATTAAAAATTGGAAGAAGTTCGGTTCTTTGTCCGAGTTCCCCAGCAATTCTCGTGAATGATACTAGGCCGATGTGAACATTGCGATTCGTTACCACAAACAAAGTAAGTGTACTTCTTTACTTGTTTAGTTCGGTTCGATTGAATTCGTACTAAACTCTTCTTTACTTGTTTAATCTTGTTCGATTGAATTCATATCTTGAACTGCTTTGTTTACTTCGTTTTCGTGGTATCTCTCAAACCCAGCGTAAGAGTCTTGAAAAGACTCTTCGTCCCCCGACGACATAGAATTCTTCGTCCCGACCCCAATGACGGGGCTAACGACCGCCACTGGGTTCGCGGCTTTTTCATCGAGTAGTGTTGGCGGTGGACTCACATCCTTTTCCCGGGATACTTAGGAAATTCTTGCGGGAGTGGGAAAAGTACCAACCCACTCTGTCCCAACGGTTGAAGGATTATGATAGGTTTCCTTATTATGTGGGACCAGCTGGGCTTCTCTCATCCTTTAGTTAGAAAATTTAACGATCATGCTCTTTTAAGTCGATGGAAGAAGTCAGGCTGGTGGTATGCGTCAGTCAAGGCGAAAACTACGGATAGTGTCATCACCCAGACCCCGGACTCTATTAAAAATTAGAAGAAGTTCTGGTTCTTTGTCCGAGTTCCTTGGCAATTCTCTATGAGTGATACTAGGCCCGATGTGAACATTCCAGATCGTTACCACAAACTAAGTAAGTGTACTTCATTACTTGTTTAGTTCGGTTCGATTGAATTCATACTGAACTGTTTTGTTTACTTCATTTTCCAGGGTATATCTCTTAAAACCCAATAGAAGAGTCTTCAGAAAGAGCTCGAGAGCCCGAGATATCAGTGAGGATCTCCAATCTAGTAGTGCACTGATAACTGAGGAGAACTTGGTATCAGCTCGACTCTCTCCGTCTAGTTCAGATCATCCCCAAACCCGTGAGATATCCAGAACTCGTTACTTGTGATTTCTATCATACCAATTTGTTCAATTCTGACTTTGATTGTTTAGGTCAATCCGGTGAAGGCATGAAGGACATATCAGCCCTCCTCAAGAACAAAAGTCAGGCTAGAAAGGGCAAGAGAAAAACTTCGATCGACGATCAAGTGCCTCTGGCTCAGCCTCGGCCACAGCTATAGCCTGTTCTCCAGCGCGTTCCAAGTCCAACTCGGAGCGTCGAGGAGATAACCTCTTTCCCAGTTCGTGGGGGGCCATCTTCATCCTAGCCTCCTCGACCTCCCCCACCGGCGTCGCAGATTCCGCCCGTATACTTAGGCTCTACCCCGGAGAAGGATGAGAAGTATATGAGGCTCTGTGATTCTTGTTCCATACCTTTTCGTGACTTTTTCAGGTCGAACTCTCCCACCGTGGAGAATATTGTCGGCTTTCCCTCTTCAGCAAAGAGGACAATAAGTGTGATTGGAAAGAGCTGGACTCTAGTCCAGCAGAGATACCTGGACAGCATTGGGACCGTGGAGTCCATTATTGTGGCATCGGTCAATTCCTCCAAGGTGGTCATTCAGCTTACTTCGGCCACAGAGAAGATGGAGATGATGTTGGCTGACGTCCAAATTATGAGAAAGGATGAGAAGAAGGTTCTGGCTGAGCTGACTGAGGAGAAGAGACTTAGGGCCACCTCCGAGGACGTCCTCATAAGCCAGGAAGAGGAACTTAGGAGGAAGGGGCCGAGCTGAAGGTGTTGGTAGCAGAGATGGAGGCGGAGAGGAGGAGTAAGGCCGAACTAGAGCAGGAACTGAAGGTCGACAAGAAAAGCCGGGCTGAGCTCAGAGCTGCATTGGATAAGGCTATTGATAGGGATGAGGTCGTGGTAGATTTTAAGTCCTTCGATGCCTACCTAGCTGATCAAGAGAATGTCTACTTCTTGACGATGGAGGAGCTGATTGAGACGGCAGCTGAGAAGCGCCTGGACTGGGACGTTCAGTTCCTGAAGGATGAGCTTGTCGAGCTGAAGAAAAATTCTACACACAATCATCCATCGCCTGAAGAGGTAGATCAGTCCGGTGCTGAGGACTAAATTCTTTCTTTTAATGTTTTTTACTGTATTATACTGAATTTTGAATGTACTGGACTGAAATATCAATAAAATATTATGTTCTGTTAACTTGTGTTCATATTTCATTTCATTGTTTCACTACTGACTTCGGACATCTGACCCATGACTTCCGATATGACTTTTGACTTCAAATATCTAACCCGACGACTTGAAGGTCCGATTTGAAGACTTGCTTTGCTTTTACTTGAAGACCGACTTTGGCGGTCGACTCAAGATTTGCTTTAGCTTTTTACTTCAAAGATCTGACTTTAGCAGGTCAGACTTTAAAGGTCACACTATTGACTTCGAAGGTCGGAATTTTGACTTCAACGACTTTGGAGATCTATCTTCGAAGGTCTGACTTCGAAGATCTCATTCTGACATTTGTCCTTGGTACGTGGGCGAGCTAAAACTAAGAATATTAACGTTTGACCTGGGATATATCTTGGTTTAGATGTGTGAATGCCTCCAAGTTTATAGCTCGGCCCGTGGCGTGAATCTTCAGGTCGGTCAAACGGACGAACTAAAAGTTGAATCACCTCAAAAATTTAGAAAAGTAGTTCGGTCATTTGGATGAACTGTATTCCTTGGAAATATTATGTCCTTGGGATTAAGGGATTTTAGTTTTGACGTTGGTGACGTAGCACTTACACCATCCAACGCGGGTCCCGACTTTATGGGACCTATGTGTCAAAAAAATTGTGACCTTGATCACCTCTTTTTAGTTCAGACTATGTTTAGACTTGTTGTTTTCGATGTAAGTCCTCATCTCATAAAACATCATTCATTTCATAAATGCGAGAAATTTTTACAAGGTGGAAGCCATGGCTTCTTTTAACAAAAGTAGCGCATACCCGTGGGCCTTTGTAGATAAGTTTTATTGGTGGTACTTCTTGAGATATTTAGCATTTCACGGGTGTGTGGGTGATAGACCTTTTGCATTCTGGAGCTCGTAAGCTCTGTTTTTGAGGACTGTGACGATCTTGTAAAGTCCTTCCCAGTTTGGAGCAAGTGTCCCTGCTTTGCTTTCTTTTGTTGCACGAAAAAATTTCTCAAGACCAAATCTCCATATTTAAATTTTCACTCACTGACTTTGCTGTTGTATTGCCTTGAACTTCTTTATTTGTAAATTGCATTTTTCAATTCTGTCCCCAACTTCTTCTCCTCTAGTAGGTCGAGCTCAGCTCTCATGGCATTGTCGTTACAATTTTCATCAAAAGTTCAAACTCTGAATGATGGGAACTCGAGCTCTACCGGGATGACGGCTTCGGCTCCAAAAGCTAGTGAGAAAGGTGTTTCTCCTATGCTGGACCAACATGTCATGTGGTAAGACTATAGTATGCTTGGGAGCTCTTCTGCCCAAGCTTTTTTCAGTTCATCCAAGCGCGTCTTCAAAGTGTGATTGATGATTTTGTTAACGGCCTCGACTTGCCTATTGGCCTGGGGGTGATTTAAAGTGGAGAAGTGTTTCCTGATATTCAGTTCTTCATAGAATGATTTGAGCTTGGAATTGTCGAATTGCTTGCCATTGTCCGTGATGATTGAGTAGGGGACTCTAAACCTACAAACGATCGATTTTTACATAAAATAAGTGGTTTTTTGTTCTGTTATTTTGGCTAGCGGTTCTGCTTCTACCCATTTAGTGAAGTAGTCTAACATGACTATGGCGTATTTAGTTCCACCTTTTCCCGTTGGCATGGATCCGATTATGTCAATTCCCTACTTTGAGAAGGGTCGTGGGCTGAGGATTGAGGTCAGCCCTTCCGGACGAGCTCTAATGGTGGGGGCAAACATCTGGCATTTGTGGCATTTTCTAGCGAATTCGATGGAGTCTTTCTTCAGTGATTGCCAAAAGTACCCTTGTCTTAAGATTTTGTGCGCCAGTGACTGCCCCCCAGTGTGGTTGCCACATACTCTTTCGTGAACTTCACTAAGGGCATACTTGGCTTCGTTTTCCTTAAACATCTCAGTAAAAGGAGTGAAAAACCTTTCTTGAATAGGACGTTGTTGATGATTGTGTATCTAGCTACCCTGGTCCTTAATTTTCTCACTTCTGTGCTATCTGGGGGCACCTTACCATCCTTTAGAAATTGGATGATCTCGTCCGTCCAGCTAGAGTTCATGTCGACCGTGGTGAGAATGTGCTCGGGTTGACTGATTGTTGCATTGCTGATTCTCCTGATCGGAATGTTCTCCAGCTCTTCTATCTCTTCGTTGGTAGCGAGTCGTGCTAGAGCGTCAGCAAAATTGTTTTGAGTTCTTGTGATCTGTCTGACCTCGATGGTGTTAAATGATTTGAGTTCTTGTTCTACTATCTGTGAGTAAGATGCCATCATCTCGTCCTTAGTTTGGTAGGACTTGTTGATTTGATTGACCACTAGTTGGGAGTCACTGTACACGAGTAGTTTGAGTGCACCCATTCCTTTTGCAAACCTCAAGCCAGCGATTAGGGCCTCATACTCAGCCATGTTGTTAGAGGCATGGAAATCAAATCACAGAGACTGACAAAGTGGTTCCATGTCCGGGCTAATCAGCACAACTCCAGCTCTAGTGCACGTTTCAGTTGATGATCCATCTACAAAGAGAGTCCAACATTCTTCTTGTTGTGCATCGCTGGGCTCGTGCTCGGTGAACTCGGCAACAATATCGGCTAGAGCTTGACCTTTGATCGAAGTCTGGGGTCTGAAGTGGAGTTCAAACTGGCCGAGCTCTACTACCCATTTTACAAGTTGTCTAGAATTATCTGGTTTTTGGAGGACTTGCCTCAGGGGATAGTTTGATAGAACTTCTATTGGATATTGCAAGAAATATGGTCTGAGTTTCCTTGCAGACATGAAGAGGGCATATGCCAGCTTTTCCATAGGGCCGTACCTGAGTTCGGCATGATGCAGTGCCTGGCTAACATAGTACACCGAGTGTTGGATTCCTTCGTCCGACCTGATTAGCACAGAGCTGATGGAGTGCTTTAAGACCGCCAAATAGAGGGTTAGGACTTCCTCAGTTATTGGTTTTGACAACAACGAGGGTTGTGCTAGTTGGTTTTTCAGCTTTTCAAAGGCTAGCTGGCATGCCTCACTCCACTTGAACTCCTTGCCACCTCGTAGAGCGTCAAAAAGGATTTGCACTTGTCTGTCGATTTTGAAACAAAACAGTTGAGTGCTGCTATTCGCCCAGTTATGCTTTGTACTTCTTTGATTTTGGTAGGAGGTCTCTTCTCTTGGAGAGCTCTAATTTTCTTCGAATTGGCCTCAATATCCCTTTGGTGAATCATGTAGCCTAAGAACTTTTCTGACCCCACACCGATAGGACATTTGGTAGGATTGAACTTCATCTTATACCTTCTTAGTATGGAGAACATCTCAGTAAGGTGTTGGATGTGATATGTTGCCTTGGTGCTTTTGACAAGCATATCGTTAACTTATACCTCCATGGTTTTTCCAATGAGTTTGGAAAACATCAAGTTGACTAGCCGTTGATAGGTTGCTCTGACATTGCAATTTGGTTGTAACTCGATAGTATGCATCCATATAAGTAATGAAAAGTTCGATCACTTTCCGACAATTTGTGGCATCCATCCATTTGGTCAATTCGAGGGAGTGGAAAACTATCTTTAGGGCACGCTTTGTTCAGGTCGTTAAAGTCAATGCATACCCTCCAAGTTTCATTACTCTTTTTCACCAGGACGAGATTGGCCACCCATCGGGGATAAAGCGATTTCCTAATGAAGCCACACTTGAGTAGCTTGTCAACTTCTTCTACTAAGGCTTCATACCTCTCTGGATTAAGAGGACGTCGACGTTGTTGCTTTGGTTTGACGTCCGGACTGGTGTTCAACCTGTGGCATAAGATTTTGGGATATATTCCATCCATGTTTGTATGTTCCCATGCGAAGACATCGGTGTTGTCTTTGAGGAAGGTCGTGAGTTGAGATTTCATTGATTTATTGAGCTCTTTTCTGATACGGAAGACTTTCTTAGGATGGTTGAAGTCGACCTCAATCAGTTCCATCTCTTCTACTAGCTCGACCTTCTGCTCATGCTGGTCCGACCTGGGGTCGAGACGTCCTAGGTCTTCCACCGGGCCCTCCTCCAGTTCATCCATGTCTGACCTATGGTTTGGACATTCGGGCTTTGCCTGGAGCAGGTCCACTCCTACTTGGAAGAAGATGATGTTGCAGCTCCTGGCTACCAGCGGACTTTTTCGTACTATTTCTACTCCGTGGGCAGTGGAGAATTTGATAGCATAGTGGTAAATGGATGCAGTTGCTTAGAATGGCATTGTAATTAGACAGGATGTCTACAATTACGAAATCCGCAATGATTCTCCTATGGTATAGAGGTAGTCTGAGCTCTACTACTAGGGCGATCTGTCCTTTTGGATTCACGTAGTCCCCCGTGAACCCCTAGAGAGGCTTCGAGAATGGCCTAACATGTCGAGCGTCAATCTCCATTTGTTCGAAAGTTCTCCGGTATAGAACATTTATGGAGCTCTCGTCGTCCACCAGTGTTCAATGAATATCAATTTCGAGAGACCGGCATAGTAATAACGAGTGCATCCAAATGTGGTTGCAATATGTGGGACGCATCTTCCTCGGAGAAAGAGAACTTTTCCCATTTGGATCCGTTATGGCGCCCGACAGCACCTGGTAGCTGGTATGAGCTTCCCTAGAGAGCTTGCGGCGTTGCCTCCTTGACCCTTCCATGTATTGACTTCATCCAACTATCATGTGAATTTCGCCTCGTTCCTATTGAGGTGGAGGTGGCAGTTCAGTCCGGTCTTGTGGTTGGGGTGGCTATCCTCCTCCAGCTGGTCGTGCTAGGAACTCTTTTAGGTGACCTCGCCTGATAAGGCTTTCTATTTCTCCTTTTAAGTCTCGACAATCGTCGATGTCGTGTCCAGCAGACTGATGATATCTGCAGTACTTCCTTTGGTTTAGCTCAGATGAGTTTACCCTCATAGGAACGGGTTTTTTGAGGATGTCCTTGCCTTTGGTTTTTATCGGGACATTCTCAAGCGAGGTGTTCAAGATATGGTATCCCTGGAACCTCTACGAAGTGGGTTTTGGCCGACCTGGGTGCTGAAATTCCAGTACTTTCTTGGGACTTTTTTTCTTTTCTGATTTGAGGTCTTTCTCTTTGCTCTTAACGTTGTCTCAGATCTGTCATTCTCTTGGTCGAGGTGACTTCTTCAGCACTGATGTGCTTCTCAGCTCTAGCTAGAAATTCTTGGTATGTCGACAGTCCGTCTTCGTGAATAGACAACCTGAATTGGGTTTTGGTTCGTAATCCTGATAAGACTGCCATCAGAGCAGCGTCGTCAAAATTTTGTCCACTTCTACTATCCTCTTGCTAAATATGTCCATGTAGGACCTCAAGGATTCAGTTCAGCCTAAGGTGCTCTTTTGGAGTAGATTGAGTTCTTGCCCCCATGAAGGTGGAGACGAATTGAGCTGAAGGTTAGAGGAAAAGCTCTGCACATGATTGCGTCACTAGCTCCTTGGAGTTCCATCCAAGAGGTATATCTGTCGAGATGACCAACGGGATCGTTACCGTCCTCCTAGCTAGTCAGTTGTGGCATTTTATGTTTTTCTGGCAGTGGCTTTGCCAGGATGT
Organism: Forsythia suspensa; assembly: GCA_023638005.1. Lineage (NCBI taxonomy): Eukaryota > Viridiplantae > Streptophyta > Magnoliopsida > Lamiales > Oleaceae > Forsythia > Forsythia suspensa. Next base: position 58,975,268 of record CM042673.1, on the reverse strand, counting down.
CCTCCGAGAATGGAGAGTGTCGATCAGCTGGATACTCTTCGGGGATGTTCTTCTGTTTGTTTTCCAGTTCGACCAGACGCTGTTTCATCAGTTCTAGCTCATCCGGAGTGTTTTGTACACTTGATGCCAAAGCGGATGGGGTACCTTCCTTTCTCTGTACTTTCTGCTCGCGTGGGATTTGAGAGGGTTGACCTAGACGATTGAAGAAGCTGGCTAACCGCTACGTGGCAGCTTTCCTAGGAGGACTAGGGCGTATGCTCTTTCCTCCTTTTCTTTCTGATAAACTTTTATCGCCAAAATCTAATCTTCTTTTCACTCGACGATCTTCGGATTTGTCACGCGCTGGTGACTCTGCTTCTGAGTCAGAAATTTGTCTAGTGGTAGCCTGATTCTTCTCAAGCCTTTCAATAGCATGAGTTAGGTATTTAAGCTTCTGTAGAACTGCATCTCTTTCAGGTGTGCGCGTTTGAGCTGAAGTTTCTCCTTGTTGTCTACAACGGAAGACTTGGGAAGGTCAACATGTTGGCTTCCAGTTCTTCCGTGGCTACGAACCCTCGAGTCATGACTGCGACTCATGTTGAAGGCTTTTTATAGGTTGAAGTGTTTAGGTATGGTGATTAGGTGTTGATCTCTTAGTGAGTTTCTGGAATATGGAGAGCCTTTTTTAGGGGCCCTCATTCTAGCGCCAAACTGTTGACGTTGGAAAATGGTTTATATTGATTCCAAGCCAACTTAATGTTAAAGTATTAAGGTCGGATGTGACCGTAATAAGCGACAAATATGTAAATGTGTTGGAATACCTGATTGTATAATCTTTGTAAGAGTGCTTTTATTTCAGCAGTTGAATATTCGAATTAAAGGACATTTATGTCTCCTATTTATGTAATGATTACCTCCATGTAATGCTAAGCTAGACATCAAATGGCCAAGCTAGGTAATAAATGCTAACAAGACATTCCCTTTTTGGAGCATTTATGATAAAGTGATAGCTATTTTGACTTTTTACATATGGAGGACGTGCTATATGATAACACCGTGAACCAGATCTAGGGAGGTTGATGTCCAACCTGGATTGTAGAGGTCCTTGGCCGAACTGATTTTGTAGTGTTTCGAGATTGAGGTTGTGACCAAGGATGAGGTCCGACCTGAAACAGTCTCAGCTTGGACATGCCCTGTTATGACAAATGGATAATATAATTGTTGACATGACAGTTCGACATCGGACACCAACAAAGGTTATGGACCATTTCTGCACTAAGAACTGTTTACGCCAATTCTCCTTTAAAATTTTATTCGATCTATTAATATAAATATGGAAATAGGAGAATGAATATTAGTCTTGTTTTCCTTCACTTGATTAATTTGGAAGGATATAAGCTATACACATGCATATGCTATAAAACTAATAAAACTTATGCATCTGATATTGAAAATTGTATCTAACGCCTGAAATAAAAAATAATATCTCAATGTTATGTTTGGCTAGATTTAGGGTCCGTTTGGCACAATTATTGTGAATAGAGTTTTTAATAGTAAAATTTTTTGCTGTAGGATTTTTGTTAAAAAACTGTTGATGATTTAGATATAAATTCAAAAAGTGCAGTGAAAATTAAATTAAATGCTCGGTTACATAACTATAAAAGTAATTTTGTATAAATTTTATATTTATTTGATTAAATAGTAATTAATTATTATATATCTCTTATTATTTTTTTAAAACAAATAATATTTGTTTATATTCTATAATAACTATTAAAATCAATATACTAATTTAATTATAATTACACAATTATTTTAGTATATTTGACTAAACAATAATTAATTATTATATATCTCATATTATTATTTTTAAAATAAATAATATTTTTTATATCATATAATAACTATTAAAATTAACATATTACTTAAAATAACATAATTATTTTAGTATATATTATTTTACTTAAAATTAATTAATTATTTAAATCAAACATATAAATTTGTATTATATTATTTAACACGCAAATATATATATTTTTTCACTTTATATAAATATATGAAGTGGAAATTTGTTATAAGTAATTAATGTGGTAAATAAATTAATATGTTAAAGAAGTAAATAAATTAATATTTTTTTATGTATTGATGATTGTTTTGTTAATTTTTAAGTTCATTAAATGTATTTACAATTTTCTGTTAAAGCTCAATTAAAACTTTTTGAGCTTCTCTAAAACAGTTAAACTTTTTTAGTCAAAAAGTGCTTATTGAATTTAACCAAACAACCATAAATATAACCAAAAGTACTTTTGCTCTTTATGAAGTGCTTTTAGACTTCAAAAAAGTTCTTCCAAACACACTATTATGTTTCATCTCCTTGCATTTGAATATTAGATTTAATTTATATAAAAAGAAATCAATGACCAAGTAGGACTGAACAAATTAACCGCCAAGTCGACATGACCCTGATCTAGGAAAAAAATTGCACTTTGAAGGTGTAATTTATGACATGGCATGCAATGTCATGTTGACTCGCATACGTTTGTGTCGTATGTGTCTTGTTTGACATATGTACAGATTTGTCTAATAGGAGTTAGTGTACGGTAATTAGTAAGTAACACCGACTAATATGACAAAGTTTAGTGAGGAATAAATCTTTAGGATATAGGCGAGTTGGTAAGGTTTGAGATGATGTGGAGAGAAATCTCCAAGAACGCAAGTTCGATTCTCGTATGGGGATAGATTTTCACTGAAATATTGTAGGCTTTGTCATGGGAGTGGTCTGTTCACTCTCTTTTCTGCCACTCATATACATTTCTCGATTTATAATCCGCTTGACATAAGTGGAGAATTTCGCCTTTATAACTTTTCCTTTATCATAAGTTTAGTGAAGAACAAACACCATTTTAATGCTATGAACAGACAAAACGGATATAAAACTTTAGCGATTATTTAAATATTTAACTCGTCCTTACATTCACCCATACAATAATAATTGCAAAAACCCGTCTAGACTCTTTAGCTTAGTGAGATCAGAAATCGCCCCTGTCGGTTTTCACTAGCTCCGCCCTCAATTAGGGATCCGTTCAAGTTCTGCGTCTGTGTTTGTGAGTTGTACAGCGTGAGAAATGGCTTCTGCTGTAACCACTGCGTTTTCAAGAACTGCCCAAAGAAGTAAGCTTTCATCATTTTTCCTACACCCACCAAAACCCCAACACACAGCAAACTATAAATCATGTTCAGGAATAAACACCAATGATGCATTAACCTCCTTTTATGAAATGCTCCAAATGAAGCCCTCGCCACAAATCTCGTCATTTAACAAATTGATGGGCGCTGTTGCCAAAACCAAGAATTATCAAGACGTGATTTTTATGTACCATCGGGTGGTTGAAGCTAATTTAGTGCCTAATTCTTTTACACTGCATATTTTGCTCAATTGTTATTGTAACTTGAAAAGGGTTGATCTTGGTTTTGGTGTTATGGGTGGAATTTTCAAGAGGGGGTATAGTCCGGATATTGTTACTTTTAGTACATTGATTAATGGGCTAAGTATGGAGGATAAGATTGGTGATGCAGTTGTGTTGTTCAATAAAATTATTGGAATGGGGTTTCAACCGGATATTACAGCTTGGGCGACTTTGATTAAGGGGTTATGTAGGAGTGGAAATGCAGAGGTTGCTCTTCGGTTGTATAGAGAAGCAGGGAAGAGTAATGGGAGGTCAGATTTAAGATTGAAGCCTAACTTAAAATTTTATTCCATACTTATTCATGGCCTTTGTAAAGAGGGGTTGCTGGACAAGGGTAAACAATTATTTTTGGAGATGAAAGGTAGAGGAATTATGCCAGACTTAGTTACATATAGTGGTTTAATTCATGGTTTGTGTGAGGGCGGTGAGTGGGAAGTGGCAAAGAGGTTCTTCATTGAAATGGTGGATCAAGGCATTCGTCCTGATGTGATTTTATTTAATATCTTGATACAGGCACTTTGTAAGTGTGGGAAGATTGATGAAGCGAGCGGATTATTAAACTTGATGATTCAGAGGGGTGAAAAGCCGGATTCATTTATATATAGCACATTGATGAACGGGTTGTGCATGGAGAATAGGATTGAGGATGCAAAGGATTTGTTTGCTCTCATGGAGGCTAAAGGCTGTAAGAGAGATGTTGTATGCTACAATGTGTTGATTAATGGGTATTGCAAGTGTCAGAAATTGGAAGAGGCCATGAGACTTTTCAAAGAAATGGTACGCGGATGAATGCAAGCCCAATGTAATTACATTCAACACTTTTTTGACTGGTTTATTTCAAGTAGGTAAAGTTGAGGATGCACGTGCACTTTTTGCAAACATGGAACTCTATGAAGTGACTCCGAATTTTTCTACTTATAGCATATTATTGGATGGATATTTCAATAATAATTGCTTTGCAGAGGCGATGGAGTTGTTTAACACTCTTGAAATATATGGATTTCATCTTAACATTGAAACCTATAATTGTGTTCTTGATGGATTATGCAAAGCAGGAATGCTCGATTTGGCTATTGAGCTATTTGAGAGGCTACTTGAGAAAGGTTTGGTACCTACGGTTGTTACATATTCCATCATGATCCATGGATTTTTTAAAAATAACTGCCATGCAGAAGCTATGGAGCTATTTCACAATCTGGAAAGATCTGGCTTTGTACTTGACATTGATGACTATAATCATTTCTTTAATGGATTGTGTAAAGCTGGAAAGCTTGAGTTGGCTAGTGAGCTATTCGAGAGGCTATTCGAGAAGGGCTTGGTACCAACGGTTTTTACATATAATATCATGATCTGTGGATTTTGTAAAAATGGAAAAATGGAAAAGGCATTTAATTTGTTTTCGGAGATGGAAAAAGAAGGTTGTGCACCCAATCTTGTCACTTTTAACACGCTTATGCAAGGATTTTGTAGTTGTAATGATGCACCAAAAGTGATTGAACTTCTTCAAAAAATGGCAGAGAGAAATATCTTTCCAGATGCATGCACACTGTCTTTAGTTATAGATATTTTGTCAAAAGATGCAAATTATTCGGAATATCTGAGTTTGATTCCGGTATTTTCTACGCAAGGCTCACTCAAAGGATGAGATGTTGCTGCCAGCACCATGAACTTCTTAGCCTGCCTCTGACATGAACGGTGTATTAAGCTTAGGTTGTTGACTGAAGTCAGGGAACTCAAAACGTATATATTGAAGTCATAAAATTTAATTATCCTCGGGCAATATTATCAAAACTACTAGTTTGAGAGTTCCACATTTGCTACCCAAAAATTGAAAGGTTTGGGAAATGACCCCTGACAATGTTACATGAGATGTTTTTCAGAGACAATGGTTATAAAGCATGGAAAAATATGGGCTTGAGGATTTGACAGTTTCTCTTTTCTCTTTCTCTCTGATATAGTACTACACCATGAATGGTAACCTGCAAAGACAACAATTGTTTGCGGTTAATTCCATTACTCATGTACAGTTTCTGGGACTAAAATTGGTCGGGATTTTCAGATGTTGTGCCAATCCATGATTGCAGATTTAATCCAACTTGTAACCCAATGAGCTAGAAGTGAATTGGTTATGTTTCATTTTTGAGGTACGAGTAATCAAGATGATAACACTTGTCAATCTTACAAGCTTTTTGGGTAATTCTTGTTTGTAGAATCTCTGTTAATGGCGCTTTTGTGAACTTTTGAGCTGCTGTCTGTAAAATCTTTCTGCAATCAACTGAGTTTTACTATATATGACTTTCACTTTTGTATGCCTTTTGAAGCTTGTTGGTGATCTTTTATGACCTATAAAACACTTTTGTATGGCCTTCTGAGGCTTGTAGGTAATCTTTTATGACAGCTAAATATGGTTAGCAGCAGGTCCGTATGTTAAATGGCTGAAGTCTCAGTTTCAAAATTATGAGCCTGAGAGCAAGATAGATGCAGTTCTCTTATTAAATGGAAACTGGTCCTTTTTCCCCCCAAGTTCTCTTTTTTATGACATCATTATTGGATGAGCACGTAAAGTACAGTGTTATACTTGGGAATATCGAAGCATTGCTATCTACGCTACTGAAACCATTTTCTACTGTGGACAAGTCTGAGGAGATTGTTACCCAGCATGGATAATCTAGTCCGATGTGGGCCTCATATGTCCTCTATAATACTGTTTTTTGAATGTGAGCTTAATCACTTCCTGCATGGATTGCTATCTACTTGATATGATATTGTTCGAATTTGTTGACTGCCATGCCATCTGATGGTCCCATTCGTAGGCACAATATTTGTGTTAATATGTATCTATTTTTGGTGATTTATCTTCCTTTTTTATGTATTTTACAGTTTGGGACGTGTATACGATTTAACATGAGCTGCATTAGGAAGCAATCCATAATGGAACCTGTTGACACTGCAGAGCAGAACCAGATGATTACAAACTGCCAATTACTTAGGGTTTGAATTCTCCTCATCGTCTCCATTATCACATCTAATTTATTATTTTTGTGACTCTTTAATATGGCACAGATCATACTTGTGTCTTAAACCAGTTCTACGTCCTAATTTTACAGACAATGGATACCTCTAAGATTACTGCAGGGAGTGCTTCCTTCACTGCACCTTTTAAGCTTGCGGTTAAACGTGATGAATACATCCATGCTCTTGTGGCTTATTTTGATGTTTAAGTTACTAAACGTCATAAGTTGATGGGCTTCTAGCAGGTTCGCAATTCTGTAGTAACTTTATTTTCTTCTTCCATTCTGATGCAAGTTTATGTGTGCCTTCGATTCAGTTTTTAATTTGGCAGAAGATGACACATAAATCAGATGGCATTCCAGAGTCTTCTATAGTGCTATACTTTCAGAGTACATTTGTGTAAGCTTAGAACTAAGTTAAAACCTAATTATGAGTAAATTTTTTTATTTTTATTTTTATTTTATTTTATTTTATGTATTAGGTGAAGTTATTTTACTCTGTTACTATATTATAAGGTAAATAAATGGTACTATAATGTTGAATGAACTTGACCAATAAAATAAAATTTCACTCACATTCTAAATTTAATATTAATTATTAATATGATGGAAAATTAGTTTCAAATTTGAAAATCTATTACTTTAACACTTGAAATTTCAAAATAATTCTTGTTGAGAATTTGGGTCTATTTTCATATTCACTACAAGTTCTTCATTTGAGAAATATCAAGAATAAGATAAACAGATAGGAATAATACTAATACAACTAGAACACTAGGTTTACAAGGAAAACTTCTAAACTGCATAAAAACCATGGACTGTTAAAAAGACAAAGATATAGGTGAAAATTTATTACAATCACACCGTATCTCTTATACTTAAACCCCAAATAGACCAAAAAACACACTCAAACAAAACCGAAGCTCATAAAGCGATTACTAATTTGAGAAATAGAGACCCATAGAGAGGCTTCACTGGATTGAGAAATCACGTTGTTGGATTTGGCTGAGATCAATTTTGGTATCATGTTATATACAGGCTTGGCAGTGTCCTACTTAGGCCCTCCAGTCCTGGGTGTAAATGAAGAAGCATTCCTTTATTAACATCTCGAGCAACATTAGACCAACTCATAAATTATGCTTCTGCAGGCATTTTATAGATTTTTGCTGTATGCATATTGTGTATGCTGCTTTATTATGAACACTTGGGGCCTATCAGATTGATTATGCTGGATTTAGTGTTGGTGGTGCAACATCAAGGAAGTTTGATTTCTCAGAGTTAGCTCTGATTGAAGAAATAACAAAGAGAATGCAGCTGAAGTTTCAAGACTCCAGTTCAGGCTACAGTGGCTGCCTGTAGAGTATTCAAGATGGTAAAAGATGGAGGATTAGACGTTCTTATTATGTGAAGCTCGTGAGCTATTCTCTGAATGTTCCATTTCTCCTAGTATTTTGCAAGATTCACTTTAAGAGATAGAGTCGACTCAATGGAATGAAGTCAACAGCCTTCAACTCCCCTTTGTGGTAAATATGCATCCCGCTGGCAAAGGTGTCCGAAGGTCTCAAAGTTGTTGTAGAAAGTGCGACTTAGTACAATGGTCCAAAAATATATTCTTTTTATCTTGTAGAACTCTTAGACGTACTCTTTCCATCTAAATCAACTTTAGTCACACCACTTTTGGCAAACTTTTATTCCACCATTGCCCTTTTTGGTGACATGCTACTCTTGGTCCATTCCGAATTGCATGGTCATTCGATAGAGAAGATACTACTATGTGTGGTCTTCATCTAAATTGATGAGCTCACTCACTCTCATGCACCAGCAAGCACTTCCAAGTCTTCATCCAAACCATGATTGACCAATTCTTTTGTCTTTCCTTGTACAACTCATTAGATGAAGAGCTAGTGTGCATTATTGTATGTCTTGGTTTGTGACGAAAATGAAGAATAAAAGACTTGAGCATGTTTCCGCTAAAGTTGCTAACTTATAAGTACTATGGCCCACAAAAATGTGTGGACAGAAATAAGTCAATAGGGACTTCACACCTCATAAGCAAATAAGTAAATAAGTTACTTATGTGGCTTATATTTGGTTACACACTTTGTGAGCTTCAATACTTACAAGATAAGAGCTTATTTGCCAAACATGCACTGAGTCATCTGTGCATGTTGCATAACTTTTGAATAGCTCTACGGTCTCAAATTATCTAGTAATAAATACGGAAACAATCTTTTGTCACAACTAAATGATAAAATTAACTCAAGCTCAAAGTTATTAAGTACGCTGGATTGGCAAGTTTGAACTCGAGGAAAATGAGTGGCACGAACAAACCGGTTATTTTACCATCATATTTAGAAGTGTAATAGACAATGGACGCTCGTAGCAAAAACTGGAATTGTTGGAGAAGGGGAAGAAGAGGAGGAGAGGAAAAAATAGAGGGGAGAAGACATAGTTTTAAAAATTAGTATATGTATTTACGTAGTGTTGGAAATATACAAAGTCACCTTAAAAATCTAAATAATTGCATTCTCTTTAATGTTTTTCTCTAATTATAAATTCTATAAATATATTGTATAACACAACCCATGCAATCTTCAATCAATTCGAGTGATACTATTCAATTCTCTAGCAAGTCAACCGTGCCACCCAAAGTTAATAAACGAGCTCAATTGATCGAAAATATTCGTGTTGAATTGTGTAAAATGAAACAATCATACCCCAACTAGGAAGCAAAAAGATATTGTGAAGTGGTTAGAAGATACTTACCTAAAACATTTAATGTAACATAGCTTTTTTTTTTTTTTGGGGGGGCAATATACAGATGATTATTACTATGTAGAAGGAATTAGTTCCTCAAGACGGGACCTAGAAAAATTATAATTTATTAAAATATGTAGTTTATTTTTATCTATAACTAGCCAAAGTTATTATCATAATTTTTTTATGATTAAAATGAAGATTATTTATATATAGAGTATCATTATAGAGAAGTCTTACTGTATTAAGTACTATGAACTCGCTTGGACTCGTAGAAGTTGTAATTAAATTTCATATATAAATTTGTTCTTTTAGAATTTTATAGGTAACTTAATGCTTTTACCTTTCCATAAAAATAAATGTTAATCACTACCAACTCGTGTTGACTTAAGAGAATGAAACAAATTTTATATGTAAACTTGGTTGCTCTAGATTTGTTAGGGCAGAAAATGCAACTAAGGCATTGAAAGATGCTCAACTCCAGTTGCATGATAATCCGAATGATTTAAATCTTTAGATCACAGTGGCACAACTGAGGAAGGACGCTATTTTCTATAGGTGGCAGAGAGGAAATTCTTTTATCAGCAAGCAAAATGTACCCATCTCAAAAACAGCGATAGATGTACAAAATTCTTCCACGCAATAGTCAAAAGGAAGACTAGGAGGAACCATATTGCAGCTATTTCTTTGGAGGATGGATCCTTGTCCACTTCCTAGAATCAGGTTGCTGCTGAGTTTACTACTTACTTCGAAAATTTGCTGGGAACTTCTAACAACTGTGAACCCATTGATCTTGATATTTTGAGGTTTGGACCGTTAATTTTAGATGAACAAGCAGCGGAACTTGACATGGACGTCTCTTCTACAGAAATAAAGGATGCCTTATTCAACATAGGAGAGGACAAATCTTGGGGCGGATGGATATACTTCTTGTTTTTTCAAGAAAGCTTGGATGATTGTGGGTGAGAACTTTACTAAGGCAATACAAGACTTTTTTTCCACAGGTTGTCTCCTAAAGCAGATAAATCACACGGTTATTGCTTTTGTTCCTAAAACGCAGCACGCTCCTTTGGTGGGTGATTATCGTCCGATTGCATGCTGCAATGTTTTTACAAGTTCATAACAAAAATCATTGTAGCCAGATTAGCTCCTTTGCTTGGGGGTAATATTGACCACGCAAAGGTCGCCTTCGCCTTCGTCGGATATCAATGACGGAAAACATTCATCTTGCCCAAGAACTTTTGAGACAACATAACAGAAACGAATTTCACCAAGGTGCCTACTAAAGATTGATTTAAGGAAAGCATATGATTCAATTAACTGGAACTTCCTTCATGATATTCTTCTTGGACTTCATTTCTTGCACAGATTTATTTGATGGATCATGGAATGTGTGTCAACACCGTCTTATTCTATTGCCCTAAATGGTCAATTGTTTGGTTTCTTTAAAAGAAGAAAAGGGCTTAGGCAGGGGGATCCTCTATCCCATTTTCTATTTGTAATGTGCATTGAATATCTTTCTCGGAGTTTAAAGGTTGCGATCTCAAACGGATTTCAATTTTCATCCTAAATGTGCTAAACTCCGAATCACACATTTAGCTTTTGCGGATGACTTAATGCTCCTTTCGAGGGGGGACATAATTTCAGTCCGTATCCTTATGGATTGTTTATCGAATTTTGCAATGTGCTCGGGTCTTCTTGCAATCACTAGCAAATCGAGTCTTTATCTACCTTTGGGATTTTTGCCTTTGAACTGGATCAAATCAAGATAATGACAAATATTTCGTTGGGTACTATGCCTTTCAAGAATTTGGGTATTCCTCTAGAGGCTATAAAATTGAAAATTATTTATTACTCCTCGTTCATTGATAAGATAGTAGCGTATATTAATGCTTGGACTTCAGCCTCGCTTTTTTACGCAGGTCGGGCTGAATTAATTAGGGATGTCTTTAAGGGTGTTCAATCTTGGTTGTCATTTTTTCCGTCCCCACCGGGTCATTTCCGAAATTATTAGACTTTGCGAGATAGTTTTATGGCGATCAAAGAAACCATTAGTTGCATGGAAAAAGCGTGTTTGGTGGGACTTGGATTTCGAGACATTAAAGGATGGATTACTGCCCTTCTTGCCAAATCTTTGTGGAACATTCACATAAAGAAAGATACGCTTTGGATCAAATGGGTGAACGAAATATACTTAAATGGAATTCAATTTGGGAATGGAATCCTCGTAAGGGTGACTCCTCACTTCTCAAAAGGTTGTTTGCCATCAAGGATTTTTTATGCCAATCTAAAGGATCGTCCGTTCGTGCTGCCAGCAGGATCGCTGATTGGAATTGTGCTGGAGATCTTTGCATTTCATGCAGTTATGAATATTTTCGGCCTAAATGGACATTTCAGCTATGGGCAAAGGTTGTTTGGAACCAATGCATCATTTCGAAACACTCCTTTATATTTTGGTTATCTGCAAAAGCTAAATTACTAACAAAGGATAGGTTTCAACACTTGGAAATTGATAGGACCTGTTATCTATGCGGATTGGAAAATGAAACAGTACAACACGTTTTTTTTCTTGTGACTTTAGCAACCGAATCTAGAAGAACATTAGAGAATGGCTGGGAATTACTAGATCTATGTCCACAATGCCTAGTGCATTAAAATGGATTCATATGGAAACAAGAGGGTCATCTTGGCAAGCTAAATCTAAAAGAATTGCACTAGCTTGCACCATCTACTACACCTTTGGACAGCTAGGAACCGAAAAATATTTGATGATTTAATCCCTCTTTTTTATGGCATTACTAGAAAAATTAAAACACATGTATACAAGATCATGTTTACCTTGTATCCTCATGTTTTGATTTAAGTATGCCTCTATTCGAGTACTTCTTAATTCATATTTTGTAAAGTAACCTGGGTATGCCCAGCGTATTTGTACATTTTTTTATCTATATATATTTTTACATTTCTAATAAAAAAAATACTTTTACATTATTGTGAGTTTCACCAACTCATTAGAGATGTAAATTTAATATGTGGATTTGATTCTTAAACAATTATATTAGGCCAATTTTTGTTTTTATCTTCTTCTTTGAGTAAATACTAAACGTACATGGGACTTCCTTCCCTCCCTTAGTCCGAAAAATATTTTTTTAGTATAGAAAAATCATTTTTGTATAGAAATTTTATTTTTTTCACATATTAGTTCTGTCTAAATTTTTTTAGCCCCTATCTGAATCCCCCCGCTCATGAGAATTCAAAAAATAGATTTTCTATAGAATCATTCTATACCATTAATAGTTTTACTTTTCGTAGTTTTACTTTTTATGAGTAAATTTTAGGCACTAACTAAACTCGTGTCAAACTTTATCTATAGATTTTGTTGTTATCAAATCGTTTCTTTGTAAAGTCGGTCAAAAACATGCCAAAAATAAAAGGATTACCAAGAATTTGGGTAGTCGAGAGATTTTATATGTGTAAAAATATTTCATATAGTGAAGTATTTTTGTCTTTGACATCTCATTTTTTTTTTCCGTTTTTGAAGTTTTTTACGTGAAATCTTTGTTTTTTTTTCCATCTATTTATATTTTTTGCGTTCTTAATATTTACCTGAACAAGGATCATGTGGGAGTTAGTCTTAATTTCCAATATTCGTATCAGGACATGAGGTCGTTTAGAGTATTGGAGCATAGAGAAAACATGATAGGTATCAAATACGACAGTGGAAAAATTTGACAAAATAATCAAATTTGATTTGTGAAAAGTACAAGTCAATAATAGTTTGATTCCATCTAAATTACTTAGGCTTTCCTTGCAATTCAAAATAAATACAGACCCTCTAACATACTAGTTACCTAAACTAACTTTTCAAAGAACCAATTTCATAATAAGTCATTTTCATAATTAACAATGCCAAAAGCAAATGAAAAGCAAGATGATATATTTGAATATTTGCATCTTGACACGTGGCAATAAGTATGGTACCTCAAATTTTAGATTTGAGAAATGTTCCATCCACATTGATGACCCGTCTCATTGATGAGTGAAACACATGTATGCTCGGCCCTAATGCTATGAAAAATACTTGAAATGATTGTCAACATCAATGTACCGAGATATTCTTCTCTAGAATATGACAATATTTGGTCAATATATCATAACTACGATAAGATAAATCCTTTAAGAGCTACAAAGCACATTCTCTAGCCATCCATCAACTAGCTTGTTTATGAACTTTATGTGAACATCTAATGAACAAGTATGATAACATGAATGCTTTCAAATTTCAAATTGATCATTTCCTTCAACCACGTTGCCCGCAAACGCTATTTGAAAATTTCTTCAACACAAACAACTACATGCGCATTCCTATTTGACTTCTTCACTTTAAACTCGAAAATTTTCTTTAAAGCAAGCATTTGCAATGATGCATGGAGATCCTTCTTGTTGCAAAATAATTGGTTAACATACACATGATCGGCGTCAAGAATCTTTGTTGATGTTCCATAAGGATTTGAACAACCAACTATTTGTCGAGTGCCAATTATCTCATCTACCAATGTAAAATATGTATTGTGAGTAACATTGTTTTTATTTATCACATAAAAATCATCTTCGAGGTCGTCGCACAAATTTCCACCACATCCCAATAATCATCACTTGTAAAGTTAATGCAATTGTTTTCGTTCTTACAATTTTGTTTAAATGGAAACAACTATTGCATATCATTGCCATCATGTGCATCAAATTGGATATTTTATTGATTATTGTCTTCTTCATTGCCACCATGTGCATCTATTTGCATATTACATTGACTTTTGTCTTCTTAATAATCTGCAACAACTTTGCAATTGAATCGATATTTATCTTTTTCATTTTTCACAACAATTTGCATGTGGAGTTGATCACAAGGGTTGCACAAAGAGGCCATAACTTGGTCATGCATAGAGAGAAATCAACTCACATCCATGTTGCAAGTAATCTTTATTGGCAAAACTAATAATTTTATCATGTCGGGGATGAAAATTTTCATCTTCATTCATAGATAGCAGAATCAACCTCAAGCACTTCTCAGACTTCGTCATAGAACTCGCTTATTGAATATTTGTTGAAAAAAAATATTCTACGCATTGTCTCGATCATTCCCTATCCATTTTCAAATTCATCCACATTGATCACTCTTTTTAAATTCAACGAAATAACAACCGACAATCATTACGCTAGAATTTATATATGCAATTATACAAAAATATGCAACATGTCAATCTAATTAACCAAAAATTATCTGCACATGTATCAAATAATGGATCACAAATCCATTGTGTGTCAAAACGGAAGAGTTTTTAGACACATATCTAATCCATTATGTGTCTAAAAACTACATATTCAACATTAGAATTATAAAATATAGTTTCGATTACACAAAAAGGCACCCTAACAGAATTTCAAACAAACAAGTTAATTAAAACAACATACTATCGTTTAAAACATGTAAGTACAATTTAAATTAGTTTAAAATAGTATACTTGTGTTAAACATTGGAGATATATCTAATTTGCAAAATATACATCAACACCACCATCAACAATTTAAAGCCAACCAACATCATTAACAATTAAAAACAACCAACAAATCAAAATCAAGTTTAATTTATATCAAATGTAAATAAAATTCTAATTTAAAAGAAATAGAATGCATTCCAAACAATGCACTACATTTCAAGTGAAGGGTATTTACGAATTTTAACAAAATACTTTCCAAAAAAAAGCTTTTTTTTTTTTTTTCATTTCTCCACTTCTTATTTATTGGTAAGCCAAATTAAAAAAGGAGAGAAAACATGAGTGAGGTAGAATTAAAAAGAGAGATATAAAGATATGAAGATTTTTGGGAAGAATATACATCCTCGGCAAATCATACTTTTCGCTTCCGGGTAGGTTTTTCAGCCTATTAATATTTAATATACACTAATTATTAATTAATTAATTAATTAATTATGCTACAGGGTTTTATTCTTGGCTTCAACAACGTATGATGTTCACAGATCCATAAAGAACAATGAAACACCACCCACAGAGGAACAAATCCATGCTTTGGAAGATTACATCAGGTCCGTTCGTCGCCCTCCTTGATGGAGCAGAACATGAAATGGCTGATATAATTTTTTAATATTTTTGTGAAAAATTAAAGTGTTGAAAATGTTTGAACATGATGATGATGAGTAGGATAGAGATGCTTCTCTATGGGTATATTTCTGCCACGTTGCACTTGCCATTGAGAAAGAATGAGATAAGAAAGGGTAAATTTCATTCGCGGTCACTGAAATTCGATTTAGATTCAATTGGGTCACTAAATTTCAATTTTATTTTTATAAAATTACGGAATTTCAATTTTAGTTTTCAATTTCACCACTTCGTCTCATATCATCTCTCAAATTAATTACAATTACTTAATTGAATTGTATCGTAATAAAACCCCTATCTCCCGCCTTGTCGTAAATTTTCGAGATGCAAGTTGGGAATTAAAATATCATAATTTCCCACCCCATTTTTCCATTTAGTTATATACTTATTTTTTTTAAAACGATTAATGGGGCTTTACCAATGATTTACCAAGTTCCCCGTCCCCGTCTCAATTCCTCGACTAATGATTTACCAAGACATATTTGAATTAATTTTCTAAAATTTAGCTTTTCAATAATGATTGAAATCTTTTACTTAAAATTTACACAAAATGTTGCAATATATATTAAAAATATTTAAACAAAAAGTTGTGCATTGATTTTAAATCATTTTATTAAAATTTTATTTGAAACTTTTAAGCAGAGATTAATGTTGAAAACTACAACTTTAGATTCTTTATAAATGTTGGAAGTTGCAATTCGGGAAACACATAATCTTATTGTAGAATCTCGAAATAGTTTTTTGCAACATCTAAGCAACAAAATTTTATTTTCAAATAAATTGTCTAAAACTAATAAATTGTAGAATCTAAAAAACTTGAGGGGTTTGACTTCTAGTATCTCCTCGCTCTCCTCGCTTGAGCTTAAAAAGTGCTACAAATCACGCTTTACGCTTTTTTAACACTTCGAAACACGGAAAAAATTACAAAATTGGTACCTTAGGAATCCTTGTATTTTTATACATAGGAATTCATAATTTAAAACTTCAATTGACCAAAACTGTCCGAACATGGTCTTAAATTCCAAGCACTTCGCGAAAATTCGCATAATTTGAACCTCATAACAATTATTTCTAAAAATATTTAGTCCCTCAAATTTATCAAAATTGCAAATTAGTCCTCAAACTTGTAAAACTTGTAACAATACTTCTAGACCTCAAATAATATAGGTTATAGTCATCCTCAAAACTATACTTATAGTCTGGAAAATAATAAACCTCCACTTTTCCTAAATTGTAGTTTAGTCCCTACTTTTCAAATATTGTGATTTAAGTCCCAAATTGATATCCGATCCTCAAATTCATATTATTACTAATAAACCTTAAGTTCTTCATTCTTTCAATTAAATCTTAATGTCTTAAAATTTTCACTTTGTTCTCTCAAGAATTGAAATAATTACACTTTTGTATTTACGTTCTCAAACTTTACACTTTAATATAACATCGATCACTTAATGTTGGAGCTCTATGGGTCGATATTGGAGCTCTATGGGTAAGATGCTATGAGTATGACGCTTCACAATCAACAATGTACTAGTTTTATGTTGTGCAAACAAAGACGAAGGTTCAAATTTTAAATAATTTCTCCAATCCCAAAAAATGATGCAAACAAGGTTTGACTGAATTTTAATTTTCAATACTTAATATATACAAAATTAAATAATATATACAAAATAAAATAGAAAAAATCATATAATAATTAGGAGGAAGCATGTTATTAAAAATAAAAAAAATAATAAATATTTAATAAATAATAAAGAGGATGTTAATAAATTCAAAAAGAAGAAGATGTAGTACTTTCTTTCTAAATTTAAATATGTTTTTAAAATACAAAAGATGCTCTTTATAAATAGAGAGTCTCTTGGAGATATTCTAAGCTACTAAATTTAAATATGTTTGGGGATGACAAAAAGTCGGTCCCCACCCCATCCCGTTAGTAATCGGAGCGGGTCGGGAAATCATAGCCCCCACTTCGTATTCTCCAAATCCATCCCAATCTATTAAAATTTTAAAATATTAAAATAATATTACAAATTACTTAATTAATTAAATAGAGTGTTAAATGAAAATTTTTCAATCCTCAATCCAACTCCCAAAAATCTGACTGGGAGGGGATGGTAATAGCCCATCCCTAGATATGCTCTCTAAAATACAATTAAGATTGATTAAAGGCAGCTACTAACAATTTAGAGATCATGCTTCTCATTTCGTTATTAAGCTTCTATGTAGATAATAATTAGATTTTTAAAAATTTTGATTAAAAGGTTAATAAAATGTATTGTTAAAATGTTGATAAAATTTATGGATTTTATAAAATATGTGATTAAAAATGATGGTCAAACATGGATTAAATAAAATATCGAGATTTTTTCCCTTCCTATTTGGTTCAAATTCTCAATCTTCTGCATGAATGAATAAATATTTGGTATTAATCATCTTACACATTATTACGTAATATCATTTAGAATAGATCAGTCTAGTTCTTGCTCGTCTTTTTATAAGTTCAATCCACTACACATTTTCTTGTTTAAGCATCCAAGAAAATGCGATACACAATAGGGTTTATCGTTTCTACAGAACTATTAGTTTTTCAAATAGATGAGAATTAGACATAACTAGGGCGAGCAAAAATACCCGACAAATCGACAAATCGATCCGACCTGAATTGACTAGGATCGGTTTTTGGACCCGGTTGGGTCGGTTTCGGGTTGGGTTCGGTTTTGACAATTTTTTTTTATTTTTTAATTATGCTATAATTGGGCCCAAAACCGAAAACTCGAACCGATTCGGGTCGATTTCGGGCACAATTTTTTTTTTAATTTTTTTTTTGGGTTGGTTTCGGTTTGACAAAAGTCAAACCAAATTTTTATCGGTTTGGATCGGGTTGGGTCGAAAACCAACCCGGTCAACCCACGCCCACCCCTAGACATAACAAAACTCAACTTTCCCTCGTGTACTTTTCCTAGTACACTTCCCAAAAACAATGGGACAAGTTTTGTTGGTGTATCCTCGATTAAAAAAATTTTATATAATCTTACGTGATACGCCTAACCACTTAAATGATGACATGTGACTTTTATGTTCTATTTGATTTTTTTCTATTTACTTTGTTCTAACTCACCTACTAAAATTATAACACTTGTCAATTGTATACAATTTAACTTAATTTATTTCTTTCTCTTAATTTAATTTATAATATTATGTTAGTCTTAATTTTTATCCGAATGTCATTTGGGCATCAAGTTCTCGCTAAAGATTTCAGTTGAATATCTAAATTACGTTTGAAATGTCTAAACTTAATATTTAATAAATTAATAATTTTAAATGTTAATAAATTTCTTCAAAGTCAAATATAATAATTCAATACTCATTATTTTTTTTATTTTTTACTTTTTTACATTAAAAAAAAATTAATTAGTATTAATACAAAACACTAATATATTCTACTTTATTATAATGAAGTTCTAGTTTTATATTAAAGTATTTGTGGTTTTACTATTTTGTATACTAATGAATTTTCTTTGAGTAGGTGACTTAGAGCAGAAAGAAAAATCAAACAGGACATATCATCGTTAGGCGTAGCTAGTAGGATTATACAAGGCGTAGCACGTAGATTATACGAATGTGTTACCAAAGTTCTTCTACTCCAAAAGTGACAAAGAAAGAAAAGAATGATACCTTATCAAATTCAAATGAGAGAGATATATAAAAATTCCTTTCTTTTTCTGTGTTTTTATTACAAAGAATGTTCTTTATCCTACTCAGAAATCTCCTCTCTGCCTTGTTCGGTTCAATTTCCAGCCTATACTGCTTCTTGATGCATTAAACAATGCTGATACCATTCATCTATAAATGCCCAAAAATGTTGAAATGTCTCATCGAATTCTTAATTTCTTCTCTAAATCCCAAACCCAAAATACTGAATGGCTTCTACTTCTACTTCACCCGCCTTGAAACGCTCAGAATCAATAGCCGATAGCATGCCGGAGGCCTTAAGGCAAAGCCGGTACCACATGAAGAGATGCTTTGGAAAATACATTGAGAAAGGGAGGCGATTGATGAAACTTCACCATTTAATGGGTGAAATGGAGCAAGTTATAGATGATAAGGCAGAAAGGACTCAATTACTTGAAGGGTTGTTGGGTTATATTTTGTGCACAACTCAGGTATAAATTCTAGGTTTTTTTGTTCATATGTAACAATTGATTTTCTTGGGGAGGAAATCCCATAAATCAGGCATTCCATGGACGACGTGGATACATTTATAGTCCTTACATTCCACACTTCTTGAGAACCGACGTCCATGGCAGTCATTTTATTCATGGTGACTTCAAGAAAACGTCTTAACTAGAAATAGCTCTCTCCATGTCGCCCCGTCCGCAGCAAGGGTCCCTTAAGATGGGGTGCTTGCTCTGATACCAATGATTGTTGGTAACAACAGAACTCACCATTAAAACGAGCTTACTTAAAACTGGCTTATAAGGGAGGATATTCTAAGTGCTTATAAACCCACTAGGCACGCCTTCCACAAGCAACGTGGGATATAATTAGTCATTAAAATTTACTCGTTTTCATTGTTTCAGATTAATGTTAAAGTTTTTTGAGTAAAATTTTGCAGGAAGCTGCAGTTGTACCTCCATATGTTGCCTTTGCCATTAGACCTTCCCCTGGATTCTGGGAGTATGTTAAAGTAAACGTGAATGATCTATCTGTAGAGGGAATCACTTCAACAGAGTACCTCAAGTACAAAGAAATGACAGTGGATGAAAACTGGTATATAAATTGTATTCAACTGTGTTTTCTGGAATGGTGTGAAACTGACATGTAATGTATAAATGTTATGGTACAAAAGGAGTTAATATCTTCTCAAATTGCAGGGCAAAAGATGAAAATGCACTGGAAGTTGATTTTGATGCAATGGACTTCTCCATGCCTCGCCTGACTCTATCTTCTTCAATTGGAAATGGAGTTAATTACGTCTCAAAGTTTCTTACCTTGAAGATGAATAGTGCCATGGAGAGCACTCAATCTCTTGTGGATTACTTACTCTCACTAAATCACCAAGGAGATGTATGAAAAAGATTTATATATATCTTAAAAAGTCCGGATAAAATTGGAAGGAATCAAGTTCTAAACCTTTGTCTGGTCTTGTGTTTGCAGAAATTAATGATCAATGAGACCCTCAATACGGTCTCGAAGCTTCAGACGGCCCTGATAGTGGCCGAAGCAGCCCTGTCTTCACTACCAAAAGATACACCTTATGAGAGCTTCGAGATGAGGTCAATCTGCCTTTTTTTTTGTATTTCATGCATCTTTAAGCCAACTAAAGAAATTGACAGATGATATATCACCTGCAGGTTCAAAGAGTGGGGCTTCGAGAGGGGATGGGGTGATGTTGCAGAAAGAGTTCAGGAGACAATGCGATCACTTTCTGAAATACTCCAGGCGCCAGATCCATTAAATATCGAGAAGTTTTTTGGCAGGCTTCCACTGATATTTAATGTTGTATTATTTTCTGTCCATGGATATTTTGGCCAGGCAGATGTTCTTGGCTTGCCAGACACTGGTGGGCAGGTGGACATTCTATGATCTTGTGGCAAGAGAAATAAATTAGTTATCAAAATAATTGATGCGTAGCCAAATGCTGAAGTTTCTTTTGTTATATTGACAGGTAGTTTACGTTTTGGATCAAGTTGTTGCTTTGGAAGAGGAATTACTTTTAAGAATAAAGCAGCAAGGTCTTAATGTGAAGCCTCATATTCTTGTGGTTAGTAGCATACCTGAAATTATGTTTGTGATCTATGGAAATCAGAAGTGAAATATAACAATATACTGATCTTCATTACATAGGTCACTCGACTCATCCCTGATGCTAAGGGGACCAAGTGCAATCAGGAATTAGAACCCGTCATCAATACAAAACATTCCAATATCCTAAGAGTGCCATTTAGGACTGAAAATGGAATACTTCACCAATGGATTTCTCGATTTGACATCTATCCTTACCTTGAGAAGTTCACTCAGGTACTTGCTAGATGATAAATAAGATTCTTGTGTTATATGACAAAAACCTGTTTTCCTCTGCTTTTCCGGTTCTTAATTCCACAGGATGCAACCGCCAAAATCATTGATGTAATGGAAGGAAAGCCGGATCTAATAATTGGAAATTATACTGATGGGAATTTGGTGGCGGCACTCGTGGCCAGTAAACTTGACACAACCCTGGTACCTATGTTAATCAATTTTTTTATGATTTGGGTTGTGAACTTTTTAAATTGCAAAGAGTTTTTGCTGACCAACTCTATTTTCGACTAGGGAACAATTGCACATGCTTTAGAGAAGACGAAGTATGAAGATTCAGACATCAAATTGAAAGAGTTGGATCCCAAGTATCACTTTTCGTGCCAGTTTACAGCTGATTTGATTTCAATGAATACTGCTGATTTCATCATCACAAGCACATACCAAGAAATTGCTGGAAGGTATATTTTAACATTATTCAGTAACCGAATGGGTTTTCATTGCTGTCAGAGAAATATCTTAATTTATTGAGCAGAAAATCTAGAAATCTCAACCAATAAAAACCTGAAAAGTTCAAATAGATTGGTGGTTGATGAGTGAAGATTAATGTGTTAAATGTTTCATGCTTGCAGCAAAGATAGGCCAGGGCAGTATGAAAGCCATACCACATTTACACTTCCAGGGTTGTACAGAGTTGTTTCAGGGATCAATGTTTTTGATCCTAAATTCAACATTGCTTCTCCTGGGGCAGACCAAACAGTCTACTTCCCTCCCACTGAGACACAAAAGCGGTTTACGACATTTCAGCCAGCCATAGAAGAGCTTCTTTTTAGTAACGTTGATAATGATGAGCACATGTAAGTCTAAGTTTCCTGAACGAATATTTAAATTTACGCATACATTTACTGAAATAGTTCAATATTGATTCCGGTTTTGTTTCGAAAACAGTGGATATCTGGAAGACAGAAGGAAACCAATAATTTTCTCCATGGCAAGGCTTGATATAGTGAAGAACATTACAGGATTAACAGAGTGGTACGGGAAGAACAGGAGGCTCAGAAACTTGGTTAATCTTGTTATTGTCGGAGCTTTCTTTGATCCTTCAAAATCCAAAGACAGAGAAGAAGCATCTGAAATAAGAAAGATGCACGTGTTAATTGAAAAATATCAACTCAAGGGACAGATAAGATGGATAGCGGCCCAAACTGACAGGAAAAGAAATGGTGAACTCTACCGTTCCATTGCTGATACAAAGGGAGCATTTGTGCAGCCTGCCTTGTATGAAGCATTTGGTCTTACTGTAATTGAGGCGATGAACTGTGGGTTACCAACTTTTGCAACTAATCAAGGAGGCCCCGCTGAGATTATCATTGATGGAGTTTCGGGTTTTCATATTGATCCCAACAATGGAGATGAGTCAAGCAACAAGATTGCCAACTTTTTCCAGAAGTGCAAGGAGGATCCTGAATATTGGAACAGGATTTCAGTCCAAGGACTACAGCGTATATATGAATGGTAAGTTTAGAATGAGCTCTGTTTCATTTTGAATAGTCAGTTGAAGCATATAGTTGTTATGAAATTAATGCAGACATCGAATTACTTCCCTATGGATATGCTGGACTATTTGTAATCACTTTTACCGGATTGTATTGCAGTTATACATGGAAGATCTATGCAAATAAGGTTTTGAATATGGGGTGCATATACAGCTTCTGGAGACAGTTATATAAGAAGCAAGCAAAGCAAAGATACATTCAGACCTTTTACAATCTTCAATTTAGGAATTTGGTATATTGTTTTCGGATTAACATAAAATGCTTATATATATTCTTTTAAATTGAGTGAGATCTTAACAGCCTTTCTGTGAAACTGTTGTAGGCGAAGAATCTGATCCTTAAAAAGGAAGAAACTCCACAACAAGAGCCAAAGAAAAAGGAGGCTAAACAACAGCTCTCGAGAAGGCACGTCGATCAACATTTCATTCATTTACATAGCATTACAAATCATAGCTTATATTTATTTTCCTAGAGCACATTTGGTTAAGTTTAATAAAGTAAAAGTTACTTTTATGCTTCCAAAATAAGTTACTAACAAATTTGACCAGTGAAAAATATTTGTTTTAAAGCAGTAATATTTACTTATAACTTTTTAAGCTTAGCCAAACATGCCTCTATGATAATTATCTCATCAAGAAATGACACTACAAGATGCATAAGGTCCAACTTTTGTGATGATTATCATGTCACTTAGAATGATGCAAGATTTCACTGTGGAAGAAAAATCTAAGCAATACCGGGGCTTGACCATACCAGCACCATAAAGAATCTAAGCAATACTAACTTTAGCGAACAAATTTATATATTAGAATGCACAAAGTATTATGTATCGATCTTGGTGTAAACTGTGTCAGCCTACTTAACTGATGTAATTGTTTTGATCGTCTCAGGGCATCACAGTCGAGGTTGCAACGGTAAGATTACAATCCACCACACGATAATTTTAGTTACCTTTGTGTTAATAAAATAAATGACTATAACCATTACAATTTCCAGGTTGTTTGGGGCTTGAAGAAGATTCGGATGCGTGGAATAAAGATTGGAAAATGCACTGCCTAATACCCTGCCATTTAATTGGATTTCTGAATTCCTTCACTTTACAAAGTCTACAGAAAAGTGCTGGTTTGTGTACAGAAAATAAACCAGAAACTGTTGGATAAGTGACTCTGATATTCACAGTCAAAATTTGTTGAGTTTGTTTGTATGTTTACGATGAAATAAAGCTCGGTTCTACGATGTATAATCCATTGCGCTTAATAAATGGAATTTATTTTCTCTATATTTCTTGTAATTCTTGAGAATATATCAGTTAAAAATATCACATAATCTAAATGAGTTATAAACTAAATGAGTGGCTGATGGATGGTTCTGATACCAAGTAATACAGCCACGAAAACGTTGAACAGTTTTAACTGGATCGAAAACAAACCCGTGCGCTACACAAGGACAGGGAGATGCCAGCATTTATGCACCTTCTACCTACGTTTCCATCTTAAAATATGAACTTTGTTAAGAGAAATAGTCCATATTCTTATTTTTGATTATCTGTTTCACGTATATTTGATATAAGATTTATCTTTTACTATGTTCTCGTAGATGGTGACTCGTTTGAGAATTTTAAACAAATCAATTCCTCATTTGAGCTTTCTAAATTTTGATATCATATCGAATCTAAGAATTCCATCTTAAAAGATTAGGTTAACCTTGTTAAGAAGAATAATCCAAACTTTATGTATTGGCATTTTTTCGATATTTAATTGATATTTTACCTTAACACCTTCAGTCTTCAAATCATAATACAATCTAGTTTAGTAACATATAATCTAAACAAAACATATTAAGAATTTGGTAAAATTAGTCCTTGAGATTGAAGCAATTATTAATATTACTATATATTGTAAGAAAATCTATCCATACAATATCACATCATGATCAATTGTCAAATCTCATCTGAACTTGTTCACAAGGTGGTGATGAAAAATCTGGTCTAAAATATACAATGAACAATTGAAGCTATTGTGGCATAAGTATCAAAAATTGAGAGAATGTGACAAAATCTCCAATATTCAGAATATTTCAATCACAAGCTACAATTAAGGGTTCCATTGGAATAGAGCTGTCTCTGTCACACATTTCAGGACCAATGCTTACAACTCCTTCCCCCTGCATAATTATTTTCGACGTAAAGAGATGTGTGTATGCGAAAAATTTCCTAAAATTAGACGAAAGAGAGCCGACTACCTTAGCAATATTTCTGAAATATGTTGTTGTGTAATTTCCTGATGGAAATAAAGCTTCAATGAGATCAGCCAGAACTGACTGAGGCTGAGAGATAGCTCCATCGTACCAATCTTCCACAGCATCAACAGCAAGTAGAACGGAAAATTTTATCAGAAAATCTCGCTAAGTTATATAAATATCAGCAAAAGAATTCCAAAAGTCCATGCATATAGGAATCAAGAGAATCTTGCTGATATGCATTTATCTGTAATCCACAACTGGCCTATACGAATGCTTCCAAGCAGTAGATTGTAACTTACCAAGAGCAATTGAATTTAGAATTCTTTTATCATATCTCCACAAGCTTTGATTAGCAACAAACGCAAAGCAAGAATGATCTTCCACATTTAAATTTTGAAGAAAGGTAGAGGAAGTGTAGGCTGCTGGATCAGAAGTGTAGGTTTCATCAATCACCACATCTACAGTCTAAACAATAAGAAATTTGATTAGTACAAGTTTACAAGAAAGCGAAGCACAAGTTCTCTACACATTTTTTCTGTAAATCAGAGAAAACCCAAGTCTGCCTAACATATTGAAAGACACAAGAAACAAGTAGACTTACACACAGAATGGCATGAAATGCATCCAAGTCATCAGGTATAGAGATGTTATATGTGATTTTATTGATGGAGTCGTCAACATTCTCCCCACCTGCATCCTCCACATACTGCATTCAATGTTAAGTAAATGAAAGTAAGCAAACTTCAGTTAATCTAAAAGCCTAGCTAATTCTTCTTGCTAGATGCATCTCAAAATAGAAAAAAGTGCTTGCTTAAAAGAGAAGATGCCAATAGAAATGTTGTCAATTGAGGAATTTACGAAGAAATTCTCCATTTCTGTACCTTTAGCTTGTACGTCTCTGTTGTGAAAGACCAGATGCCCTACAACGATGAAATGAAGGGATGTGAAAACAAGCTTGGAAAAAGAGTTCTGCAAGATTTCTTAGATCATTCAAAAGTTATTATTTCAGATTTCAATGAACAAACATGAGTAGTTACATTTAGTTAGGATTTCCAATCTATGAGAAGTACAACACTAAGGAAAAGGAGACTAGTGCAATTAATAGTTTACGGTACATACATTATTATACTCCATCCAAGCGACTATAGGTTTAAATGACGTGTTCCGGTTAGCTACAGCTTTACTCAGGCAACCGTAGTTCGCCTTAATCTGCAAAGGATATAAACTATCTGTGTTAGGATGGAAGAGCTAAAATCTTCAAGCATGCAAATTTTACAACACATCAATTCGCTATATTAGTGATATTAATAGTCTTCATCTTCACCAAATCAGTTCTCAACACAGGCCAAGGCCTATGAAGTACATCGTTCATTTCATCATTGCCCCCGGAAGTTATTTGGTCATCATGACCCAACAAGTGATATTAGTAGTCTTCATCTTCACCAAGATTTATATCTCAAAGAGGAAAAATAAAAAGAATAGTTGTTACAACTGCAATAAGCTTTGTTCATCTATAAACTAGATTTCACTTACAGTATCATAGACTTGATTTGCTCTTGTTTCTAAATTTGCAAAAACACCCAAGTATTTGATCCACTCAGCTCGCTGAGAATGAGACAACAAGAACAGATTAGTGAGTTGCTACATTGGTTCTCAATAATATCATAAGACCATATAATCTAGAGATCTTCAAAATGCCCTATCATTTTGTGAAATTAGCTTCTAGTACTAATAAAAATATTATACAGATATCATCGTTGCACGGTTAAGAGGTTGAGAAAACAATATGGGATTCACACCTGGAGAGAAGTACCCTCGCCCATTGGGAGAAAAGTCGCAAAGTTGCAGGATTGTGCTTGATCAGTGTTGCTAATGAAGTGAGCCGCAAATTGGGTGAATGCTTGTGAATCACTTTTGTTAATCATCTGAACTTGACCGTCGTTATACAATTTTAACACACATTCTGACGCCACAAAATCTGATGTAATACCCTTCAAACTTTCCAGTAAACCAAGAAGCTGTGCACTCGTAAAGTATGGTAGTTAGTGAACTCCATAATAATGCAAGAAAACTTGATACTCTCACAAGTCTAAATGAAAAATTTGTGGTAAAATGTTTTCTATAAACTATTAATCAACACCTCAAGATCATACAACCAAATAATGCAGCTTCTTGAGATTATGTCGAAGCCTTAAAATCACACGCAGTTTCAGGCTATGTAATTTCCTCATTTCCTTCTAATGACTGATACTTATGGTAACATTTGTGACTAAAAACACAGAGTTCAGATGAAAATTAATAAAAGTTATAAATACTTCACCTACAAAGGCCTGCAATCCTCACCTCGAAGAAAGAAACTGCAAATTCAGAATAGAAAAGGAAAAAGAAAATTACCAGAGGAAAACCATAGTCAGATCAAATAGAGTTAATGTACAAAACAAAAAAAAACATAAAACAAAATTGATGTTAAGGATGTCTGAAGTAAATTACCTGGAAAATAATCTGTATCAATTGAATAATTAGCTAATGGAATCACAAATGATTTTATTCTTGATGTGCAATACTTTGTTTTAGCTGCCATCCTTGAATTATTCTGTAGAAATGACAATATTAAACACAGCAGCCCATTAAATTTGATGAAATAGATACTTCACTAATGAATGTACACTAGTTTTAGCATTGCATGTAAGGACTTAGATCCCCGGTAAAACTCAAACGAGAATTCTGATCCCAACATTGGTATTCTCGAATGAACCATCTTATGGAACATAAGAGTAAAATTCGTATTTCTTGAATATAAAAACAATAATCAAACATTTATAGTGGGTGATACAAATAGGGTATAATTAGAGACTGGCATGTGGATCGAGGCACATTGTACATGTTTGCAACGGGTCTTATACAATATTATTATTCGACTTATATACACAAGTCTCCATGTTGTACATCTATTAGAATTGGTCACATGTTTATTAAAGAGATTTCAGATGGAAATGGAAAACGATTTTACCTAAGATTTCCATCTTAGAAAAGACGACTTTATGTCACGATTTGATTGACAAGTACAAGTTGGAACCAACTCGTAGCATGTCACTGAATATGTAAGAAGAAGTTGGTATGTTTCTGTTTATTTGTGCTCATGAAATTGGCTATCGAGTAGCCCAAGAGTTTTTAAACCATTTGGAAGTTGCGATGAGGTTAGCTAGTAACACTCGGCGAAACTATTCGTCAAAAAAAATTACATTTTCCACATTCAAGTAAAAGAAAATATATTTTGGTGGAGGCTCGGTACCTGCATAAAAAGGGTTTATATGGGCTCATATAAAGGCGGAGACACCAGATATCATTTAGAGTAATTTTATTGTACTTAAACATCAAGAATGACTGCACAAAGATCAACCAAAGAACGGTTCAATTACTTACGTTGTTACTCTAAAAACATTATTGAGTACACATTTAGAGTTCGAAAAGCAAGATTTACCTATTTCTTCTCCACAAACAAAAAGATTAAATATTTCTTACTAGTACATCAAACTTATTTTATTAAATATGATTTTCATAGTTATTTTCTTACAAAAAACTTACTTTTTACAAAGTAAGCATATGTTGAACCATTTTGAGAAAATCGATTTTTAAATTTTTTATTGTGGGTCCCAATGGTAAATATAATATGTGTCCACATTTTACTATTATTCAATCAACCTAACAAGTTGCAGTAAATGAACCCTCACCCAAATTGTGCGAAATGACTTTTATACCTATCTTTGTATTATAGGCTAAATTTTGAATGGTCAATTACGTGCAGTCATATCAACTCATGCCCTCTACATGTCAAATGACATATTTGTCCCTTTTTGTTTCATTGAATGAATATTTGAACTTGCAATTAATATGTTACCGAAATGAAATTTGAATGATGTTTTAACATACGTCACAACTTCAACATGTACAAATTTTCCTTTTAAAGTTTTTTATTTGTAAAATTATTTCACGTTTTAAATAAAAATTATTTGTTCACAAAATAAAATAATAAAAAGAAAAAAATTTCAAACATCGGAAAATTCTAACATCACAAATTATGTAGTTTTAAGATAATTACCAAATTCAAAGGATGCATTCAAAGAAACCCGAGCTCAAAACGGCGGCTTATTCATGATGTAAGCCTTGAACTAGCACAGCCAAATAGCATTTCAAGAATTTTGAATTTATCCTCCTTCGTTCTTGCATTTCACTCATATTCTTCAGAATAAAAACAATTTGAAAAGTGGCAACGACGTTGACGTGTATGAACGAGTCAAGATGTTCTTGTGTATTTTAACACACGACAAAGGCTATCGGCAGATGTAGACACTGTTTGGACAGTCGCTCCAAGCCATCGGACATCATTTCAAGATTGTGTTACGAGCTTTGGTTAGTCTTGGATGTCGATTTATCAAATCAAACCCGAATTAAAACCAAAGTTCACTTCACCATCGGCTCAATCCCGACAAGTACCCTATATTCCAGGTGAGTCTGTGCATACTTGTTGTTTTGCCAAATTAAATTCTTTATATGGCCCCATCGGCCGTTACAACCACGTGATTTTGGGCCTATAGTTATTTTTGATATGTTGACAATAGATCTTGTTTTCGTGACTCTTTTCCTAGCTAATTGTTTAGGACTATGCATGGAATTGTATATGTGCAATTGATGGAAACACATGTGAAATCAATCCTACCTCGGGAGAAACGACTAAACTTCATTCAACGAAAGGATATTTCGATACAAAACATTCTAGCGGTTTGTTCTCCCAAGGCACTAGGAGGAACACCCACAACAGTCACATTCTAGCAAGGACAATTTAGAGTCATGAAATATATTTTTTTTCCTTTTAGCACCATGGAATATTATCTTGTTGATTCGGAATTCGAGCACAAGCCAGGGTATAATATTGCCCCATATAAAGGCTCCGACATTAGATATCATTTACAAGAATTTCGTGATGAACTAGATTAGCATCGAAGAAGATTTAGAAATGCGAAAGAGCGTTTCAACTTCCATCACTACTCTTGTAGAAACGTAATTGAGAGGGTTTTCGGTGTTTGGAAGTAGCAATTAAAAATTCTTGATCGGATGCTACATTATTCTTTCCGAACACAGACAACAGTCGGGTTGCTACAATGGTTATGCACAACTTCCTCCGAAGGTTCGGGCAAGGTGATAAGGCATTTCAGACAATTAATAAAGACGAAGACGCTGCTCCAATAGACATACGAAATGAAGTAGAACATATAGCGACTGAGATAAGTGTGCCGCTACATCAAGACATGCCATGGGATCAAATGCACGCCTATATGACACAATCATCTGAGTTAGAAATACCTAACACTGAATATGTACTAGAGTCGAGCTCACCGTTTATTGGATGTATCTAATGAATTATTTTACGGTTACATGTTCTCAATTCGGTAATTGTCATTAACTACGGTATTTTGTGATGTTAGAATTTTTCAATATTTAAAAAGTTATTCTTTTATTTTCATTTTGTGAACATAGAAATTTTGTTTAGAACGTGAAAATATTTTACAAATAAAAATCTTTAAAAGAAAAAGTCATACTTGATGAAATTGTTAAGTATGTTAGAACATTGTTCAAATTTCGTTTCGATAACGTATTAATTGCAAGCTCAAATATTCGCCTAATAACACAAAGAAGGACAACATGTCATTTTGACATTTGAGGAAGGATTGATATGATTTGACCTAATAATTTGACCTAATAATGAAAGTAGAGATAGATCTGAAGCGTATTTGTTAGTTCTTATAAGTATTTATAAATATGCCGCATAAGTAAGCCGTGAGCGTGCTACCACGGCTCATAACGCATTCTTCACACAACAAATCCACTTTGAAGTTGACTTATTCGCTCGACATCATTTTTATTTATCAATTTTGAAAGACCTTTTTATTCACTTTTATCTACACATTCACACACAAATTATAATTTACAAAAAATTTGACGCTTATTTATATACAAAAAATTTACCAACCATACTTTTCACACAATTTGGGTGGGAGTACATTTCCTACACCTTTGTTAGATTGGTTTAATAATGGTATGATGTGGACACATATTTTATTCAGCGTTGGGACCCACAATAAAGAATCAAAAACTTTTTTTCATTCGATTTAAGTCTCAAAATATTTATATAAAATTAATTTTAAACACAACTAAATATATAGTTATTAAAATAAGACTAGACCTACTAGTCCGATCAGAAAATCGACCAACTGGCAGGTGGTTTGGTTTATAATCTGGACCATTTTCACTTTACGGTCAATCATACTTTAGTAAAGCACAAACCGGCAATTTGGGTGAGAACACATTTACTTCACCTTGTTACCTTTAAGCAAAATGCAACTTGTTTTATAGGGTTTTTAAACTGAAATTCGGTTTTTCTCTTTTAACCACAGGCCTAGTCATATGCAAACATTAAAAATGGAAGCTCAAATCTTTGCCAAAAATTACACTTCTGTCCCTCATTGCACGAGTACTTTTACATGTGTATTGTTTATGAGTTGAGGGGCAATTTTGTAATTTTCGTTTAAAGTACTCTTTTATGTTAGATTCAACATCCCACTTTTTTAATTTGTGCATGTTACCGTTAAATCGTCTGGTCGAAAGAAAAAAATTGAAAACTAGATTAAAAACTCTATCAAATGAACGCTGAACACTGAATTTGTGGCGATTCAAAACAAAATATTGTGTAATAACTAATAATAGACACATCTATAAAGTTATTAAGGTAAAAAAATATTTTTATTTAAATTTTCGATTCATTAATGATCTCCCGTTTGAACTAGTTACTCAATGACATGATGTTTTTTCTAGATGAACGTCAGGGTCGAGTATGATATTTTCATTTCTATATCACCTAGACCCAACAAAAAAATGTACATGAATACAAACAAAAGAAAACTTGTCCCATCTAGAATAATCGTCGATCGAGTACTTGGTACCAAACATGCACGAAAAGTAAAAACTGCAGTATTGACATTTGAGAATGTAGATAAATACCTGAATGAGAAGATAGCTCTTGCCATCAAATCCATTCTTGATGACTTTGAATGTTTGGCCATAGTATATGCGAAAATATGCAGCATCTTCCACCTGGGAAATGTTCCCAACTTTCACTGCTGGAGTAGCAGCATTCACAATTACCTCATCACTTCCAATTATGTACAAAAACCAGATAATAATCAAGAAAATCTGTAGAGAAAATCTTGAAGGAGCCCAAGAACCCAGCAATGGTGAAGACATGGCAAAAAAATGAAAAATAAAAAATAAAAAACAAGCCCACCCTTTTAAATTCTTTTTCACAGGGCTCTAGCAAAATGCATGTTATATAGATGAAGATAAAGTGAGCTATTAGATGTTGGGGTTCCCAACCTATTGGAAATGTATTAAGTAGGTCATCAACCTATTATTTTGACAGTTGTGGTCTCTAATATTTGTTTAGTAGCACTCAAGTTCCAACAGCTTAGCCATGGTCAGCGAGTCAAGCTCGAAGTGGTTTGTGAGCTTTTTTCCCTTTTGAATAAAATTTCGATTTAAAAAAAAAAAAAATTTGCAACGTGTTTATTACACAAGCTGCAAAATATGTAGTGTGCATGTTGCAGGCTATTTGACTTCACCTTTGAACTGATTGTATGAGCCTAAGCTCAGTTTGTCAGATTGAACTTCAACTCTACTCGGACTTATGCTCTATTAAATTCGAGCCCAAGCCGCCCATAGGGGTGAGTATCTCTAGTCGGCTCGCACCCTTGTTGTGGCTATAATGGACATTTTTACTTTTATCTTTTATTAAAATCTCAAATTTGATTAAGAGTTTGTTTCATAGATATTTTTTAGCAAATTTTGATAAAAATTTGAAAAAATGTATGATTAAAAAGTTAATAAAATTTATGGGTCCCATTAAATATGTAGTTAAAATTAATTGTCGATTTTTACTGAGGACTCAAATAATACAACAATGAAAGGTTGGAACTGAGGCTACCAAAATACTAGGTCCTACTTGCTACATTTTCAATAGTTTGGGAGACCCCATGTAATTTTTCCTATGTGTTAGAGAGATTTTCTTTTTCTTTTTTTTCTTAAATTTTTTTGGGTTGCGTGGGAGTGGGGGGCGGGGGGGGAAGGGGGGCGCAAGCCTGCATAGGTGAAGGTTTTGCAGCTTTTAGGATGGAATGACAAGATGACACGTGACTGTAGTGGGTGGGGTCTACACTAGAATTGGTGCGTGAATTATTTGTTAAAAAGGGCATCACCCGTGAATTTCTGTCTTTTTCCTTTGATATTGATCTATGTTCTGTTTGTTTTTGCTGTTACAGCATCTCCATGTGCTTTGCACCATAATCACTTCCCTCTTCAAGTACTGAAAATTATCATTTCCTATCCCATTAATATTTGTCCAAGAAGCTATTTGTCCAAGAAGCACGGATACGAACACAATGATACAATACAGATACGTCGATACGTGATTTTTTTTTAAAAATATATTATAGACATAAGACATGACACATAGCACGGGACTTGTAGAACACATGTTCTATCGTGTTCATATACGTGTCCGTGTTCGTACTTGGAAAGAGAAATAATCGATAATATTTAAATGTTTTTTCCTCTTTATGCTGTCACAAGTGAACAAAAAGAAAGCCAAAAAAGTGTGGGTTCAGCATGTTGAGTCCACCTTTACGGTTTATCTAGCTGGATGTTCACACATACAACAATTTATGCGTCCAACTAAATTATGTGGAATCAATGTCACGAGTACCCTCTCAATATGTATTTTTATATGTTAAAAGACAAATCTCACACCTAAGAAGAAACACCTTCGTACTAGAATTGATAGAAAAGAATCGTGAAAAGAAATCGGTCTTTTTTTTTTTAACGTAGATCGACAATAAAGTATCTATGTCCCCTTGAGCTCCATTTCGAACATTCACCACTATAAGAACATAGATTTTATACTCTACAATTGTATCCCAATTCAGCCTCACACAAATGATTAGGAGTGGCCGTTCAATCAATGACGCTTCTCGAAAATGATAGATGGTTGGTGAATTGATTGTTGGTAAAATTAGTTCATTATTTATATTCTGACAATTTAATCACACACGTGGAAAACGAACAAAATTTCGACTTACAAAAATATTGAGAAATGAAGAATTAGATTCAGTCGAGGCAAGAGTTTGATTCTTTCTTCTTAAAACGAAATTTTCCCGCAATACTTACAGTTTCTCGGCACACGTTTCTCAAGATACAACGACCTCTTCTCATAATAGTATCACCGAATATTATTTTGTTCTCTTTAAATGAAAACTGGACTTGAACTTTATGCAGAAATTGTTTATATACTAAAATCATTTTTGTAAAAGTGTAGAGACATTTGGTTGAAAGTGAAGTGATTTCATTCGCAATCATAGGGAGACCTATTTATAATGTCTTATAAAAAGACACGTCCAAAAGACATGTCTTATTGGAAAGCACGACATGTCCCTAAGATAAAAAAGATAACTATAAAGAAATGACATATCTAAAAAGACACAACTTTTTATCCAAACATATTCTAAAATATTTCACAATATTCTAATCCTATTTTTCAACAATATTCGTGTATTTAAGCGATTCATTTTAGACCTTAATTTCTCATTCATCGAAAATTAGTTCGAGCAACTAAATATACTATGTTAATCTACTTGCGTAGTAGAAAACGTTTGACCTTATAATTTTCGTACTCGATTAACGGGATCTGTTTAAATAATTGATCAAAGTTGTTCAAAACCAATATTACTAAACAAATTTTGAACAATCCCCTACATAAATGAAAATTATTGTAAATGACTATGTAGACACTAAAAGAAAGTACAAGCAGAAAGCTATTGCATCATGATAGATAGCTTGTAGCTTTGAACCTTCTTTAGTAGAATACTATCGTAAACCAAGACAATAGTACCCACACAATAACCTCCATAATACATTCGGTTCTCACGGTTGTATTCATTTTGACTCTGAACAACTCTTAGGTTTCATAAGTGCTTTAGAGAATTCAAACTTAGAAACATTCTCATAGAAGCGACCCCACTTCATACTTACATAGGTGATCTCCTATTAAGAGCATTTTGCCTTACTCCATTTGGTTTATCCAATCTATAAGAATCATTAAAAGTTATAACATAACATCATACACTCTGCAGAGAACATTTTTTCTTACAATAGAAATGAGTAGGAGATAACTCCTAAGTGCTCAACTGAATCTTCATAACTCAGTTGTCCATTTGAACCAAGATCTTTGGATCTCCAGTCAACAAGGCTGGATTATCATTACAAAGACTCATGCATAGTAGGCTTTCAATCTCATTACTTTTGATAAGCAATATACTTGATCTTCTTGGTAAGCCTTTTGTAAGCGAATCTGCGAGATTTTCCTTTGATTTTATATAATCAATGGAAATAATACCATTTGAGATCAACTGTTTAATAGTATTATATTTACGATGTACGTACCATTATATATACTATTTTCTGTCTTTCCAATAGCCGAATGACTATAGCAATGTATACTTGCGGCAAGTACTGGCTTAGACTAAGATGAAATGTCCTCTAAGAAATTACGAACTAACATGTAATGTCCTCTAAAAATTACGAAGTCATTCTACTTCTTTTCCAACTTTATATAAAGCTATGAATTCAAATTCTACCGTGGATCAAGCTATTCACGTTGCTTTGAGGATTTTTAAGAAAATTTGAATAGATCATACTTCTTTCTAGCTTCATTTAAAGCTCGAAAATTCAAATTATATCATAATCTTTCAATACTCAAGTTATTTGGAAGATTTCTATGAACAACTGCACTTTAATTAGTAAAACATATTTACTAGTAGATTTTGAATTCCCTCGCATTGGATATCCAATTTACATTATCGTACGATTTTCAAGTTTAACAAAGGATACATCACAGTGCAATTCAACATTTAGTTGTTGTTTCAATATTTCAATAGTCTAATTTGAAGACAATAACACTATCTCCCACAAATTTTGGATTAAATATGAACTTAAGTTGATGATATGATAAAACAACAATTCTGCTCCCACAATTCTGGTAGAATTGTGCTTAACAACATAAATTTATCAATATCATGAAACACAAGCATTCCATTCATTTTAAACAATCAATTGGTTAAGTACCTCTTGCTCACATATATCTCATTTTTTATAAGTACATAATTTTTTAAATGAAAAGACACAAATCAAATATGATCAAGGAAAGACGTGCACTTTCAATTTCAAATCTCCAACAAACACTTTGGTCAAAAACCATGTCAAACTTATATCTTTATGCCTCAATTAAACTTTCTAATACATGAAATATTAAAGATGCACTTATATTGACAATCTAAATAAATATTCAAAAAGAAAGATCAATCTCGACGTTGATTCATTTAGTTTCCATGGATTTAATTTAGATTTGTTCAATAACATAAATTCAGAATTGAAATTAGAATAACATGCATAAGACACCTATGCTAGAATTGCAGAACATAATATATATAGCACATGCAATATGAAAACCTTAATGTAAAAGAATTGTGTAATCACATAATTCCATAATATATGCATTACGTGAATCAAATTAAGAATTCATTCACAATCGCATGTTCAACTACAGGATCTTAAACAAAATATAAAATGCACAAACTTAAAATTTTCTTCGTAAGATTACTGGTAAAAATGGTGTATTATTTATATTCTAAAAATTTAATCACATGCATGAAAAACGAACAAAATTAAGACTTGTGGAATATCAAAAATGAAGAATTAGATTCGTTCGAAACAAGAGTTTTGACTCTTTCTCCTTAAAAAGAAATTGTCCTGCAACGGTTTCTCAGCAGATGTCTTCCAAGAGACAACGACCGCTTCTCATAATATTAGTACTTCAAATTACAAGAACAACGAACTAAACAGTATTTTGTTCTTTTTTTAAATGAAAACTAGACTTAAACTCAGGGGCGGAGGGGAGGGGGTCCTTGGGGAGCCCAGGACCCCCCAAAATTCTGAAACTGTATTTTTTTTTTTTTTTTTTTTTTTTTTTTGGTAAGTAATGACCATCGGCCCAAACCAAAACATAAGAAAATGGCCAAGCTATAAAATACTCTAAACAATGCCGTAAATCCAACAAATATTACCCAACCCAAATTCCAATTACCCAACCAACCAAAAGCCCAATTCATACTTCTTCTTTAATCTGATAGTCAAAAACGCAATTGCAAATATGCACAATCAAGAAAACTTCAAATGTTCAAATTTATTTTGGAATTTGAATACGCAAAAAAAACTTGAATCACTTCTTCATCTTCTACAAACTTTGGATTGAAGAATCGATTTGATGATTTCCTACATCACGTTCACCGCATAACGTAACAGACTAACAGTAAATCAGCAATAAGAGTCCCTCTTTCTGATAAAATCTTATGTTTCTATATTTAACTATTTAAGGTTTTAGGTTCTAATTTTTGAAGCTCATTTGTTTAAGATATGTTTACGTGAAAATTGCAAAATATTTAAAGTTTAGATCTTGAATATGAATATTTTTGTGTAATGATTTCTTGTAAGCTTTTTTAAAATTATTACTTATAAAAAAAATATTATTGTCATAAAAATGATCTTAGTGATTGTGGTTTGAGGAAAAAAAGATTTGGTGGCATTACCCCCGAACCTCCGTGAGAGCTTCACCTGTGCAATGACTTCTTGTAAGCTTTTTAAAGATTATTACTTATAAAAAAATTATTGTCATAAAAATGAGCTCAGTAATTGTGGTTTGAAGAAAAAAAGATTCGGTGGCACTGCCCTCGAACCCCCGTGAGAACTTCGCCCCTCCCCCAACCCGCCCCATAGAGGACCCCCAACTTTAAAAGTTTGGCTCGCCATTGCTTGAGCTTTATGCAAAAATTATTTATATACTAATAATTTGTGTAAAAGTGTAGAAATATTTGGTTGAAAGTGAAGTGATTTCATTTGTAATCATAAGAAAGGGGGATGGCTATTTATAATATCTGAAAAGTTGTGTATCAAAAGAAACAATTTCATAACAAGACAAGTCCAAAAGACATGTTTTGTTGAAAATGTACATATCTGAAAGACATGTCTCTAAGATGAAAAATTGTGACTGTAAAAAATAACATATCCAAAAAGACACAACTTTTCATTTAAATAGATTATAGAATATTTCTCAATGTTCTAATTCTATTTTTCAACAATATATGAAATTTAAGCGATTCACTTTGAGCTTTAATTTCTCATTCACCCGAAATTAGTTCGAGCAACTAAATATACTATGTTAATTTACTCGCGTAGTAGAACGCATTTGGCATTATAATTCCCATACTTGACTAATGGGCTCCGCTTAAATAATTGGTTAAAGTTGCTAAACAAATTTCCAACATGGATTAAATCACGATTATTTAGTTATTAAAAAATTGTTTCAATAATAAAATTTAATGCATGTCAATTTTAATTTTGAATGTTATATCTTCCCAATAAAATATTAAATTATAAATAGATAAATGAACAAGCTATTAAGGGAAGAAGAAGAGAAATAAAACGTTTGATTCAACCAATCTGAATCTATTTCATTCTTATAATATTTTTATGAAATTCCACTCAAAATGACAACAATAAATTCTATTTTCTTTTAAGTGGTGTTTGGCACACTAAATTAAAACATTTAAGAAATTAAGTGTATAATTAGAGTAGATATATCATTTAGATATTATTAGTGTGAATTAAAGTAGATAGTATTTATTAATTTTTTATTTAAAAGAATGTTTTTTACACTATTTTTTTAAGCTAGCCGGATAATATAAATACGGCGCGAGGAGGTGGGTTTAAGCTGACCTCGTTTTGGGCCAGAGGTGAATGAGGCAATCGGACTCAAAATCGAATGGGGTCCATTTTTATTAAAAATAATAATAAAAAAAATAATTTGTGGTTACTGAAGTTGGCAAAAACAAAATTATATAATAATTTTGCTACATATTTGATTTTCTATTAAAATTCCACAATTACTTTTTAACATTTTTAACTCAAAAAATAACAAATGTAACACATTTTTTATAAGAAATAAACAAACGTAACAAATGTAACAACAAGTGATACAAAAATAAAAACAGTATTTTTAGAATAAAAAAAGTTAAATATTATTTTCTAAATTATTTTATATTTTGTGGTGTATGGTGAAACTATCCCAATATTCGTGCAAATATGGCCCAAGATCGAAGTGCTGGCCCATTTGTGGTTTTTTTTTTAAAGTTTCAAGTC
The DNA here is from genome assembly GCA_023638005.1 of Forsythia suspensa. Classification (NCBI taxonomy): domain Eukaryota; kingdom Viridiplantae; phylum Streptophyta; class Magnoliopsida; order Lamiales; family Oleaceae; genus Forsythia; species Forsythia suspensa. The sequence continues at coordinate 58,935,708 of CM042673.1, read as the reverse complement.
AAAAATTAATTCCGTAAAAGACTTGTAGATTTTTGATGCATAGAACAATTTGGAAGCCCAATATTGAAGATCTAATTTATGGAATTCGCCTCAGGCCCCGAAAATCACATAAACGACCCTAGGTTCAAGCAGAATAAAAAAGATAGTACAAATAATATTTTTTTGAATGAAAAACTTATAAATATTATTATCTACCTCAATCCACTTTAATACTATCTATCTAGTATTATCTCTACTAATGTTAAACAAATTTTCTTGTACGATTTGACTCGATGTGTCTAACGTGGCCTTAATTATGAGACAAGAAAGAAGATTTTAATATGTAACATAATTCACCCAAAAAATGGGATTACATCAAATGTAAAATTACATAATACCAAGTGTACTTAATTTGACTCCAAATGCTTTATCAAATTAAAAAATAAAGAAGAAAAAGTATTTAAATGTGTAAAGACTAACTTACCTCTTTCATATTACAATTGTGGTTAGCAATACAAAAAAGAAAAACGTACAAGTCAATTGTAAGACAAAGCTAAAGCAAGGGTAAGGTAATGGCTTTTAGTACACCAAACAACATATTTCTTGAAAATGAGACGAAATTGTCACATAATCTTCTATTCCTCGAGTCCGATTTCGGTAAAGGAATATTGCCATGAACCATCTTCGGGTTTAGATATACTCGAACGGTCCTTGAAGGCACCACTTGTTGATACAAAGTCTTAGGGGCTTGTCGAGTTGAAACAAGCAATCTTTCGGTTTTTTCATAAATTGTAAAACTTTGAGTGCTCGAAAAATCATCAATGTCTCCATCACACAAGAAGTTGTCAGTCGCATTTTCATTCACAAATCCAACTGACATATCATTTGGATCTGTATAATTGAATTCAGTGTCGAAATTTTGTTTGCTGGTTCCTCCTATAATGAGAAATATTTTAAATTTACGAGTGAATATAATGGAAAAAAGAACAAGAGAGAAAATTTACTTCGCACGAAGATGAAAATGATTAAAAATTAGAGTGGCAAACCTTGAACATCATGAAAATTGGAATTATTTTCCACTGGAACTGTCTTGTATTCCTCATAAAAGGTCTGTCAAAGACAAAGAATACCATAACTACAATTATCATTAGTGATGTAATCATGGACGGATTCAGACGAGGATTAAAAAATTTTAGACTTGACTAATATATAAGAAAAATAAATTTCTATATAAAAAGTTTATTTGTTTTTTCAAAAAAATAAATAATTTTCCTATGCCAAAAAAAAAAAAAAAAATCCCCTAGATCCGCCTCTGGCTACAACATAGTCTAGTACATAGTAATAATTCAAGCATACTATAATTATAAATGGTTTGTCCTCGATGACTATTCATCGTCTAGCCTCTTATGGTAGACTCAGTCGGGAAGACTGAGACTCGGTGGTTGATTCTAGATATTTTGAAGATAAAATTACAAAGTATGTTACCTTTTCGAGTTCCTTGTTGGACATCCCCACCCATCTCAAGTTCTCAACCATTCTCTCAGATGTGAAAACATCATCCTTTTCTTCAATTTTAATGGACCTATGATTCTGTTCTTCTCTTAAGTTGTCCATATATTTGAAGGAGTCCATATCGAGTATTTGGTTATCCTGGGGCTGAAAGGAAAAATCCTCGGCCGGGGCATAAATTCCACCCCACGTGTCTTGATTTTGAAGCTCGTGCGAAGCTTGAGCAACTGATAGAATTTCCGCTAATATATCTGTGGGTTGACTTGTATTTTCATGAAAAGCGTTCGAATGTGACAAACCGGACTGTGGGAAGTCCTGGACCTCCAATGGTGGTAATGTAAAACGATGTTGTAACCTTGCACACTCTATTGCTAAATCAACCTGAAAAACATAAATTATAACGAAATATAAAGTCAAAACATACTCGAGTAATTGCAAAAATTTTGTTTGTTCAATTTTGAAGCCTACTGTTCAATCCCTTCCTCTTTGCTGCGTATACACAATCTTATTTGTTTGTGATAAAGCAAGTCTTGCATGCTATAATCATATACAAAGTTATATGAATAGATGAGGCTTTGATTTCATTTAAATAAATAAATGTATCGCCTCTCTAATGGCTTGTGATGGCCTAATGTAGGAGGAATTATTTACTCGCTGAAACTCCATACCTTTGAGGGTGTATATGATGTTGGTGCACACTGGGAATATGGATTGATGAATCCAAATGCCTCTTCTGATAAGTACTGAGTCCATCTACCATCATTTGGGCCATCTATATTCATCTGAGAGGCATTGATGGCACTGGATGAGCAGGTTCCTAATGGCATTGTATAGTCTGAGCTATCAAAATCATCACATTTTCCTTGAGAATACATGTCGATGCTGGAGGATCGCTCGCTGGCTGTGTTCACAAATTGTTCCCCAATTTTTGGGCCGTTCAAGCTCTTCTTGAATACACGGCAAAGCGCGTAAGCATCCTAATTAAGAAGTCATATTCAAGAAACCATTTATTTTTGTGACATATTAGGATAGATGAATCTGTCTTAAAAAGAAAGGTTACGAGATTGCACCTGCAAGCCATTTGCAATTTCACATTCCCTTTCATCTAAGCGATATTCGTGCATAATCCAATCAGTTCTAGTTCCATGAGGTGCTCTACCTCCATAGTAAACTAGGGTTTTCTTCATTCCAACAGCCCTCATTTGTGAATTCACTTTTCTATCCTTTCCGGTGGCCTTCCAGTATCCAGCTTTTGTTGCACGATTAGTCCTCGACCCATTTGGATACTTTCGATCTCGAGGGCTAAAGAAAAACCATTCAAGATCTTTGCTTGGCAATATTGACTTCCCTATAAAATTACAAATTATAGTCATCAGTTGTTGCTATATATGACCATTGAACAACCTTTTAGGAAATAAATCAAGAATTGAATAAACCCGAACTAAAAAGAAATTAGTCGACAAAATTCGCTTCATTTCAAGAGAAGTAAATGAAGATGAATTTTTCTAGAAGATTTCACTTCTGAGTAGCAGAAAAAAGGGATAAAGGTTGAGTAATATATGTGGAAAACAAAGTAATCATATGCTTTTCTTTGCTTTTTTGACTGCGTCTTTGTGATGAAATACAGTACATTAAAAGATGTAGGGACTATGAAATAATGATCTTTATCTTAAGAAAAGAAAAGTGAGATCAACTTATTATTTTCGACTCATAACCGTGTTCAAAGTATATTACATAGTTTATCGTTCATCCAAAAGAAGGCGTAGCACGCGCAAGGAATATTAATTAAAGTTTAGTTTGCAGCTTCCAATTTTCACATCTTTAGCACATTTTAGAATACTGTAAATGATAGTAATTTATGAAAATAAATTCAAGAATCTCCCTTAGGCCAATCAATTGTTTATACCTTTCTTCATCTTCTCTTTGTTTTTAATCATTTTGCTTAGCTAATCAAATCAATTATTTTCAAGTCTTAATTATACTTCAATAACTATCAAATTAAAGAAAATTCAAGCTATGGATGAATACCTGGAAGGTCCCATGGCTCACACTTATAGAGATCAACTTCAGGAATGATTTCAAGCTCAATCCTATGACCATTGATCTTTCTCTTTAGATAATACGCCACAAGTTCCTCGTCGGTTGGATGAAAACGGAATCCCGGGGGCAACGACACGGGCGACATCTCACTTTGAAATCCAAAACCCTTGAAAAATACAAAGAAAAATAATTGGCACCACCCCCTCTTTGGAGTCAAACTGCAAAACATTCATGCAAAAACCCTAAAGCAAATTAGTTTCCAAAAACTAAAACTTTGCATTTTCTTGAAAATCCCATTCGAGTTCGACCGAACGCCTTATGATTCGAACATCATACGAAGAGAGAGAGAGAGAGAGAGAGAGAGAGAGAGTCTTACAAGATCCAAAGAAGGGAAATAGAGAGGGCAAAGGAGAGAGGGAGATTGAGAACTATTGGTGTATTGATATATAAGAGAACAAAAAGAGAAGAGAAGCAAATTGGAGGTTAACCCCCACACACTTTTATCTTTATATTAGTTTTTTCCCATCAAATGCTGCTTTATTTGTCTTTCTTCTCAAGCTCTGTGCAGCTTCCTCTCTCTCTCTCTCAATTCTTTTCATGAACACGCAAATATAAGATAAATCTCACATCAGTTAAATATCAAAATAACATCTTAATATGATATCAGAACTCATTAAACTCAAATGAGTCAAACGAGCCACTATCTTGTGGGTTGGGGCGGAACCAGAATTTATTATAGGGGAAACTACTACTTAAAAAAAAAAAAAAATTACACTTCAAAAACGGGTTGGGTTTACTCAAAAAAATTGGACTTCAAATATATTTTTTGAAGCAGGACCAGACTGTAATGGTTCGATTTAAAAAAATATTTCGACATCATAACATACTTACGACGCTATATTTACTAATTTGGCTCTGCTTGGGAGTTTTGGAGTAGCGGTTATCAGCGTTTTTTAAAGTACCAGTTTTGAGTGTTTATGAGCGGTCGGGTTTTGAGTGGTTTTTAGTAGCCGTTTTAGAAACAGTCCAACCCATACTTGGGAGTTTATTATCCAGCGGTTCTGAAAGTGTTTTAAAATAATCAAATTACATATATGCCCATATATAGATAACAAAGAAGATCTATGTAATAATATGGTATTGTACAATTTTTCTCTCTACTTTTTTTTTTCTATCTTTTTTTTTTTCCTCATAATCAAAATTGTATTAATAAATTTATATTATTGAATCAAGTTAATAAAATTCCTTGTGATCATGAACCAACTTCTCAAATTTTTTCATCTTTAATTCATGACCCAATTATTATACATTAACTAACAACTATAATCCTTGTTTCTTTCATTTTGGAGCAACGATAATTTAACTAAAATAATATATAAATCAATTCAAACTTATAACAAATATAATTGTTTAGTCCCACAATGAAAAACACAAAAAATAAAAATTCATGCATTAATGGATCATCGCTCATAAGTATCAAATATTCACCTAGTAAGTGCAATAAATAAAACTCAATTATTTAGTTGCATTTTGGAGCATCTTCATTAACACATTTTTACGACGGTGCACCGGGAATGAGTAAAAAACCCGCATCTTTGTAGGATTCTCAAGAAGAAAAGTCTGAGCATTAAGCAACTCATCATCATCTTCAACCCCAATCTCAACTAAATGCTCCAACAATTCATTGTCCTTTGAAGAAGATTGGTTCGTACATTGCAACAACACTTCGGCTAGATGATTTGTTGCCTTGTCAATTGCACCAACCGCCTCTTTGAATATGTTGTTATCCTCATTAATCTTACGTCTACTTTTGCACTTTTTTTATGCACTGCCACCTTCGGATTGGCAAACTGGACAATTTAAATCTTTCTCATCTGCTTCAAGATTTATAGCTTCTAATGTAACTTCATTCTGTTCTGTCATCTCATCAATTTCGTCAACTGTGTTCATTGCGTTTTTGTTAGCTAAATGGGCTCTTTTCCTCTTGATCTCCCTAGGGATATCACTTTCGTCTCCATTGGCCCCATCTTTTACAAAAATTTCAAATAACTTGTCATAATTATATATAGGCTTGTTCTTCCATTCTGCAACATTTGGATTCGACTACAAAAAATTCCAAAAAAAGGATGTTTATTTATGAAAGTAAATTTAAATAAAATAAGAATAGGAGTATAGTTTATGTAAACCTCAATAAGTTTGTCCCACACTTCAGGTTCGGCAAGCCATGTTGAAGTAGATTGATCATATGCAAACTCACTTAATCCATCCTTCAATACGTCATGACAAGAAGACCAAGATTTTTTGATATTTTTCATGTGATTTTGGATCTTGTCCTTGTCCAATCCAATGTGTGGAAACTCTTTCTTCATAGTTTGTAATATTTTCTCGTGTGCTTGCGATGTGAAGGTCCCGCCCACTCTATTGCCACCCACATGCTAATGCAAATATGCTTCAATGAGAATATCATCCATTAATTGGGTCCAACGCAAGTGTGTCTCTTTCTTCACCTTTGGAGGCATCGTTTTCCTGTAAAGAATCGTTACACAACAAGAAAAATATATAAAAAATGTAATTGACATTAAAACAATGCATCTTACTTGATATGATAAAACCAAAACACTTAAAAAGTATTAATAACAAATCATACACCGTTAATGTTTGATACAAAACACGTTAAACAAAGACAATACACAAGTAAGTGCTATTAACTGCCTGTTTAAATTATATGCTTCTCACATTGCTTTTGCTATTGAATTTCTAATAAACTCTCCTTTTGTCTGTATCTTCATTATTATCTACATTGCGCTGATTGATCATTTGCTCTATAGGTTCATTAGCCATGTCTGCATCAACCTCGACTATGAGACTTTCATCTGGATCAACTCCCATCAAGAAATTATGAAGTATGCAACACGCTGATACAATTAGTTTTTGTGTTCGAAAGTTGTACATCGGCTCGGTCCCACTTGCTATAATGGGAAAGCGTTTCTTAAATACTCCAAATGTTCTCTCTATTGCATTGCGTAGTGAAGAGTGTCGATGATTGAAAAGCTCACAATGATTTCTAGGTGGATTTCGTTGTGAGTACTCTTTAAAGTGGTAACGTTATCCTCTGTAAGGTGTGATGAGACCACTTCGAAGCATGAAACCCGCGTCAACAAGATAAAATTTTCCTACATTATAACACACATTGTCAAGATACTACTGTCAAATATTACGAAAAATTATGAAGTTTGTAATTACCATTTGGAATATGAAGTGGATAATCACGTGTGAGGGCATTCTTCATTATCCTAGAATCAGATGCAGTTCCTTCCCACCCAGTTAACACATACGTGAATTTCAAGTCAAATGTGGAAGCAACCAAAACATTCATAGTTGGATGTTCCTTTCTACCACGGTACTTAGCAGCTTGTCCGGTCGGTACTTTAACACGAATATGTGTACCATCAATTGCCCCAACACAGTCCTGCACTATTTATTTTTCTTATCCAAGTATGTCACTATGCAATTGTATTCAAAGTTTTTAGTGTAGACAATGTTACCTTAAAGTAGGGGTAGAATATGGTATGATGGTGTATTTCGGGTGGCACTTGGCCTCCATTTGGTTGTACAATGAATTTATCCTCCAATTCTATAATTGCTTCCATTACTTTATGAAAGTGACGACTAATCATCTCACCGGACCGATGGAAGAACATCGAACACGCACTATGTCTTGTGTTTTGCCTTAAAATCCAGAGGAATTTGGCAACTTGTTCTTTAATTGTGGCTCGTTGAGTTGCACGAAGTCCCCCATCCCTTACTAAAATACTACAAAATTCTACGAATGCAGCAGAACTCATTCGAATCAAATTTCGACCACGTGGTCCCGCAACACGTTGCATTACTTCATCTCTTACTCGCTCACTATGCAAACGTACTGTACGATTGTTTCTATTTAAACTTGAACTATTTCTTGACTTGGGTTGCTGCATTAATATAAGTCCAAATAGTAGGAGAAACATCATATAGATATGATGTACACATATAGAAATGTACACGATAAGATCATCACTATTGAAATTGTCACGGTCGGCCATCTAAAAAAAAAATTTGCTATTGAGTTACTAGATAAACAAATTCACAAACTCATAAATTAAGCATGCTGGCATGTCGTGAAAACAAATCCAATATATTGTAAAATTGGACAAGAGCTGCTAAACACAATTCTAAATGATAAACTTAAAAAAAAAAAAAACTTAAAACAAATTATACAAGTTCAACGTAAATTACGTGATCAAAGAAAACGTCCTTGAGACCCTTATATGGTTCCCTTTAAAAAAACAATATATTTAAGACCATTCAAAATCATGGTAATGAAATACATAATGACCTTCTCCAACACTATCCACAAATTCAATCATCCCATCCAAATTCAACATAAGAAAGCCTCAATTTTGACAATCGATATCTTCATTTTTTCATTTATCAAAAAGCAACTTAATAAGTGCAATAAAATGATCAAACCGATCTTCAAGTTTCAAATAGAAGATTTAGCATTTTCTTAAGTATGGCCAACATACCTAATGGGAGAAAGTTATCGATGCAAAATTCAAAGAATAGTTTTGTCCAATTTGAAGCTTTTCCTAACTCAAAACCGGTGGGAGTTCATTTTGTTCATCACCACTTCTCTAAACACGCCAACAGTTTTGCTCGAGCATGCAAAACCAAAAAAATAAAAAAAAAATCCTAATAATTTTAAGAGGAGGTTAGATGGAACTATGAGAACTGGAAGATAGTGAACCTGATGTGACTGTGCACTAGCTTTAATAATTGGAATTGTTGAAATGGAGCTGCGTTTCAAGAGAAAACATGAATTACGGGCCTTGTGGTCGGAAAAAGGGAACTCCTTCGCCGAAAAGATGGGATGAAGTAGACGGAATGGCGGATAAAACTTTCACATACACACAGATAAAATACACACAAATATTTCACAGATACACGCAGAATAATACACTTGATGAGTGGTGGAGATTACCTTTACAGCAGAATGGCCTCCCAAGAAGTAGAAGAGTCTGTGTCTAGTTTGTTGGTGGGGGAGAGGAATTGAAATGTCTTTTTTTTTTTTTTGCAGATTTAAATTGTTTAAGGAGGGTAAAGTTGGAACAAATTTTGAAGAACGACCAAAAACCACCGATTTGAGGAGTTGAGAAGTATACCTAAAATTACACTACAACATTTTTGGGTGGTTTTTAAACCTCCTAAAACCGGTGCTCTAAAAAACTAACAATCACGGGTTGTCCCAACCCCTCATAAACAGTGCCATTCAAAACCAGTCAAAACCGGTGGAAAAAAAACTCTCAAGCATAGAGTCAAATAAATATATTTTGAACAATTATATACGTATTTCAATGAAGAATTATTTTGGTCGAAATTTGACATCATTCAAGAGTATAACCAACCGTTGGATGTCCTAAATGTATTTTTAATAGAATTTCATTACTTATTCGTCATCATAACACTTCTATGAAATAATATAAACTTGTTTTGAGGTCATGAAAATACATTTGGAACAATCATATAAGTCGTTCAATGTTGAATCCCACCGTTTTCTTCAATATTCAACAACATTCAACTCTAAAATTTTCGGTATCATAACACACCTCAAAACTATATACAATACTTTGGAGTTTATCTCACATCGATTAAATATCGAAACTATAATCAGTTTGAACTACTCTTTTTAATAAATTTGATGTTTTAAGATGAAACTTGAATCTTATCATAACACACACACACACACACACACACACACACACACACACACACACATATATATATATATATATATATATATATATATATATATATATATAAATCTACATGTCTCTCTAATTATCCCATGCTTCGATTTTGTCCTTTCTTGGAATCTGAGCTTGCTGCATCAACATGGTAATATGTCATCAGATGCATTTTTGTGTGTCTGTTTAAAGAATCTTTGCTGCCAATAAAAATCTGTATTGGGAAACGAATTGGCGGCTTTCTTAACTGCCAACTGAAAAGAATGTTCCTTTCACATGCCAATTATGGTTTCATATGTAATAACAAATTTACTAATACTATAATTAATACTAAGCTCATAATCTCTTTTAAGAATCTTTGTTTTTCTAGGCCTTGCAGGGTTGAGTTTTGTAATTGCATCGTTCAAATCATAATATTACCAATGTATTTAGACATGACCACCCATTCAACCCCCCCAAAAAAAAGTAAATGATCAAGAGTCATAATTTATTAAGAAAACTATGATTAAATGGTATTTTAGTACGCCAAGTTTTGAGTTCATGTTTTAGTTTCACAGTATCACATCTTTCTAGAGAACGCATTCGACATGCACATAAATGACGACATGTTGAATATATATAGTTAATTTCTAACAATAATTAATTTGAATTGTAATGTCCATGTTAATTTTGTGAAATTCAAGTTCTTTTGGAATAATTAGTAGCAAATTAATTTTGTTTATATAATTTTATATAAAAAGACATTATTGTATGGAATTAAAACATGCAACATTCTAGAATGTTATAAATATCATAAAAATCTATTTTTGGAACACGAGATTGATCACTCTCTACTACATTCCATGTTAAATTTATGTTACCAACAATCAAACAATCATCAAAGAAATTTTTGATCCTATTTGAAAACAACTCTTTGCTCGAATAAAAGAAAAACGAAAGAAAAAAAAAAAGAAGCAATAATAAGATCATGATATATGTACACACTTGCAAACATATATAAAAGAATAAAGGGCTTATTTGATTATTTGTATAAAACAAGGGATCCTTTTTGTCTTTTAATATATTATTATAATATTTCAGTTTGATTTTGTGCATTCAAACTAGAAAAAGGATCTCATTGGGGCTTCCTTTCGGCAAGCATTTCCATTTTTGGTTGCAATATAAAAATAAAGCCAACATAATTATAGATAATACCAAAATTCATTTTGATCTTCAAATATATGTTCAAATATCCTTTTACTTATTCCAAATGAGAACACTCCTTTTCACTTTATTTTCCATTAATAAACAAATTAAATTTGTACTCCTAGCCTTTGAGATTGGCTACAACTTATGTTATCGAGCTTGAGCGTCCCAACTGAAAAATTCAAAAATCGAAAAAAAGATGCTTATTTCAAAGGTGACAAGACCACCCAGACATCTTTACTCCAGTGTTGCTCGGAGCGCTTGACTTACCTTGAAACCATTCTAGATATGCATAGACCTCCTTCTTCTCTTGATTGAAATACTTGTATATTTGGTAGTGCTAATATTGTTTTTTAAATTCTTATAAATTATGAATCTTATGAAATGTGTGAATAATAAGTTGGTACCAAGTTGTGGGCTCTTAAAAATATGGAAAAAAAAATTATATGTTTGACTAGTTTGATCAACTTAAATTATAATTTAAGTCTATCGAGTCATGTCAAATACACCATAATAGACATGCTATTAATAGTTATACTACATATTTAAGCAATTTTGGATTTGAGCATTACATTTGAGAAAATTTAATTTATTTTCTTCATTATCTAATCTACTTTATTAAACATGTAAACAAAATTTACACTTTCTTTTGTGATCACATATATAATTGTTTCTGCAAGTTGCAATTACCAAAGAGTATTATTCTACAAGTTAAAATGTATATAGATACAAAAATACTGGACAAGAAACCCTATACAATCATATGAAGGTAAAGCACAAAAAGATGGATTCATGAAATGGAAAAGTGTGTAGGGTGGGTGTAGGGTGGGGATGGGGTTGTTCCTCCTATGCAACCTTGGAACTCTTTATTTCACGTGGCAAAAGTAGGGCCCATAAAGATAAGTTATGGATCGCTAGCTTTCTTTTTTGATTCCAAGACAATTGTTTTTCCTTTTGTTGAATATGAATTTTATTCTATGTTAACTAATTTATGAACAGCAATTTGGTGCTTTATTCTCGCAGTGGTTTTCAAGTAATCTAAAATCGATATTGGAGTTCAAAATTATTATAGCATGTGATTTGAGTGTATGTTTGATAAAACCCTTTTCAAGTTTATGAGTTTATAGAATATTATTTTTATCGACATATTATGTAAGATTCAAAATTTTTATCGATACTTTTGTAAAATTCACAATTTTTATCTACATATTCTGTGATTCACTGCTTATAATCTATATAAAAAAAAAAAAAAAAAAACTTTACCAAATATACACAATGTATTAAACAAGAAATACATATATTTTGAATAAAAGACTGGCACGAAAGAAAATAAAATAGAACTAAAAGAAATAAAAATCATGAATTAATAAAAAGATGACATTCCATGGCTATGTATATGATCTTGATCAAGTGTTGGATATTTAGCCCCTAAATCAGTTCTCCTTTGCAGTAGAGGATCACAAGTAGGGATGGGAAAATGCCATATCCCGTCCAATGTCATCACGCGTCTCCATCGAAAATTAGGATGGGATGAGGACAAGAACTGTTGAAATATATTATTAGTTGTATAGATTAATTCTTTTCTATTTTAGGAGGATTTCACTTAACTATATAAGATTTTAAAGCTGTAATTGAAGGAGTAGATTGATTCTAAGGTTTATGTCATCATGAATGCTCTATATATATCTTGTAATTATAGAGATATGATATGAATGAAATACACAATTCATCAATCTTAAGTTGGTATCAGAGCCAAGTTTGGTTCGTTGATTCCAAAATTTTCAAAATCTAGATTCATCAAATTAAACTATACCCATCTCCATATTCATAGCCAAAACCCAGAAATTAAATCAAATTCAAGCCTATCCAAATTCTATAATTTCCCAAAATCCTCTTCTTCAAATCTGAAAAACAAAAGAAAAAAATAACATACCAGCCGCCGCAGCACTCGTCGAAGCTCGCAAACCCGTCACCGCTTAGACCCTTGAATCGAACAAAGGTGTGTGCGAAGGGTTCTTTGAAATGGAGCCTTTGTCTTCATCGTTCAAGTTTTTTTTTTTTTTTTGGTACTGTGAGTCTCCTAGTTCGCCGTTTCCTTTTTTCTTCTTTAGCCGAAGAGTAGCTTTTTTTTTCGATGCAGAAGGGTAAAACTCAAATAACAAAAATATTATATTTTTTGTAGAAGAAAATAACCCAAGAAGTTTTGATTTTGATGAAACTAGGCAATTACTAATTCTAGAGGGGAAGTTTTGGTTGAAGACTGCTTATGGTTTCAGTCTTTCAAGAATGAGACGTGAGCTTTTTATCTTTTTATTATTTTATATTTGCCTTGGAAAATTGTATTTCATTTGACTGAAAAAAAATAAATTTGAGGACTAGTTTGTCAGGTTGTAGTTCAGGCCGATGAGGTTTTTAATGCATGAATTATCCTCACCAAATCAAATTATAATATATGGTCTAAGCTGATGGAAATGCAAATTACTGAACGGGACAAAATCTCATACATTTGTGGCAAGACCAAGCCACGTGCGGAATCTAATGAAGGCTATGAAAATTGGTATCTTGATAATCAAAAGGTCAAACAGTGGCTATTAATGTCTGTATCTTTAGAAATTATGAGGCGTTATCTACACTTACTCACTGCCTACGACATTTGGAATACCTTTTCAAAAGCATTCTACGATGGAAGTGATGAATTAAAAGTCTTTACTCTGAATCGAAAGGCTTTTCTGCTAGACCAAAGAAAAGAATCCTCTTTGTGTTTTATGGAGATCTAACTAAAAATTTTCAAGAGTTTGACCATTGTGATACGGTGGTTATGAAAGATCTAGACGATGTCGATGCCCACCACAAGTTTATTGAATGATTAAGAGTTCACACATTTCTCGTTGGATTGGATGAGGAGTTTGATTCAATTTGACAAGAGATTTTGCACAGAGACTCAGTGCCAAACCTAGATGCCAAACCTAGATGAGTGTTATTCTTTGGTTTGCCGGGAAGCTGTTCGTAGTACCACCCTGAAAGGTAATTCCACATCATCTAAATCTAGTGCCATGGTAGCTCGGAACCGTCTTCATTAGGGTTAACAAGATCGAGCCTAACCCAACAATGGTAGACAAACCAATGGTATTAACAAGTCTTTCTACAAATGCACTCGTTGCTTTAAGACTAGTCATACCAAAAGTCATTGTTTTGAACTGGTGGAATATTCTGAGATCCTAGTCGCGTAAAGAAAAATCAACAAAATTCTTCCACTGTAGTAGTTGCTCAAACAAAGATGAAAGATAAAGTTACTGATAAAGTCGCATTGGTAATAGCTGCCGACAATGGTGGTAAGTTTTTAAATACTTATACACCTATTTTGAATAGTGCATAGATAATTGATTATGGTGCAACAAATCATATGACATATGGTTCTAGACAGTTCTTACCAATTAATCCCTCTACACAAAAGTTTATCTCTATTGCAAATGAAACTTTGACCTAAGTTATTGGAAAAGGATCTTTGACTCTAACCGATACATTAAATTTAGATTCTGTTTTAGTGGTTTCATGTTTAGATTATAACCTTTTATCAGTTTCTCAAATAACCACTACCTTATCTTGTGTTGTAATTTTTTGACCTGATTTTTGTGTGTTTAAGGACATCAAAATCGGAAAGACGATTGGTTGTGGTAATAGGTAGGGAAAGATATATTACTTGGACTTGGAATCAAAGAATATCAATAGTCTACTACAAGCAATGGACATAGGTGGTTTTGAAGACACGAAAAAGAAAGAAATATGGTTATGACATCGCTGTCTTGGGCATGCTTTATTTGGATATCTTAAAAAATTATTTCTTAGTTTATATACAAAAGTTGATGCTTTTAGTTTTCAATGTGATGTTTGTGAACTTGCGAAAGCCATCGTGCTTTGTTTCCATTACGATTGAATAAAAATTCACTTCCTTTTATGATTATTCATTATGATGTCTGGGGTCCATCTAAAGTCACTAATTTGGGTGGGTCACATTGGTTAGTAACATTTATTAATGATTGTACCATAATGATATGGCTTTGTCTGATGAAATCCAATATTGATAGTTCAAAAGTTTCATAAAAATGTTGAAACTCGGTACAATAGAAAGATTCAAGTTCTTCGCAGTGACAATGGTGAAGAATATCAAAGTACTGATACTATTTGAAAACACAAAGAATGACTCATCACAGTACTTGCTCCAACACACACCAAAAATACGGGGTGGTCGAGCAAAAAAATCGACACTTGTTGGCAGTTGTTTGAGCTTTGTTAATCGAAGCTCATATGACATTATCTTATTAGAGAGAAGCACTCAATTCTGCAGCTTATTTAATCAATCGGATACCCTCTAGCACCATCAATTTTAAAACACCATTCAAAACCTTTACTGACGCAATTGTTGCTCCCAACTGTATCAAATTTAACTCGTGTCTTTGGGTATGTGGTGTTTGTACACATACACAAGCATCAACGCACCAAGTTTATTCTCCAATCATTGCGATGTGTTTTTGTTGGGCATGCCACTCATCAAAAATGATATCGGTGTTACCATCCTCTAACACATCGATTATTTGTCATGATAGATGTTGTTTTCCATGAAAGTACAATGTATTTCTCCAATTCTAAATTTCAGGATGAGTACCAGAAGGAAATTCAAACTCTAGATTGTGATGAAAATGATAACCAAGATGTAGACAACTTGGATATAAGTGGTATAACATTGGATTCTAGTAGTGATGACTCACAGACTGATAAAAAATCAAGAAATGAGGGCATTGGATTTAAGGATTATGACATTAGAGTGTGTTTGATTGCACAAGTAGAAAAGAAAATGAATTCCAACTTCCATGAAAAATAAAAACCAGCACCCACCCCCTAAGAATTCATTTTCCTTGTTTTTGAGGAAAACGAGGCCATTTTTACAAAGAAAATGTTGGCAATCAAACAGTTAAATCTGAAAAATGTCCATTTTCTATAAAAAAAAATGTATGCAATCAAACACACCCTTAGATCAAAGTGGTAATGAGCACCCAATAACTGAATAAGTGGGTCTATCTCCAACTTAGCCTGAAAACGAGTTTCTTGAAAATATGGCTTTATCTCCAGTTGCATATCACATCAATTGCTTATTGAAGATGTTCCTGAGCCACACGGAAGACAATTACCAAAATAATAATATTATTATCAATGTCCATTTTATTAATTTTACACAATCACAGAAATAAATCACTTTTGTTACCAAACACTTAAATACTAATTTTGAAACATACAACAATTATGAAATAAGAGTTTACTAAACACTTATCTGATTCTTTCCACAACTGATTATTTGTGCAGTACAACAAAAGCTGATTCTCTTAAGAGCACATCAATACTAAACCAAGCCTAACTCTTATTTTTTAAACTTAAGTCGTATTTAAGAAAATTAAGAAAATAAATAAATAAGTAAATGGAAAAATGGGCCCCCCTCCCTTTAAAAATCCCCAACGCGGCAGGCAACGGGGAGGCCGATCTAACCCCGTTAACATCCCTAAACACGGCTCCAAGTAAACTATATAAAGATGTAGATTTAGATGTTAATATTCAATAACAATTTTCATGGTAAATAGGTAATCAAATGACATTCCATCTTAAATAGCATTGATGGGAGCTAGCTTGTATTAATTATACTCTCTTGTTTCCTCTTATTATGGTGAATTATAAAATTAGAGCTCATATCGAATTTGTATACATAAATTTTAATCCGTATATGTCTTTTTTAACATACTCTTACAGGTGGTTTATGTCCATTACCATTTCTATAATTGTTCCAAGAGTATGTACATATCCTAGAAAATCCGAAAATTGTAATAAAATTAAACTTATTTGTAATCTTCCACAATTTTTTCTTTACACATTATAGTTGTATTAGTGTTATTAAGTCTATATTTATAATTTTGATAGTATACACAGTACACATGAAATAGCTATCAATTGAGTGGTTGTCATACGTCTATTGTAGAAGATCGAGACGAGGATATATGTAGTAGAATTAGCAAGACAAGAAACAAATAGTAGCAAATTAAAGATGCAAAGTCTTCTGAAATCTAGATTGAAAGAGTTCAACATACAAATGTTGCGATGTTAGGAAAAGAAGTAGTGCACGAGCCATCGTCCAGCTTGAGACTCACAACCCTAACCATAGCAGATATTTTTTTCTTTCATATAACAATCTCTAAATTCCAAAAAAAATCACAACTTTCCTTAAAAATCACAAACAATAAAATTTTACAACAATGCTGCTAGTACATACACAATTTTTTTTTATAGGAATAGAACTAGCAACGTGCCTAGTAGGTGCCTTCAATTATTTGAAATACCTCCCTCCCTTGTGAAGTTTAAACACCTAAATCAAAAATCATAATGTTTAATCTACAACTAATAACTCATGTAATAGAGACTTTATGAAAGGATAAGCACTATTAATATGAGTCGGGGTAAATTGCATGCACGATCTTTTATCCTCAACCCTTAATTTTTAAGTTCATTTTTGTCAGTATCCAAGTGCTTTTTGGCTAATAATTCGAAGACTACACATAGGCATGCCAATTCTCTTGTAAACTGATACATAATGTGTAAGTTTGCATTAACTACAAAAAATAATAATATGTCCATGTTATTGTTAAAAAATAAATCTCTCATCGATTAATTATCAAAACTATACAACATATAGGGGTTTGGGATCCTCTTCTTTATAGGGTAGACATTTTAAGATAATTGGATTGAGAAGCTCGGCCTAGTAGTGCTCTTTGAGCTTGATTACTTCGAGCCGGCCCCCGGAACACAAGTCATAATATAGTATAAGAGACCATTAAGTTCAAACGAACAATTTGTTTGTCTAAATTTTAAATTAACGAGCATTCAGATTCCTTCCAAGATTGGTGTGCTCAAATGAGCTACCATTTTGGGAGAGTATGTTAAGAGATATATCCTACATCGATTAAATATCGAAATTATAATCAATCAAAGGCGGAATTGGGGGGACTGGAGTATAGCCCAGCCCAGATCCAATAGGTAGAAGGTTTTTTTTTGGGAAAATTGCCAATAAGTCTTCTCCACATGATTTGTTTCAAATTAGGTCAAAACTTTTTTTTAAATTGTGATAAAGTCATACTTCACATCAATATTTTATATTAATTCCAAAATCACCCCTTTTAACTATATTTTTCATTGACACAATCTTCCAACTCCACAAACCTCCTCCACCTCCGGCCACCTCCGGCGACAACCTCCTTCACCTCCGATGACCTCCGGCGACAACCCCGTGAGAAACTTTCATTAATTATCATGTCCGTAGTTAGCAGAGCGTTTCATTCCAGATTGGTATATAACACCTGGTTGGATATTATTGTTATCGTTATTGTTAGTTCCTAATGTTTTCCTTGCATCTTCATCATCTGAATGTTCTTCAAGCTCAATTTGAAGTTCTTTCACTTGTTTCTGCAACTCCATCACATAATCAATTGCATCTCCAAGTATAGAAGTTCTATCCAACTGCAAAACAATAAAAACTATGGTGTGTTTGGTAGGAAGGATTAAATTGCACTTAATACGTTTTGCTGTCTCATCCTGTCCAGCATTACATACCTTAGAAATTTTAGGGACTAAGGCTCGAAGAGAATAGAGCCTATCATTAAGCTTCTTTCTTCTCTTCCTCTCAGCCATGAGGTTTTTTTATTGAAGTCCTTTCCTGTTCATCTACCATACTTTGCTGCTTCTTCATCATCATCATTCGGATCAGAATCAATCGCCTCCACCTCCGGCGACCTCCAGTGACAACCGCTTCCACCTCTGGCGACCTCCGGCGAGTGCTTCTACCACTTTTTAGGCAGTTTTTTGGTGAAGATTTTGGATCAATTTCTAGTTGGGGACTGAATGTTGTTAGCTGTGATGTTAACGTAAGAATATTGTTATTAATGTCTTTGTTTTAATCTTAATTCTTAATGTCTTAACAGTTAGCATTGATCTATCCGTACTACAAGAGAGGCTGACCAATATGATTATCCTGAGTTGAGTATTTTAGTAATTATGTAAACAATGAGCATTTTCCAGTTATATAAACAATGAGGTAACATCTGTTGTTGATATTGTATTATAGAATAGCAACTTGATATTGTATTATACAAAACAGTATTACAACAGAAATGGGCATAGAATGTTGTAAATATGAGCTTGAATGCTGTAAATATGAGCTTGAATACTCTACTATCTTATGTAAATAGGAGCTTGAATGCTCCACCATCTAATTGTTGTAAATATGAGCTTGAATGTTCCATCATCTAATGTTTAGTCATGGTATGTTATTTGATATTATATTATACAAAACAGTATCACAGAAAATAGTATTACAATATAAATGGACATAAAATTATTGTAAATAGGAGCTTGAATGTTTCATCATCTAATGTTTGAATGTCTTAGTTTTAATCCATGATACTGTTTTAATGTCTTAGTTTTAATTTATGATATTGTTTAATTATGGCAATGTTTAATAGGTTGAAACTTTGTCATAATATTTCACTATCATTTGAAACATGTTTTAATCCATGATACTGTTTTAATCTTGTGATACTGTTTGAATATATATGTGATCTTTGATACTATTTAATTATAGCAATGTTTGAACTTGTGATATTATTTGAATGTTTTAGTTTTAATCTATGATACTATTTTAATCCATGATACTGTTTTGTTTAGGTAATTAGTATATTTTGATACCGTTTTAATCTATGATACCGTTTTTATCATGTGATACTGTTTGAATCTATGTGATCTTTGATATTGTTTAATTATGGCAAAGTTTGAACATGTGATACTGTTTGAATGTCTTAGTTTTAATCTATGATAATGTTTTGTTTAAGTAATGTGCATTAATATAAATTGATATTGTTTTAATCCATGTTTTAATCTATGATATTGTTTTGTATATAATACATGTCAAACAAAATATATGACTAATTAAACAATGATCAAAGATAAAAGCATGATATCATAGTCATGTGTGTTGTTTGATCTTGATTATGCAAAACAGTATCACAAAAAACAGTATCACAATAGAAATGATCATAGAATTTGTACACGTGCTCAGAATTTTTATTATAATATGTTTTCGGAATGGTCTCGACGAGATGGTCAAGACCAGTCAATTTTCCACTGCCTATGATGGATTTTATCCGTTTGAAGTCGTCTCTTTAGCTTAAAATGACAATATTTAATTTTTTTTTTCAAAACAGTATCACAAATTCTTTAAAACAGTATCACGAATAAATGTATATTCTTTTGCTGCAAATTAAAGCTCTTCCAAGGGATCTGAGTCCCTTAAAAGCAAACATATACTTCAGAGCAATGCTAAAATGAAGAAAGAAGAACTGCCAATCATTCTCAAGTTAATGGAAAGTCATGCAAAGGGTTCTCATCTAAAACTATAAACAATGTTTCTAATTTTTTTCTTGAATTTGAATATGTTTGAGATTCAATTAGGACATAGATTCTCATTGGATAGATAAGTATAAATTTATAAAGTGTTTAATGGTAGGTAGAAGAATTAATTAGTAGAGAATAAACAAGAGAATACTATTGTTCCTAAAATGTTTCATTAGTAGTACAAAATCATAGGTTTAACA